>OZ026627.1:35445532-35828032 GCA_964020975.1 Hermodice carunculata
TTGATTGGCTGTAATATAACACATACTCATTTCTTCTGCCCTGTGTTTTAATTATTGTGTGAAAAAAACTTGTAGCTTTACCTCTGTAGTGTTGTCATTAAACAAAAGTATAGTTTGTGCCCCTAAATCTCGACTTTCTTTAACTTGGGAACACCACAGTTGGCTTGTTTGGGTGTGGGTTCACATGTAGACTTGCACAAGTCCCTGGTGCATGTCCCTCTTTTCCCATCCCGCGGTCCCACCCAGAAGTGCGATACATTTTCCCTCCCACAAAGTTAGCTGTATAATATTATGCCAACTACACAGTATAGTGTTATTAAGTACACACTGCTGTCATATTTTTAACTGGTCGACACTGCCGCCTTGCTGGTTTCAACAGTAGCAGCCGTTCAGTCCAAGTCAGTTTTAATTCCATTATCATTGTGATAAGGCTAAGTGGTAGTTAAAGTGGTCTTTGATGACGGCATGGTTATTTTAGTCACTCACCACTCAAGCGAGAAAAAGCTGACCGTCTCCCTTGGGGCTGCTGACACCAGGGACTCGCTAAACTTGCACAAGCCCACTCTGGACGACCATCAATTCGGTAGGAGTGACGTCACAACATCCAGGGTTTTGCGGGAGGTGAGAGGTCAAATCACGTTCAAGACGCCCTAAATATTTGAGTGGTCTCAATGTGCTGTGCTAATTTAAGCCCTAGCACTCTGGGCAGTTTAGAAATCTGGCACAGTCAGCCACTGTGCATTTTTGTTTTGTTGCGCAACATGCAACGTGCTGGCGTAAAGTGCCACCCCTTTTTTATTTTTGCAAAAAAATGATCCACATGTCATGATTTTTGTTGAGTAAGACCTTCTGTACATTTCTATGTGGTTCCTTTGTCAATTTGAATAAAAACTCGTGCCCTACACCCTAACAAAGGGAATATATCCATCTCAATCATGATTTGATCAAAGCAGTTAAGCCTGTGTGAATACAACTGCATGGGTACTGGTCTGCACATTTTCCTTGGTTAGCGTCACGAACTGTGGTTCCTCTTTAATATTTTTCCAAAGATCGGTTGTGTGTTATAATTGTCATTAAATTATAGTGGTAGAGTGTGTTTGTTGCTGCAGTAAATAGTCGATAAACACACTTTATCGCAGTTACTGACAAACTGTCAACATGATCAATGCAAGCGGCAGCAGTATTTTCACTCGTGCCATGTTTACCTGCAGCTGGCATCTTTTACTCTCTTTCCGTGAAAAAAGTGGACCCTCTGCTCTATTGTACGCAATGACTGGTAGTATGTCATCATTCTGACCAATTTAGAGTGTTAAATTTTGTTTCTTGCTTTAATAAATAGTCTGTAATCGTCACTTGTGTTCACACAAATGTCACCCATCTTTCGAGCCAGACTTCACAACACGAGGTAGCGAGCACTACGGAACGCAACAGCGGTAGAAAAACGATGCATTTGATTGGACAGTGAACACCATGTGATCGATTCTGGGCCCCTGTCTGACTTAGAATACTCCGGAGAATGGTCTTTGATAGTTTGCGACTGAAATAAGGACGCATCTGTTTGAAACAAAAGCAGTTTTGGAGGAGTTTCCCCTAAATACTTTTGTTTCAGCCGATAGGAGAGCTTGTTGGTAAAATAGACAAGGTTCTGAGCCTTTTAACGACATAAACAACATGGCGCATAGACGAAAAAAAGATCAAGATTGAGACGATGAAATCATCATATTTTTGGGCAGTTATGCAAAGTTATATCATTCAAATCGTCACAAACAACGGCCCGATTATTAATTTAAATCATCATAGAAGGAAAATAATCATTTTGACGCAAAATCGAAATAGCCGTCAGCAAGAACCTACGTTTCTCTCCAATAAAGTGTGCGTGCTTGCATGTAAATGAACAACACTCAACACCAGGATTCAGAATTTGAGATGGCCTTGAATCAGTCACTTGCTTGACTGCTCATGAATAATTCATATCAGTGACAAGCCGGCAAGCATTACAAGTCTCACTGGATGCCCTCCACCTGACGCGGTGCACCGCAATTAATCCTTCATTACACAGTTACTCAATTAACAGCTTCATAAGAGTGGTGCGTTATGACCGCCTGATTGTCTGTGTGATAAGAAACACAGTGCAGACTGCCCAGTGCTAATCTGTTATTTGGTTGTCGACACGATCCAAGCCAATTAGCTAGGTTTAGCGGCCTACCTGTATTATAACAGTATAAGGCAACAACGTTCGTGACGGTTTTCACTTCAAGTATTATTTTGTAATGAATTTAATTTAAATAAAATACGGAAGACAGTCCAGTGAGACTTGATCAAGTCAAGACATGCGGCTCTCCATATTTGGGGACCAGTAAGTGGATTGTGCTAATTTGTTAAAACATCAATAGAGAATTTCAAAGTAATCAGAACAATGATAGTGATAGGTCTGAACTCGTCCATTCTTCTCTCCACAGCTAATGGTTTCCTGTGAATGACCCTTGTCAATAGCTTAATTGGTTTCCACGGGTCTTGGACAAATGACTGTGCAAACAATTATCATGCCCATGCAAACAAACCCATGTGCCCGGCACTGTTTAAACTTTTCATTGTAAACAAAAGTTTTGAGATCAATTCTCTCATATAAATTTTGTGTTCACACATTTGAGTTTTGGGGACCATGTAGTTTAAGTATCAGACTATCCAAAAATACGAAAAAGTGATAAAAAGTCATGTAAAGGTGCCGGCTTCAGATCTTCCACCTTCAGCGAAAGGTCTTTTTGCAAAGAATATGAATCTGGTATCCTTATTATTGAGAGCAGACGTAAGTAGTTCGAATTTAGTGGCAAATTGCACTGAAGGAGTTAAAGGCAGGGTAAGCAGCTGATTAGCCTTCTGTCCCCGGCATTAGGAACGGATATCATGGACTACATTGGTAAGTTAAATTTAGTAACTTTTTCAGGAAATGCCACGTTTGCTTGCTGCTGGTATATATCCTAATTTAGAAGTAAATCGTGTCGGCGATAGACTTCTACAAATTTTGCTGTCTGGTAGTACCTATCGGATGTGTTAAATATTGAATTTTTTGTCAGCTGTTCAATTGTACATTACCTAGACCAGACGGTTTATTAGCTGATAATTGGTACCTTTTGTTATACCTGACTGTATTTCAACTTGCAAACTTATTTGTACCACTCTGTGTGTCTTGTATATATATTGTGTGTTCTGTATGTCTGGGGAACCTCTCGACTAGTTATTTGTAACAGCTACTGGGTAATCTAGTTCCATTCTTGGAAATAAATACGTTTACATACATACACAAAATTAGTAGTTTTTTGGGGGTGGGGGGTGGTTTGTGGTGTTTTTTTTTTTGTTTTTGTTTTTTTGTTTTTGTTTTTGTTTTTTGTTTTTGTTTTTGTTTTTGGTTTTGGTTTTGTTTTGTTTTGTTTTGTTTTTTGTATTTTTTGGGGGGTTTTTTTGTCTCTCGCAAACTCATTAAGATATACTTCTGGATATTAATACTGCATAATTGTCAAGTAGTGGATAGAAAACGATCTGTTTGCAGATGAGAATACAATGCAATCAGACTAATGCACAACAGCCCCGTTACCTTAGCAACGCAGGTCGTGGTATCTTTGTGCATATTTCCATTTGATCTGTCAATTCTGTATGAGTGGGACAACACAACACAAACCGTGACGCCTTTGAAGCAAAACGATATTTTTAATACCACAGTCAATTCGGTAGATCCAATTTGGAATGCAAAGATATCTGAACAAGGGTGAGTGGACAAATATTCTAAGTCAATAAAAGATCAATAAACTTGTCAGAGGCCGTATGCCTCTGTGTCACATTCAGAGGCTTATCCGTTGAAACGTTTACAATCAAATAAAAATGAACCGTGCATTGTTTGTATAATATATTTTCCTGTTCACACAAAAAGTAACTTTTTTAAAATTAAGATTTTCTCCTGCGGAAAAGAGGTCTGTGGCACCAAAATACGAAATAATTGCTTGGTAGCACTAAACGTCTAGTGATAAAATGCTGACGCACACGGAAGTATGAAGAACGATATCCTGTACCTACATGTTTTACAAGGCGCTCGACGTCAAATACATTTCAGGTCACCCACTTTATCGGTGTTGATTCCTGCCTGTAGGGGGTATTGTGGCGCTATGGTACAGCGACACACAGTGAGGGTGCTTGCAACAGCGTGTGGAATTTTTGCCTGTTAGAAACATTGTCTTAAGTATTAAGGTTAAAGTGTAAAAGAGTTAAATGGTGTCATGCTGGGTATTTTAACACAACTACGCAAGTACAATATTGCTGACCAATGCATTTATAGAGGAAGTGTATGTAAAAATATATGTCCGGTCATGACCAATTATGATTATCGGTGAATCATTTGTAAGAGGACATGCGGATAAGGAAGACGTTTACTAGAATAATTTCAGGATTTCCATGCATTGTGGTAAACAAGTTGTCAGTGAGATGAAATTAATTATTTAGTTCATTCATGGACACATTCATGCATGTTCTCAATTACAATAAGGATGCCAGATGCGTATTCCATGTGAAAATACCTTCCTTTCAAGTACCAGCATGGCTACAGTTCCAGAAAATATAATTTATGGGTCAACAGCTTCTTTCTTCGTCGCGCTTTGAGCCCAAAGCACGCCGAGGAAAACTTTTGACTCAGTCCAAAATGCGGCAATGAAAGAGTTAAGAGGGCAGCCTGTATAAGCGTACTTCATTTTGTTTTCGGTAACAACAAGGGAGAGTGTTTTTCCTGTAGCAGCCGATGTGATTTACTGTATTTTAACAAATCATTTTGATCCATACAGCATACTGTTCATTGTTTCACGCAAGGCTTAAATTCAAATACTTCATTTTAAGCATAACGAATTGGCAGACCAGCAAGGAACGGCTCCTAGGTCCTGTTTGGCTCTAGAAACAGCATTGCTTGTTTGAAAGATCTTGCAAAATTCTTAAATCTGTGAGTGTTTTTCCTACCCTGAATTTAACCCTGTCCAGAGTTCTTGTGTCCCAGTCTCCTTTACAAAATATCTGCATTTGGACATGTAATACCGTATAACAAAAGTAGGATCCATAGAACGTTTTAAACCAGACTTGATATTTTTTCTTTTAAACTGTTACTTCATTCTATACATTGTTTGTTTGTGTTGTTGTTTTTGTTTTTGTTTTTGTTCTTTGTTTGTTTGTTTGTTTGTTTTTTTTTTGTTTTTTTTTTTTGTTTTGTATTGTTTTGTTTTGTTTTTTGTTTGTTTTGCTTTTTCAATGTTTTGTTGTTGTTGTTTTTTTTTGGGGGGGGGGGTACTTGCTTGTTAAACGAGCAGGGAGAAGATATGACAAAGAAAGAGTTTTAAGTTTGCTATCACTATGGTTTTGATTCTATTTTCAGGAATGTCAATCCATATGGAAAACAAAAGATGTGGTAATCTATTTACCTGAATTTAAGACACTCAGTTCTCTTACTTCTAGCTCATTCTGTCCTCTTGATGTCGCTTAATTGTTAACATACAAAAGAAGTGCTAATAGAAATCTGAGAAAAAATATTGGTCATAATATTAATACGTATGCCCCAGATACTACTCGAGATGGTGAAGAGTAAATGTGACTTAGGAAATAACACTTTGGTTTAAACATATTTTATTAAGGCAATTGGAAAACAGGCATAGCCTATACAAATTCCTCTTGCAAAAAAAAAAATAAGGAGTAAAATACAGAGTATGATGTAAAAGGTAATGGCACAAACCACAGGACAGTACATTAACGGACACATAACAGAATGCAAGATAAAGACACCACCAGACGTCACAGATAGTGGTCCGCGTAATGAGTAGTTTGCATGGACTGTAAGAGATGAATGATACAAACAGTCTCGAAATAAGTCTTTTACAAAAGTAATGATGTTTGCCAACACGTGGCCACTTAAATGGTAGGCCTACCCATATCTATATAACAAAATTCGTAATATTAACTGTATGTACAAACTACCAAGTGAAACCAGTGCGGGCTTTAGTTGAATCTGCCAGTGCGGATAATGTACGTATGTAAAGATTCAAAGATAGCTATATTAGCGGCTTTTGAACATTTTAAACTTCCATTTAGAACTGTATTTACTGTAAACGGAGCCTTGGTTATAATAAACATTTGAAGAGTGTTACGTTCGGTAATGAAGCGAGGACATTCAAAGAAAAAATGGTAGGAATTTTCTTCTGTGGCGCCTCAAGCACAACTAGGAGAACTTGCGATGCCAATTTTATGCATGTCGTGGTTCAACTGACTGCAGCCCGTTCTAATTCGGGAATGTGGAATGTTTACTTTCCGGTTGCCAATGTAGAATTAATCGTTATCCTTTGGTTTATCATTGTCTAATTTACGCTGAAATGTATCAAGACCCTCAGAGTTTCGAACTGAATTGGGTAACAAATTCCACTGACGAATGGTTGCTGGTATAAAAGAATTGCTGTAAATACTAGTTCTTGCGTATATCTGGCTTATATCATTTTTGATCTTACATTGTATGTATTTCTAGAAGACACGTTTCCTGGAATTAAGTCATGAAGGTAATCGGGTGTTAGCCCATGTATTATCTTATATAGCAATGTTAGCCTGTGTTTATCTCGACGTTTAGCCAAAGACTCCCATCCCGGCTCACTGTATAATAATCTATGACTAGTGCGACAGGTTGCCCCGGTTATTACTCGGGCTGCAGCCAGTTGAACACTTTCAAGCGATGACGCAACCGCCTGAGTACATCCACCCCAAACTACATCCCCATACTCCAGTAATGGTCTAATATAGGTCAAGTATATAATTTCCAATGAACGCCTGTTGAGTCTATATTGTAGTAGTTTTAGAATTCCAATTAGTTTCCTGGCTTTGCATACAAGTAAATTTCTGTGGTTTGACCATGACAAGTCAGCACTGAAAATTACACCAAGATGTTTATGTTCTGATATATTTTCTAAAGAGTTACCGAGAAAAACAATGGGTGGGTTTTGATCTTGACTCTTCTTTTTAGTGAAAAGCATGGATTTGGTTTTGGTACTATTGAAAGTGACTAACCATTGACGAGACCAGGTCTTTATAGATTTCAGGTCATTGTTGATAGCGTTGGCAGAGCTGATGGGGTCGTCGATGGTAATAAACAAAGTTACATCATCGGCGAACAACTTTATGTTAGACCTTACGATATCGGTGATATCATTTACATAAACCAGAAACATGAGAGGACCAAGAACCGATCCCTGGGGTACCCCGGCTTCGATACTACCCCAGTCCGACAAATCGCCATGTAAAGCAACCCGTTGACTTCGATCGTGCAAATAACTACTGAACCAGTCCAAAAGGGAACCACGAATACCTACCTTGTGCAGCTTATAAAGGAGGGCAGGATGATACACTCTGTCGAATGCCTTAGTAATAAGCACAAAAAACTACTCTAACTTCTTTCTGTAAATCAACAGCTTTTACAAAGTGATGATATAAGTATACTAGTTAGTTTACAGTACCATCGCCCGGCATGAAACCAGACTGTTTTTTCTGACAGAGCAAAGTTGTCTCTAAGAAAGTTGAAGACATACTCAAAAATTATTCGTTCGAAAACTTTGGAAACACAACTTAGGAGAGAGATAGGTCTATAGTTGCTGCACAAGCTAGGGTCACCCTTTTTAAGAACAGGAGTAACATTGGCCTTTTTCCAGTCATAGGGAACTGTTTTTTTCTCGAGGGATAGGTTAAATAGTTTGGCAAGAGAGGGCGCCACTGAAGGGGCTGCTTCCTTCAGTAGTACGGGACTAATCCCATCAGGACCGCTTGCCTTACTGACATCTAGTGATGCCAGTACCAAATAAACGTCGTCCTCACTTATAGTAAGACTATCAAGAATTTTATCAGAGCTACTTTGAGTTGACATTGGAGGACAATGGAAAGTGGAACCGTCAACACAGCTTTGTTGCAGAAAGAAAGAGTTCAGGGCAGCTGCCTTGGTTTGATTGTCCGAAATTACAATGTCGTCGACCAATAAATGGCTATTCGAGGAGTCCTGACTACCTTTCACAAAATAATTTACAGTTTTCCACCAGCGTTTTTCTTTCCTTTTAGAATTATTTACAATATCAAATCGACGATTAAAGAAATCTTCTTCAGCTGCCCTCAAATCATTTATGTATTGGTTTCGCAAGGCCCGAAAATAATGCCAAATATGGGAACTGTTTAAATTTCTGGTGGACTTGGCCTTGCGGTGTATTCTATCAACCTTTCTTTTTTGGGCCCGTAGGGGACTACTGTACCATGGATCGTCACCATCTCTAACTGTAATTGTCCTGTTAGGAATATTTTGTCTTGCGACATTTAAGAAAGTACTGCTACACAGTTTACACATCTCATCAACATTATCAGTATCAAAGCAGGGATCCCAATCGACCTTGCTCAGTGAATCCCTAAACAGTCAGCTTTGGCATATAGCCATATAAACCTTTGAAAAGAAGAGTTCTTCTTATGTCTAAATAATAAGTTTGCAGGTACTGTATCATTATCAGCTACTGGTGGAAGTACAGTTGCAGCTTTCACAAAACTAGGTACATTGGTGATTATTTGGTCAAGGCAAGTAGCTGTTCGATCGGTTATCCTTGTAGGCTCTTTTATATGTTGGGTAAGGTTATTGGATGCACAAAATGTATATAATTTCTTACCGTGATTTGTTTGAAAGTCAGCATTTATATCACCCACTAATATAATTTTATCAGTGGGACTACTGTAAGCAAGATCGTATGATACCTGTAAGTCGTCCCAAAACGATACAGAGGAGTTTGGTGGCCTGTAAGCGACCACCACTAAAAATTTATTATTATGTAGACGGATTTCAACCCACATTACTTCGATACCCGGTATTTCTAAATAAGTTCTCCTTTTAACCCTCATAGCCCGAGATACGTATAGTGCAACACCACCGTCGACCCCACCAGCTCTATCTCGATGCAAAATCCTGTGAAAACCAGGCAGATCATAGTCACTATCTTGATTACATGCAGACAAAAATGTTTCAGTTACAGCTATGATGTCGTAGTCTTGCCCTAAAGATGTTTTATACACCTCAGTTTTTGGGAAAGACTACGAATATTCACATGACATAGGGTGATATCACAGTAGGCGTTCGTTGGATGAGGACCAGGATTCGGATGCACATCGCCTGACATAGCGATTAGTAAAACATGTAATGTTTCAAAACCATCAGTAGCATTGTCAACTATATTATACCATCTATACAATAGAACCACCTGGTCTTTACTCACATTTTTGTAAATATTGGTGTATAGTGGACCAATTCTGGTATATAAACAGGCAAAGATTGTAACACACAAGGCCGCGTAACACAAAATTATGAAATGGACTAACATCTCGAATATGAGGAATGACTCTAACATGAATATTACTTCGACCCATATCTTCATGATATTACATACGCTTCTGTGTAGAATTGAACAAAGGGTGTAAACACCAAGTATCAGTAAAGAAGTTTTGTCGCGCTGCACTAGATCGAGTGTTATGATTCGTATTACATGTACATAAACATGAGCTAGTAACCTCTTCTCCTGACAAGGAGAGAATAAGTGTTCCCCTAAAGATTTGACATGATAAGACTCTTCGTTTTTGTATTGATGTATGACTGAAAAAGATAATCCTAGAAGTCCGTATAGAACGTACATGAGTGGTAAACAGTACCATAGTCTGGGTAGTACACAAAAATCAATGTTAACGTAATGCCAAACTTTGCACACTAGTATTGTTCCAGTTAACATATATTTCCAAGTCAAATTCCCAAACAGGTATATAGTAGCTATACATCTCTTCGTAAAGTATATTATTACATTATAAATGCGGTTATTGTAATTCCACTCACCAGAGTGAACCGATCCACACACAAAACAAACAGAAATGCCCATTTTGTACATTTCCGCAGTGCATTGTCTAGTCAAACTAAAGAAGGCAGTGATACCCATTGCTCGGACGAACAGGCACAGACCCATAGAGGCCTGCGCTCCAAAGAAAAGACATAACACAAAATTATAGCATACGAATGCAAATAACACAGAATTATAGCATACGAATACAAATAACACTTTATATTACGCCTGTATTAAATAGACTATATCCATGAAATGTATGATCAGACGTGCTCATACCATGACCACACCGTACATTTAAAAGAAGAACAGCTTTTACTTTGACCCATTTCAAGTCACATAAATCTGGATTACAGCTAACATCGTTACATTTGTAATATCTTTTAACAGCTCAATCGTTGCACATACAGTTGCTTTTTCTTTCTCAATAAGTAACAATCCCCATATATTCAATTTCATCCCTAACAACCGAGGAAAGCCCCTATATAACTTGTAAATGTATAAATGTTAATGAGCAGCGATATTCCTGTCTCTGATTGTTTTGAGTTGAACACAGTGAAATATACCCATTGGTCCACCTCTTTCGAGGGATATTTGTTGAAGCAGACCAGTTCGTGCCCCCCCCCCCCTTCCAAGGCTATTTAAATTTGGTTTCGGCGGCCTCAAGGAATCCCCTATGATAAGGGGCCATTGGTTATTGGTTCCATGAGTGGGACTCCAAAACAGGTCGCACTGTACTGTCCGTTTGGAGCATATATAGTCTAAACTTCGAGAAAATATCCGAGCATGCCAATAACGATAAATTAAAAATTATGGAATATTTTGAATATTTTAAAGCAAATTTAGGATATAAAATACTCATACAGATGTAAAATGACAAGAAAGCGAACATAAGTGCTGGCAAAATTAAATATATTCAGAGCAATGAGCCATGTCTCCAAAGTCTGTTCGGCCATAGTAAATTGTCCATTGGAAAACACCAGCCCAATTTGTCAACATAACATGCTTACCGTTACATCTTAGAGAAAAAGCTGCAAAATGAAGTTATTGTGTGTCCGACTGCCCATATGGTGGTAAGGAAACAGAAAACCAAATCCATTTTCAGGTGTCTTATTTGTATACAGTGCTTTCACCACGTCTGTTACTAATGTACAGATAGATAGGCAGGTAGGTAGATAGATAGATAGATAGATAGATAGATAGATAGATAGATAGACAGACAGACAGACAGACAGACAGACAGACAGATAGATAGATAGATAGATAGATATATAGATAGATAGATAGATAGATAGATAGATAGATAGATAGATAGATAGATAGATAGATAGATAGATAGATAGATAGATAGATAGATAGATAGATAGATAGATGCATGCATGGATGGATGGATGGATGGATGGATGGATGGATGGATAAACCGACGAACGGACGGATGGATGGATGGATGGACGGACAGACAGAAGACAGAAAGACAGAGAGAGAGGAGGCGATAGAGAGACAGATAGACTTTAATTTCAGACACATGGCACATACAAAAAGAACTTTCATGCTGTTAGTAGTAAGAACCATCTGCAATAATTTATTGCAAATCCAGTAAAAATACAGAGATGTATGTTCCATGCAGACAGCCCAAGTCACCAGGAGTTAAGCTTTTCTCATGTGCTTTGGTATTTATGTGCATCTCTGTTGCACTTATATTCCTGTTTTCAAGACTGTGTTAGGTTAAATCCATTACTGCAGTCCTTACGTTATAAAAGGCTCATATTTCTTTTAAAATTATATATACTGTCAACATGTCGTTCTTTGCTACTTGTATATGGTGTCCCATTAACAATTAAGGGAGGTCACCTGTTGAGCGATGTTTGTTGGTCCAACAGAGGGCTTATTACCACTCGTATAGTTATCAGTTCCGAAAAATTAGGCATTTTGGCAGATTTCATTGCAATCACTGCAATGGTCTGATTTGGTGCCAATGTAACCATGAAAATTCGGATTGCAGCCCGAAGGTTCCTCCTCAAACATTGGATCTCCCATGCAGGCTAGGGGGACTCGTTGTCAAACAACATGTATGTTTGTTGTCTTAAGATGGGACAAGAGGATTGTTTGGCATATTCAGATGGGAAAAGGGATCTAGGCCTATGGAGAATATGTGTGTAAGAGACAGAGAGGGGGACCTTTTGTCGGTGTGAAAATGCTTTTAATGTAGTAATGCGCCGTAATGAAAACACTGCTGAAGCTGATGAACTCTTCTTTCGTCTCATAAAATCATTGGGCGTAAATGCCAACCTAACGAAATTTAGTTTTCCAATTTTGACCACCAGGAACGCACGACGAGATTAAACGGTATTTCGCGGGAAGTGTGACACCGCTATCAACAAGTCATCGAAAGCCATGTTAAAGTGTATAGACGTGAAGAAAGTGGGGAAGTTTGAAAGAGTGATTTTGATGTACAGTGCTTGTGTACAATTGCGAGATACCAGGTCGTAGCGCGGATACGCGCAAATTGTCGAATCTTGACAAATACCCATGAATGTGTGGGGTTACGTTCCACAGTTTCACAGTTAAGCCTCCGCTGTGGTCAAGATAGCGTGTCCATACCATGCTCCACTTGATAACAGCAGACCAGCGTAACTATGAATTCAGTCATGCTCGCGATCGTCGCGATAAGATGAGAAAAGGGAGAACTAAGATTTCTTTCGTTAGGCTCCTATTATAACATGAACAAGGTGCGACACCACACCTGTAAAAACACGTCGAATTCATTAATTTGATGGCTTCATTTAATGCCTCACAGTATGAGCCGTGCGATCGGCAATTAAACACGTGAGAAGACGGTTGCCCATACTCAAGTGTTACATAAAGTGGCCCCTAAACGGCCAAAATAATTTTAAGGCCCTGCACGCATGCGTTAGGACTCGAGGATTCCGTCAGGCGTTGATGACTGATGTTCTAATTTTCACTCCTAAAAGGTCAAAATCCCATGAAAAAGTCGGGTGTAAAATTAATCTTTGTCAACAAAATAATTATCAGACGCAATATAGCTTCACACAACCGAGTCGCATTTTAGATTTAGCGCAGATTCATATAGTCCTTTTCTTATATTTCGCATTAATTGATTTAATGATCTGATTTGGTGCGATTGCAGTAAAACGGAAGAGCCACCATTGCATTCAGCCTCCTGCGCCAGTGCTCATGAATGTCTGCACTATATGGGAACTGGCTGTAGATATACATCCATTCCTTTAAAGGAGCAACACATTTTGTAAATGCGTTGAGAATATCCTGATTTCATAGACCAAAAGACCTTGATGTTATATACAAATTAGTAAACAAGAGGCCTGTGACTTTCCTGAGCTCATCTGACCTTGCATCATAGGATGAAGCGGCGATATGACCTTAAGAATTTCCAACAGACAAAGTACTTAGTCAAATACCTTTCAAGTTATCAAGTAAAGAGTAACATTCAGTAGAGACACACCAAAAATGCCCCCACCCCCACCCCTAATTAAGGTCTATGGGCCCACAGAAATCTATGTCATTTCGAAGCAATCGACCAAGCACTTCTGGAGAAGTTTTTGAAGATTTGGTCAATGATGTAAGTTTTCCGTTTTTTAATGGAATTCCGTTGGGGTTTTTTTTTTTGTTTTTTTTGTTTTTTGTTTTTTGTTTTTTTTGTTTTTGTTTGTTTTTTGTTTTTTGTTTTTGTTTTTGTTTTTTTAATTTTAGGCAAAAATCCGTTTTTTCCCCTTTTCTTCCCCTTCTCTTGGTGTGTGTTCGAACAGCTGTTTAAATCAGTTTTCCAGGCTGGCCTCAAATTCTAAATGTATTGTATCCCTGTCTGCGCTATAGCTACCTGTATGGTGGCCTTGTTTTTCACTTTCATTACTGTATTTTCCCTACTATAGAAGCACACGGTACGTCCCTATTTAATCATTCCCTCCCCGCGCCATTTTGAATGCACGCAAAAAAGCAACAGGAAAGTTATACATGGGGTTTTAAGTGTGGGTGATGAAATTTTGCAACGCACATCACAGATGTTTGGTTAAAGAAGAGATTTAAGTGGAGCTGGCTGGGGGAGAAAGATGCAAATGGGGACAGCTTATCAACCTGTGTCAGGAAACTGAAAGAGCCATGTAAGGGAAGTTTTTTTTTTTCCTCTTTGCATGTGAGTGACTGGTGATATGATAGAAGCCATCTGTCATGTGTCTTAACATAGGATCCCAGGCAATGGCATATGAACAGACAAATGTGGGTGTGAAACTGATTTTTATTGTATTTATATATCTAGCTAGGCCAGCTCAACTTTTGGAGATATTTAATATTATGTATTAAACGTTGATTTTTATTTTATTATTTTAACAGGGCTTGGTCTAGTTCAGGTTTGAGAAAGTTCTTGCCAGTTGGCGAACTTAGGTGTTGGGGGCAAGGGGGGAAACTAAAAATTGAATTATCTAGGGGAAGTGCTGCCCAATTTTATTCCAAGTCAGGACTTAGATTTTGGGGGGGGGGGGGGCATTCACTCCACCCTCTCAATGTAAACAGTTTAGGTGGCAAAAGTGAGTTTTGATTAAAATTTATTAAATGAGCCATTTATTTATTTATGCAACATTTTGTTTTCGTTTTCTTTCTTTCTTTCTTTTTTTTTTTTTCTTTTCATTTGTTTTTTTTTTAATTGGGCTTCGTCTAGTTTAAATTAGGGAAAGTTTTTGCCAGTTGGCGAACGTAGATGTAAGGGGTAAGGGGGGAATCTAAAATTGAATTATCAAGGGGAAGTGCTGCCCAATTTTTCCATGCCAGGATTTTGGGGGGAGCACCCACTTAACCCTCTCCATGACATAAACAGTGTGTGTATAGTAAGTTTGATTAAAATTTATTAAATGAGCCATTAATATTTTTCCTTGTGTTTTCAGGTTATGCAAAATGCCTGTGGTGCAACTCAAAAATATTGGATGATTATTTGAGAAGCCTTGTTGATAGGCCCATTTGCTACCATATACAGACAGCATATGGCAGGTACAAAAGGAAGCAGGCTGAAAAAGCTGATGCAAAGGCTGACAGGGACAAGGCTTTGGGTATTAGCCCTTCTGCTTGTACCAAGTCCAAGACAAACCCAGCAAAACAGACTGTGCATGACATTGCAAAGGGGATCAAAAGAAAAATTGCAAAGCATGCCTCACAAACTAAACCTATGAGGAAAAGAAGAAAGTAAACTCACCCTGGTATAGTATGTGTGGAACTTGACACATGGACAAATTTTCAATGCACAGTTTTGAAAGGGTGTGAAGTAAACAAAAATTGTCTATGTGTGAAACTTGACACCTGAACAAATTTTAATGGAATGTTTTAAAAGGGTGTGAAGTAAATGAACAGTGCCTGAGGAAAATGAGAGAAATAAAGTTTTCTGATTTTGCGGGAATGTTTCTTTATTTTCTCCATACTTCAGTTTTTTTTTCCAACCCCCACTGACACCCCTGGTAATAAAAAGGAAACAAAAATTAATTATTTTCAAACCATTGGAGCGTGGCGATTTGAACTAATTCAGTACAGACGCACCTAAGGTACATCCCCACCGAGTTGGAAGTGGATGTGGCAGATGGTTTTGGATAAGAAATACAAAACGTGACTCATTATTGCAACGCAAATTGACTTGCATAGTAGTCAATAGGAACGTAAGTGCTAACCAGCAAGTACCCGGATTGGAACATTAATTTAATATCAGGGAACCCCAGAAACACCATCAACTGAACAGTTCTGTTGGATCCTTCCACAAGGTACATTTGCACCAAGTTTACGCACAATCTGAGTGATGCTTTTGTTGAAATCAAAAGTATCAAAAACATACAAAAATGCGTCAAAATAAAGACAAAATGCCATCTGGTGAACAGGCTGAAGTCCCTGGTCCCCATAAGTTTTATATCCAATATTATATTCAAAATAATTGGCCAAGAGTTTTCAAACAAAATGCAAGATCCAAGATACATTCTCACCAAGTTTGTACTGGATCTACCAGATGATTTAGCAGAAAAAGTTGAAAATGTGAATTGTGAGCAGACAGTTTACTGAGAAGTGAGATGTGCTATACAGAGGATCAAGATGGTCCGGTGCTCCGGTGACTGGTCTCTATTGCTTTTGCAAATGCAGACCTTATTGCTCTATACATGTACTCTATTAGTACGTAACATTACATAAGAAGAGCCAATAAGTCAGTGTGACCTTTGAAGGTCATTCAACGTCAAAATTAACTACATCAAAAGAAACCGCATACAGTACGTACTTTCCTACTTACGTTGAATTGTAATTATGGGCCCAGGATTCACGATTATCAAGTATAAGTCAAAAAGCCAGTTTGGCCTTTCAAGGTTACTCGAGGTCAAAATTAACAGCACCAAGTTAAACACCGAAGGTACTTATCTGATAAAGTTTACTAGTATCCTGGGCCTATGACCAAAGCCAGTATATGTCACAGTTGCAAAAAGCTACAGTTCTATCGAACACTAAACAGGCATCCTCTCTCAGCGAATTCATAATTTTTGCATCAACATCTCCTTCACAGAAGACCCGCCTGGGTAACAAGTTTACATAAAATTAAAAAATAACAGAAGAAACTTGTACGTACAATAACATTATTTGCTTACAACGCCCATACAGGTTTTATTTTATAAGAAGGTTATAAAAAAACCTGTAAAATGTGCACGTTTGAATTTTCATTTAACTGGATTGTACATGTACAAAGTTGTCCATGAGAAAATGACAAATTTTATCACAGAACATTGTTATTAAATAAGTTGATCCATAGTCATTACAGCAGACAAAGCCACGATATGCATAATTTAGATGTCGTAGAAACCTTTGATTATTTTCAAATAAATTGCATGGTCCTAAAATATGGAATAATATTTCATACAATATTCGTACTTACCATCAATTTTCCAATTCAAGAAGAACTTAAGAAAAATTATCATTTGATAATCTTGTTCAATTTCTCATGTCTTAATGTACTTGTTTTCAATTATAGTAAAGACTTCTTTCGCAATATAAGGTTCACCTTCAATCGTGTGTAATTCTGTCAAAGAAATTAAAGACAATGAATGCAAAAATGACCCTGTATGCCACGTGTAAACAATAGGTCACGAAGAATAATAAATTTTTACTTTCTTTCCCAAAAAAAAAAAAAAGATAAATGAATAAAACGAAATAAAAAATAAAATTCATAAAATATATATGAATTTTTGCATCATCACCTCTTTCACAGAGGTGGAAAAGGGCTACCTGGGGAATATCTGCGTGTAAAATCAAAACATTCCATACAACCTATTCGTGCAATATATTCACTATATTGTTACATGCATATGCAAAGGCAGCACGTACCGAAGCACTGTTCCAAAAATAGATTTTTCATAGTTTCGTCAAAAATTAACATATCCTCATCATTTTCGCAAAGTTTAATTATATTTAGTCAGATAATATTTTGATAGAATTCTATGCAATTCTGTATAGCCATTGTGCATTGTGAATACATAAAGATTCACAATAAAATGGGGAAAATGCAGCCACCCAGGGGCCGAAATTTGAACTACGTGACCCCATATAAACCTTTATGGAATGTCAAAGCAATTGGTCATGTAGTTCTTGAGAAGAAAAAAATTTCAATTCAACAAGTTAAAAAATTCATAAAAGGTGAAGCCCCACCTGGTGGCCAAAACTTGAACTGCGTGACCCCAGATGAACTTTTATCAAATATTAAAGCTATTGATTATGTGGTTCTTGAGAAGAAATTTTCAATTTCAAAGGGTAAAAATTAATAAAAAAAAAAAAAGAATAACTGCATCATCATCATCATCATCACCAGCTTGGTAGAAGTGGAAATTTAAAATACATGTAATTCATGCAACTGATTTTGAGAAAAAGTCGAAAATGTAAAAAATCTGACAGACAGGCGCACGCTAACGAATTTTGTTTTTAATTTTGGTTGCAAGTCAGCAGATTTAAAAAAGAGTGATGACTTCTTGTTTTGCGCCACTGCTGGGTTAGATAAAAACAAAAAGCAACATAAGCAGCTGTTTCTACGGAGAGAATCTCTAGAGAAAACTAAAAAGAACACTGCATTTTACATGCGTTTTATGCCAAAATGTGAACAAACTTTTAACATAATATGTACATCATGACCCAAAATTCATGTACATTGGAACCTGTCTTAAGGGACCACCCACAAGACCTGTGAAAAATTGTCCGTTCTGACAGCTGGTCCCTTAAGGCAGCTGGAATTAAACTAAAATATGCTAATGGGGGTGTTGAAACTAGTCCTTTAGCACAGGTGGTTCCTTAGCACAGGTGGGCTCATAGACAGGTTCTACTGTATTTTATTAATAAAATGTTATCGGAAACAGCGAAAAAGACGCGAGGCTTCCTGACTTCATGTGGGTGCGCCATCTGCCTAACAATTTTACCACAGAGCGATAATTGGAACGTCACGTCAATGATGACAAACTTGAATATGCAAACATCCAAATTGTTTAATCTTCTTGACAAAATGGAGAACATGTCCGATACTGAAAGAGTAAAGAGAGCTAAATTTTAGTTCATCTTCAGCTATGGAGCGCAAGGGGCGCTTTATCACCACTCTGTTCCTGTTTCGTCTGTCATCACTTGGTGTAGGAGTCTTGCCACGTAGACAGCTAAGCTAAGCATCAAAAGGGTCACTGCATAGAAAAAACACCATGTTTTGTGACTCATTCCATAGCAATGGCGGCGTAAATGAGAATAGCGTGTCCACATATCCAGACCAAATTTGCGGTTATGCTTCGTTTTTAGTGCCAAATTATGCTCAACTGATCACAAGAATAGTTAGAACTGATTTGCAGGCAATGCCGAAATTCTGATTTTTAAATACGTTGTTATAATTTCCAGATCAAAGGAGGGGTATTATAACATTGATACCAAAGATATAAAAGGAACGTACAAAGCTGGAAAAAAACCGGAGGCGTATTTCTCAGTGGAATATTGATCACAAAACTATTGCCAAACTGATGGCAAAGCAAGTTCAGAAATACTCACCAATATTAAGACACGCAAGTCAAACGGGACAATACATAGGTCAAAATATAAGAACTGCTGCACACATTGTACATATGCCTGGGCTAATGAATATACCAGCACTCATATTGCTAACTGATTTCAAAGAAGCTTTCGATGCTATTGCCTGGGAATACGTCAGTCGAGCCTTAAGTGTATTTAACTTTGGCACAACTTTTAGAAAGTGGGTTCCATATTATACATATATGGTTCCATATTATACATATATCAAGCTATGGTTCAATATTATACATATATCAAGCTGTATACTCAACAATAGATACACTAGTGTCATGAATGTGGGTATGCCTGGTTTGTTTTAATTTTAGAGGCCACGGAGTTAGCCTGCTTTGTTGGGGTGACTCTCAGGCAGCTTGTAAACAGTGTTGACCTACAGTCATATGACTCATTTCATTGTACTGTCTGTACACATTTCTGAGGTGATCTAGAAAGATCAGAGACAAGTCTCACTCAATGCACTGGGATATGTGACTAATTAGAAAAGTCTTATACAAATTGGAGAAATCTCTGTCTGTATATATAAAGCAGATATTTTCCTTACTGGAGAGAGAATTCTGTAGATCTTACAGAAGTTGTGTGGCTCCAAGCCAGTGGGACTGTGAGCTATTGTTATTACCTGTGGAGTGTGGACAATATCTTTGAGTCGACTGGTATATTTGGTGTTAATTGTACTACATTGGAACCAAACTGTACCTCTGTTGGATTGGATCAGCACCACACCTTTCAGTACCACATTCGGGCTAAACCGCACCTCTGTGGGATTTGTACCAGATCATTTGGTACTGGTCATAGGACTTGGAACTGTGGGACAGTACCTGTGTATAAACTCACCATGGAGTAAGATTTACCTAAGACTGTTTAACTATTTAAATACCAGCTGAGATAAGTTTATCTATTTTGCACTGATTTTGATTGTTAATGTATTATTATTGTTAAGTTATATCATTTTTTTTCAATCTTTGTTGAGTTCAGAATGTGGATATCGTAACACTGGTGACTTCTTCCCTATTCCTGGAGCTGCGAGACAAGGCTGTCCCCAGTCTCTGTTTCTTTTTATTTTAGCAGTGGAACTACTGGCAATTAAAATTCGTGCGAGCAGTGACATCAATGACCCTGAATTCCAAATGTCACAGTTTGCAGGTGATACTTCTTTTTTCATACAAGATCCAGAATCAACAAAAAGTGTACTGAGGGTGTTGGACGATTCCAAACAATGGTGTAGTTTAACATTTAATGTTGTTGAAAGTTTAACATGATGGATTGGACAAATAAAGTTTTTGTTGATGGGACCTACCAGTCAAGTGGTGTTAATATGAACTCATGATTTAAGGTATTTTCTTACACGAACGTGAGCAGCTGATGAACAACCTTAATTTTACTCCAAGATTGCAGTCTTGCAGAGAAATATTGAAGGTGTGGAAAAACTAAAAACCTATTACTAATTGGTACAAACAAATCGATAAAGACCCTAGAAACTTCCAATTTACTTTACCCAGTGACAATGATGCATGTAGAGTCAACCTTTGTACCAACCGTGGAATCAGATATTTATAAGTTAATATGGAAGAGCAGCACTGCAAAAGTCAAACATAGTGTCATGCATAAAACAATCGAGGATGGTGGGTTGAAGATTGTACACTTTGAAACCCTAGCAAAAGCATTATTACTGAACTGGGTGAAACGCCTTGGCAATATACCAAATGCTAAATGGAAAGCTATCTTTCAATCATTCTTGTCGATCATTAAATTAGAAGACTTATTTATGAGCATATGCTGTATTAACCTGGGAAAGAAACAGATACCGACATTTTATAAACAACTTACTATGGTGTGGAAAGGGTTAAGGCTGTATTTCCAGCCGTAGAACACTAAAGAGGTCCGGAAAAAAGATATTTGGTAGAATGTGTACATTACAAGGGATGAAAATCATTACTTTTACAAGAAATCGCACGATAAATGTATAATTTTATGAATGACATTGAAAATCCGGATGCGCCCTGTGTAACTGAACAACAGCTGAAAGATAAGCATGATGTATCAGTCAAATATCTATATCATTTGTCAATTCTATCGGCAGTACCAGGATTACGGAAACAATACCTGATTTCTCGACCTCTCACTAATATTAAAATTTATGATAATCCCAGCTTTAAACTAGCGGGCAAAAAGAAGTGCATTGGTTAAATACGACATAAGAACTTTTGCCAGGTGTAAACTAAACAACAACCAGATATAGTACCATCTGCTATTATCAAATGGCAAGAAGTATTTACAATAACTGATGATGTGTGGGAGAAACTATTTCTGTTGCTTCCAAATGCACAATAGAAGCGAGACTACAAGCTTTTCAATGTTCAATCTTACACCCTTTAGTAAGTGCTAAAACAAGGCTTTCAAAATGCAATTAGTGGATTCCAATATTTGCCATTTCCGTCATAAACCGGACACAATTGCGCACAGATATTGGGAGTGTACACAGATCAAAATGTTTTGGAGATGCTTTCAAGAATTTAGAAATGGGCTAATATCAACTGAAATGATTAAATTATTTTATGGAAAGTTAATCTTTGGATACTAGCAAAAGATGAGCAGAAATCGTTTCTATAGTCTTAATAACTTAATTCTAAATGGCAATTATTTCATCCATAGAGAACTGTGCAACAACAAACAGATTGTTTTAGAACAACTTTCTTTATTATATACATATGAAACTTCAGGTGGAAAAGCACATGTTCATACAAGAAAAAGCGGAGGCCTTTTATCACTGATGGAGATGCCTACCGAACATATTGCCGTATATTACCAGTGGAGTGATCTACCAAGTCTATTGTCTTGATCAATATGTATATGTAATGTCAATAAAGATACATTTAAAAAGAGATTTTATGCAATTGTGTTTAGCCATTTTGGAGAAGAAGCGGAATGTAGCCTTCACAGACATATATTCATCAAAAATGCAAAGTGCGTGCTACGGGGTAGCCAAAATGTAAACTACGTGACACCAGGTTTTTCAAAAGAAATTTTGATTTGAAAAAAAAAATTGTTGAAAATAATGAAAAAATAGAGATACTCCATCATCATCTCCTTAGCAAACTTGGTTGGCAGAGGATAACCCGGGGAATATCATGTGCAAAATTAAAACATTCCATGCAACGGTGGGTTTTTTGGTTTTTGTTTTTTGTTTTTTGTTTTTTGTTTTGTTTTTTGTTTTGTTTTTTGTTTTTTTTGTTTTGGTTTTGTTTTTTGTTTTTGTTTTTTGTGAGTGTGTGTGTGTGGTTTTGTTTTGATAAGTCGAAAATGTCAGAAACCCTGATGGGCGGATGGGCGAACGACGAATGCAAACGAATTTTATCAGTTCTGCTGACTGACGGTCAAGACAGAGAGCTAAAATTACTCCCAAATGTCATATTTTAATCTGATGACATTACTTCTGGTATATAACCTCATAGTACATCAGCATGTGCGTTGCTTTGGTTCCGTTTAAAAGACTGTAAATGTCTGTATTATATTTAATCACGAAGTTTGACGCATAGTTTTAATGTGGTGTGTGAAAAACGCTATATTACATGGATTTCATGATGACACACGCAAAATAAATTTAAATAGTAGAAAAGAAGCCTTGTTTGTTATACTTGGATAAAGTAGAAATAGTGTGAATTGCCAGCAGTCTCGGCATCCATTTTGTCATCTCAGCCTGCTAAATATTGAAACAAATGTTGCAAAAAGAGCTCCCTCCCGCAAACACTCTCTGCCACTGCCTGGGTCTCACTGTTCCTGTCATCTACGTAAAAGTATGGGAGGCATCCACTTAAGTACAACATGATAACTATGAACCAGGGTGCATGCAGACATAACAACAGTAGAGCACAGCACAGGGCAGTAATGGCAATATTAATAACAATAACAAATACAACTAGAAACCTAAGATTGCAAATGGTTAAGGCCATATGTAAATCTTCTTCTTAATGACCTTGACGTTTGATCTTCAGAGGCACAAAATACGGTAAATAAATGAGCATCACTACAATGCCTACATTTTGAGCCCAATAGTATTTACATCGGATCAAAGCTGACCAAGTTATGACTATGTGAGATAGTCCGAATCTACGTGACCTTGACCTTGCAATATTGACAAGCCATGTAAATTTGCGTAGTTAGGACTTAGGTTCAGCAACGCAACAAGATTAAGACCATGCACATCCATTGAAAACGTTTTGAGATATAGGCCAAAATATGTTTTTCTTACGTAGGCCATGATGTCCGCAAAGTTATGTCGTCACAAATTGAATACATCAAATAAAAGGTTAATGGAAGAGGTTTAAACATTGGCCCATAGCTTTCCAAATATCATTGGCAACTTAAAGTTATAACCATCCAAATTTGACAGCAAATCAATATGGAGAAGGCAGTGGCCTTGAAAATATAGGTCAAGGTAACAAATCATATATCTGGTGCACACCTGCAGTACATAAGTGTAATCCTTGACAACTCGCAGGCTCAGCCATTTCCGAGATTTCGCCCGGTAGAAAACGTTGGGGGTTTGGGGGGGAGGGGGGTTGGTTTCTGTTTTTGTGTTTTTTTTTTATGTTTGTTTGTTTGGTTTTTTTTTTATATTTTGTTTTGGTTATTTGTTTTTGTTTTTGTTTTTGTTTGGTTTTTTATGTCTTTTTTAGTTTAGTTTTTATTCTTTTGTTTTTGTTTTTTGTTTTTTGTTTTTTTTCTCTTTTTTTTTCTTTTTGTTTTTGGGTTTTTTTTTGTTTTTTACAGGCAACATTTTTCTTTTAGATGGTCATATGGCTTTGACCTTTAAACTTGACGGGGGAAGTCCCACCCAAATTTGCTATCATTTTGAGTTATGAAAAAAAAATCAATGTGGCCGATTGTAGGTCAAGGCCACTGATCCAATATCAGATCCACAACTTCAAGGGAACTCTGTGATGCAACAACATCTCAGCAGGTTCTACAGTTTCTGTAATTCTGCGCGTGCAAAATTCAAAATTTCAAAAATTGGAAAGTTTTCTTCAAATTACCATATGACTTTAACCTTCAACTCTGACCCGATGTGTTACTATAGACAAAATGCACAGAGGGCACCAAGCTTCTCAAATATGGTTTGTGTTTCCGGATGGATTGGTTCATACATTTTCGATTATATTGAAAAAGTCAAAAGTGACCGAAATTTCTAGAAAAATCTGGGTCACAACTACCCCAAAGGTACGTCACTAAGTCAAGTGTTTGTATAAACAAGTTGAGGTAAACGTTTTTTCTGGAGATCCAAAAAGAGTCCGAGTTATGGCAAAATCAAAATCGCAGAACTGAAAGAAAACGGCAAAGGTTTGGAGTATGTAGTGGGTCAAGCTAGGGCTTGTCACGTGACTGGAATACCGGAAGCACGTGGACCTGTGACTTGCGAGAAATTGGAATTTAATCAGACAAATGCTGTCCACGCTGAACTATCTTTGGTATCTGCGGCAAACAGAGGTAGACTAACGTTACAGCTGTTTTATGACTTAAGCACTTTGCAACACGTATACCTAACTAGTGCTAGAAAAATGTTTCTGACAGCGGAATATTTAGAGAACAATACTGAATAATATATTCGTTTGCTACAAAATGAAATAAGCCTCAGAGTGTACGTATTTCCAGATTGGTTTGTCACATGGCCAAAGAACATAAAATGGCTCAACACATAAACGATTCACTGTGTAGCATTTAAGTTGAGTGATTATTGTTCACCTTGTGAAAATAAGATAATTTGTAAAGTTTATATGGGGAAAGTTGGGGATCACATGGGTTAAACGTAGCTAAATATAGTAGCAAGCTTCAGACTCTTTCAACTTACTTTAAACCATTTGGTTTCTCATCTCACTATGTTTGCATCGCAGAAAAACTTACTCTGACTTGGTGCTCTTTTGCGAAACAGAGGTCTGCTTTAAACAAAGCACATGATTAAATTACGATTTGCGCGCCCTCTGTAGTCAGCACCTTGAACCCCGCGGTTTGAACCAGACCTGACTACAGAGGGCGTTCGTAATGGTCGAGTGTACGATTAAATTCAAGGTGAAAGAATTAATCAGTTGCACTGGCATCTTAGATTAAAAAAAATCATAGGTACTTGTGAACAAAATCGCAAGAGCACGCTTACGTTTACGATATTTCTATCCATCTGGTTTCGTCGGTCCCGCTACATTGATAAATGGCTAAATGACTGCGTAGTCTTGAAAGTGGCAACACTTGTTAGCTTTTCCTAGAAGAACGACAGGCATATCATTTCCGTATTTTTTGTTATGCCTTTTTTATTCCGGTGAGCCGGCTAAATTTTTTTTTTCATTTGCTGAAGGGGCCCAAGTGGATCATGTTGGCTGCCAAACTCACACGCAATGATGTGCAGCAATCTCCATAGACTGCCACCCAACCAAACGCGTGTTTCTGAAAAGTGCTCATGCACCTCCTGGCGTTTAAAAAAATCTCATTTTTTTTGTCAAGGCTGCAGACCAAAAAGCGTAAAAAGAAGCTATATGTCTCTCCATAGAAGACTCTATGACGCTTCTTGGGTTCAAAATGCCTGGTCTGTGAAGAGCCAAGTTCATGCCAGCACCATTCTGAATTTTGCGATGTCACGATTCATTGTGAAATTTCTTGTGATGATGCGAATTAATGTCATTTGCATCATTTCCCTGACAGCTTTGTCTGTAAGCATACCCCGTTCAATATTTATTGCAGAACTTAGAACGTGTTCCTTCAGATACATTGTTCACAAAATGAGAAATATTTGGAAAGACCTTTGCAGTTGTGAAATTTATCACTATGAAGTGAAGCAGATTAAAACGGAATCTTCTTTATACGGAAAATTCACTCATTATCATCGACCAGATGTTGATGCTGCACCTTATTGTCAATTCAGCAACTGCCCGACCCATATTCATAAAGTGCAATCTATTGAACACAAAATAGCCTGAAATCGCAGCACATCCACAAGTACCCGTCTCCCCCCATATATATATATATATATATATATATATATATATATATATATATATATATATATATATATATATATATATATATATATATATATATATATATATATATATATATATATATATAAATATATATATATATGTATTTATTTATTTATATGTATGTATGAATATATGAATATATATATATATACATACATACATGTCTTGGGTGGTTTATGGGCAATAATACACTGCCCACAAAAAATGTACACAATGGCATAGGTCCCATAGCCAGTTTGTGGGTCATGCCCACGGGTTTTCGGGTCAATAATAATCCCCAAACCGGACCGTGGGCAGTATATTCCAAGTACAGCTTGCCACAGTTTCTGGGCATTTACAGCTTGCCACAATATCTGGGCAGATTTGCCATGTATACGTTTCTGAAACCCAATAGGTAGCGCATTAAATTTAAGGCAAACATGGTTTATGGGCATTTTTCAATTGCCGATAAACCACGTACTGCCCACCAGACGGTCTGAGGATTACTATTCTTTTTATGCTGGTCGCAACCCGTTTCAGGATATAATTATCCTTTTTCATGCTTCATCTGTATTCTGTATCCAAGCGGTTCTCTTACAATTGCGTGTCATAACATTAATGAATACATTAGTGACGTCACGTTTTATTAAGATGCAACCTGCATAACAATTCGACCTTTGTTGATTTATGAATATATATTTTTTTTTCATCTAGCTATAACTAGGTAGCGCACTAAATTTAAGGCAAACGTGGTTTATGGGCATTTTTCAATTGCCGATAAACCATGACCGCCCACTAGACGGTTTGAGGATTACTATTCTTTTTATGCTGGTCGCAACCCGTTTCAGGATATAATTATCCTTTTCATGCTTCATCTGTATTCTGTATCAAAGACCTTTAAATAGCGGTTCTCTTACAATTGCGTGTCATAACATTAATAAATACATTAGTGACGTCACGTTGTATTCAGATGCGACCTGCATAACAAATCGACCTATTTGATTTATGAATATATATATTTTTTCATCTAGCTATAACTCCGTCAATTTTTATCCAAGTTGATCATGTTGGGCTCGTTCGTCAGTAACAGGATACATGGGGCCTTACTGCTATCATTATGTCTATGTGCCAACACAGACATGTCGTTTTTCTAGGAATTCTTTCTTTCTTTCTTTCTTTACAGGCAAATTTGTCCGGCATTTTATTTGAAAAGTATAACACGTAGAAACTCCAAACTTGGCATAATTATACTTCTATAGATGAAGTCTCGCCTATTTATAGTAAGAGGTCATGCTTTTCAAAATTATGCAAATCCGGGCTAATTAAAGTTTTAAATCGTCAATATCTTATATACTATGGCAGATGTGGTTCCGAGTGTATAGGAGTTGAATCATAGCAGGGTAAAGGTCATCTCAAATGTCAAGGTCATGTCAAGGTAAAAGGTCAAGGTCAAAGGTCAATTTTAGGCCAAAATGTCATTTTGGAGGTCAAGGTTCACTTCAGGTAGAGGTCATTTCAAGGTCAAAGGCCACTTTCGATGGTGGCTTTCTTCTAGCCATAACTTCGTCAATTTTTATCCAATTTTGATCATGGTGGGCTCAAATTGTAGCTATTGTAACACTGCACATTTTACTTACATGTGACCTCTAAAGTTAAAGGTCAAGGTCATTTGGACCTTTGAAAGTTTTATCCAGTCATAACTTGACCAATTTCCATCCAATTCTAATCATGTTGGATTCAAATTGTAGGTATTGCAACATTGCACATTTTTATAAGAACATGTAACCTCAAAATGGCAAAGGTCAAGGTCATTTGACCCTTTGAATGTTTCATCTTGCCATAACTTGGTCAATTTTACATCCGATTTGGTTCATGTTGGGCTTAAATTGTGGGTATTGTAACACTGTGAAATTTACATGTGACCTATAAAAGTCAAAGGTCAAGGTCATTTGGACTTTTAAATTTGCATCCAGCCATAAGCACAATGTAATGTGAAGTACCAAAGGATAAAAGTTGTGTCATTTAATATTGACAACTTTTCAAGGCACACAAACATATTTGCTTTAAAGCAAATCTTCTTTTCTAGTTGTGTACTGTTTTAACTGGTAACATGCCCCTGCGTTTGTGAATTTAACTTGACCACTACGACAGGCTGTAGTTGGGGAGCGGAGAGGGTTGCTCGTGGATGTGCAAGACATCAGGTTCATCATCAAAGTGCCTTGTCCGCTTGAATTTTGTTTAATTTTGGAGCTCATGAGCTTAACTGTTTATCATTGATATGAGGGATCCACGGGAAATTTTACTTTGTGTTTACAAAACAGAAATCGTGTTCTGAGTTGTAAAGGGACACCACCAGCAAAAGAGCGTCAAAAGACTGCAAATGGTAAACACGCCAGGGGTCACCATCTTTAAAATTATACAGTTCTGAAAAGACTAAGTCAACAGCTGTTCTCTTCAAGCCATGTAAGCCAAGCGACGAGGAGCCTGGTGTCACACAAACTCAAACAATCCAAGAGAGAAGAACTCAATAGAACAGAAGATTTGCTTTAACAAAATCTGTCTGCGTGCCTACAAAGGAAAGTTGTTGCCTTGTACATTCTAATTGAAATTGGAAAAACCTGCATGACCAAAAACATGAAATAAAAAAAGAAAACTTAGGAAGTTAAGGCTGTTGGCATGTGAAAATCTGCAGATAGAAAGGAAATGCTAGGAGGAAAGAATTATACAGAATGTCAAGTGTCAGCATACAAAAAAAGGTTTGGTCCTGTAGTTGGAAATTCCAGCAAGGTCTTGTACATCTTTCATCGTAACTCTGGTTCATTTATGGGTCACTGTTGACACTACGTACACCATGGATGATGACAAAATAGTCACCATATGGAAGCATTAAAGTGTTTCCTTTGACGTAAGCGTAAACAACAAATCATATATATATATATATATGTGTGTGTGTGTGTGTGTGTGTGTGTGTGTGTGTGTGTGTGTGTGTGTGTGCGTGTGTCTGTGTGTTGTTACCACGGAACGGCCGTGTCCAGAACCAGCAACCTTCGGCACCAATCACCTAGCCGAAAAAAGGAAACGCACATACCACCTGGACCAAACCCTCATATATATATATATATATATATATATATATATATATATATATATATATATATATGTATGTATGTATGTATGTATGTATGTATGTATGTATGTATGTGTGTGTGTGTGTGTGTGTGTGTGTGTGTGTGTGTGTGTGTGTGTGTGTGTGTGTGTGTGTGTGTGTGTGTGTGAGTGGCCAGATCATGGCCTGTTTCATGTCTAGTCTATGCAAATATGTAAAACTTTTGTTGGTGGCTCACAGGACGCACCTAAAGCACATAACTATGAATTGAATTTGGAATAACACTATCTATAATAATTTTGAAGATATAAAACAATTTAACTCTTCAAGTGCCCCTTATTTGCATAAATTAAAGTTCTACAACGCTTGTTTGCGGTTCATTGGATGTGTTCATAGCAAAAACGTATGAACTGTAGTTGGAATAGCACCTCTGCCTATGAAAGGAAGAAAGAAAGAAAGAAAAGAAAAAAACGAAAAATATGTCTGTGTTTGCACACAGAAATAATGAAGGTTTTGAGTTGACAACAAAAAGGTGTTAAATATGTTTGTATGTTCTTTGCATGCCCTATTCCTGTTAAATTCCCCTCGTAACCTGAGTTTCTCAGGCAAATTTGTATTTTGAAAAACAACAGTCGTCAAGCCTGTGTCCAAATATGAAGAAAACCAGGAATGAACTCAGACTTGAAGAAAAGAGCCAACTGTAATAGCCACCATGGAGGACTGTACATCCATGCAACATGCGAAAATTTGATCTGCATGTTTCTCTGGAAAAGGAAAAATAACAAAATGACTGGAATGTATGACAGGCTGCCTACACAAATACGCACTAGTATGTATGTATGTATGTATGTATGTATGTATGTATGTATGTATGTATGTATGTATGTGTCATGGAACTCGCAGATTTTAGCTACATGGTATGTATGTATGCATACATGCATGTACGTATAGATGGATAGATGCATGGACGGATGTATGGATGGATGGATGTATCGATGGATGTACGGATGGAAGGACAGTCCTGTGAAAATACATTACATGATCAATTACAAGCATTTTGTCTGCAGCATGTTTCGACCGCTTTACAAGGAAAACCTTTGTTTCCCAAACGTGACACCAACAAGGGAAAGTCGGTCCTTTTCCTGACAAAATATACAGAGGGAACATTTTTTATGTAATTCACGTTTCTTCTCTACACATATCCAAACACGTATGCCATTACGGGTGGCATGTAGAGCGTACCCTTGTGTTTGTCAGTGTGGAAATCTTGTCAACTCAGGGAGTCTGGCTTGTTTAGCTTTGTGCCATATGTTGCTTGCCCTTTGGTTGACACCAAACAAGCTGGTACGGGAGAATTCATATATATGGCGATCAGGTGCCAGCCATATGCGGGGCAAGATCACTTCTGAGTTACGAGTGTCTTCAAGTGCCCGGTCAACATAACTGGACATCATTTCTGCATGTGATTGTGTGTCCGATATTATAATATCTAGAACCAATTGATAAAAAAAAGTGGCAATAACCCTCGCGGCGTTTGACCCACTTCATGCAACAACTTTTCCGTATGGACACAAGCAGGAAGACGCTGCGACATACATGCGGGGCCATGTAATGGTATTATAAAGTAAAGTAAGTGTGTCACATGCAACACGTGCTGCATGTGTTTATTTTGGCGAAACGTGTATGGAGGACAGACGGGAGTAAAAGCTGGGTTTACTATCCCTGTGTCGCAACTCACTCATACGATCATATGACAATAACATCACTGGTGACATCACGTTGTAAGTAGCATATTTCTGCATAATGTTTACAACAATACACATTATTGGTGCAAGTTTAAATACAAGGTTTATCCCAGCATGGTATAGTTCGGTCAGTTATGTTTTGTTGGCTAAAAGGGTCAAGCTTGCACATCACGTAAACTTGTCATGTATTGCATGAAGTGCGCTCAGCATTACTCGAGATAAAGGTCATCAAAGAAAGCTCAAAACATCGTTGTCTATGTGAATAGGGTAAAAGTGCAAACTCCGATGTAAGTTGGCGTCATTGAAATACAATTGCATGATATTTGAAATATATTCTTAAAGATCTGTACTTTGACAACCTTACTGTTCTGTGCTGAAAAACACGCTTAATATCCCATTAAGATTAACATTTTGGCACGAAAAAACATTCTTCACACCTGGTAAGTTTCAACCATGTAGTATTTACAAAATGAAGCAATAAAAAGATCTTTGCTTTGCTGATGTTGAATAAATTTAAAGTTGTGATTTCTTGTTCGCAGTGTGAGAAGTGAAAAGGGCGCCCACACATGCATGTCCATAGTAACTGTCCCCATAGAGTCTCCGTGGACGTTATTATTATTATTATTATTATTATTATTATTATTATTATTATTATTATTATTATTATTATTATTATTATTATTATTATTATTATTATTATTATTATTATTATTATTATTATTATTATTATTATTATTATTATTATTATTATTGTTAAGTGCCGAGTTTTGCCTGAGTCAACGATTTCCTCTGCGCACTTTGAGCCGAATGCGCCCAAAGTGCGCTGACCAAAACTAATCTTTGATCATTTTGGTGCTCTTTCATGGTTGCTGCATCTCTAGGCATGCTGGTACTTGAATGACAGGTCTGTCCACAATTAGTATAAATCTAGTATCGTTATGTCAATCCAGAAGAGCACACCCACGTCGAAATGGCAGCGGAAGGGTCAAAGTGCAGAACACGATTACCTGCACACAGGACAACGAATATACCCGCAGGACATCGCTGCACAACATTTTGTCAAAATTAACTCTATCATTGTCAGAATATGACCGGATCAATAGCTTTCCTTGGCGGGGAATGAGCGCATTGCACCAAGGATAGCCCTCCACCTGGGGCATGCAATCAATCATGACAGGTCTTAACTACAAGTCTCAAACATATTTTCTATTTCAATGGAATTTAAGCAAAAACGTGAAAGCAGACAACAATTTACATCAGGGCGGTTTCAGGCGATTTGTGTGAGATAGGGTTAAGGAACAATTAACAAAGCGCCTGGGGGCCCAATGCAATTGGGATCAAACACTTAGTTTACTTCCGTGAGACATCTCATGTTTAAGAACCGGAGATGCACAGAAGCTTTTTTTTCAAGTAAGTTTTTTTAGTACAAAATATTTGTATGCTTCAATGCTCGATGATTGAAATATATTGATGCAAACATTTAAAACGTTATTATTTTGCACACGGTGTGACGTTCGGAGCTTTTGTTTATTGTTTGCCGCTTTGATCGTTCAAATGTACGTATCTAAATATCAAATGTTTTTGTGTTGAGGAAATATCCAGAATAAGATTGTGAATGAACCCCAAGGCAAAAGCGTTTAATTCAGTCTCACCAGACAGGGATTGGTTCAATTCCTTGGCATCTGCACGCAAAATGCAAGAAAAATCACCACAATAACCACAAAATTACCGACAGATTTTGTGGCAGATTTTTCCACTTACAGCACATGCACAATTTGCCACACTTTTCGGACTATTGTAAGTCCATGGTCTTCACTGGGTAGTATTATCTCTTAGTGCTACGTACTTTACTTAGTCAACAGTTTTATAGGCGCGCTTTTCTTCGGGTTCAGTGCGTTCAAAGTGCGCGTAGAACTTGACCTCAGTCGTCTTTGCTCCGCGCCTGAAAGAATGCTGGTATGTGAATGAAAGATATACGTTATTTTTGGCAAAGAGAGGACGACTGTTTTCGACATTAGCAGCAGGTTTAAATAATATTTCAGGTCTGACCAATCACTCAGCGACAATCGCAAGGCCGCCATGCAACTTGCTCACAAATGCACCATTTAGACATACAGCAATATTCACTATATGTGAATGAGTATTCAATTGTGAGTATGCTGCAGCATAAAAATAATATATGTTTTACTTTATTGATATAAAATTTAATTTGTTCTGGTCGGTGAACGGAGCAACTACCGGCTTCACGTCAGTAGCTCGTTTGCATCTGAATGAAATTGCCGTCAGGTGTGCAATGTATGTTGAAAGACACGAAAAGCGTTTTCCTCTCCTGTCGTGGCAGCCAATTGTGACTGTACAAATTGGAGGCATTCATATTATATGCAGTCCTGATCTGCCCTCGTATGTCCCAAGGCAACAAAACTATGGCTCAACCATGATATATGATACCTGAGCATCTAAAAATGGGACAATATCTATCACACACACACACACACACACACACACACACACACACACACACACACACACACAAAATCCTAGGTGTATTATGCGTCTTGTTTGTTTGGAAAATATATAGGAAAACCAGCTCTCGAGCTTATTCGTCTGTCTTGTTAGCTTTTGGAGACAAACTCAGTTGGCCATGTGTAAACAGGCATCTTACCCGTGAGTTCCTCGCTGAGGGATAGGAGTGCAGAGCAAGAGAGCAGTCAATTAAAATCTCTCCAATCTATTCTCTATTCCACTATTAGCTACAGTGGGTTCAAAGCATAAATACATACATACATACATACATACACACACACATATACATAAATATATATTTATATGTATATATATATTTATATATATACAAACATGTATATATATATATATATATATATATATATATATATATATATATATATATATATATATATATATATATATATATATATATATAAAACAGCATGAATAAGACAGCTTGGCACATGGTTTTCGTTCCAAACGTAAAATAACTAAAGGTATACATGCAGTTACACATTAAAAAGTATCGTGAGCACATTTATAAAATGGTATCTGGAATTTTTGTGCAAGATTTTTTTAAGAGAACAGCATTTACCCTGTAAGAATTGACACGAAACTGTTCAAAGCTATTCATTGATCTTAGCCTCATTCATTGGCAAAAATCGTACACATGTCAGAAATATTGCCAATATCGTGAATTGTAAGGAAAGGAGAAAAAGGCTCCAAGGTGTTCACCTATGTTTTCTAAACTACAACAAATGGCTGAATGAGACAAATTCTCAAGACAAATATTTGATTACATATCCATCTATCATCAGTGTAGATTCAGAAAGAACGCACCGCTCTTAGATCACGGCAGGTCATCACTCACCAATCAAGGGAATTTTGAAACGTGCACAGAAGTTGGCGCTCCGTAATAAAAATATCTTCTCTCAGTGGGACGGTAACCACCCCTATGGGAAAAGATAATATATACATTGCATGTGATGACCTTGCATGATGTATCACCAGACATGATAACCCCCGAATTAATGTTATATGCTGGCAATCAGTCAAAAAGAAAATCATGTTGAACCCGAAGAGGAAACAATCTTATTTAACTGTTCCCAGCAGAGATACAATCCAGACTAGAAAAGAAGATTTGCTTCACTGCAAATCTGTCTGGGTGCTTTCAAAATGAGAACAGTTGGAGATACTACACTTTGCCATTGTTCAATATGATCTAAATTTTATGCGTAAGCCTAATTGCCATACATTAAAATGCTACAAGTTTGGTTCTTGGTTCATTGGATGTGGCCATGTCACAAGCTTATAAACTGGTCGAATGACACCACTATCTAGAATAGTCTTGAAGCTATTCAAGATTTTAATTTTGTGTATTTGTCTAATATGCATTCATTTGAGACCTACAACTTTGGTTCATGGTTCATTGGATGTGATTATGTCACAAACGTACAAATTGTACAAATTGTACTTGAAATGGTGCCTGTATGTATTATAGTTTTGAAGCTATTCAAGATTTCTATTTTTGTGTGTTCACCTTATTTGCATAAATAATGGTTTTACAGTTTTGGCTCATTGGATGCGGCTATGGCACAAACCTACAAATTGAAGTTAGAATGGCACTTCTATCTATAATAGTTTCGAAGATATTCAAAATAAAAATTCTGCAGATTCACCTAATTTACATCAATTAAAATCCTAGAACTCTGGTTTATGGGTCATTAGATGCAGCTACGTCACAAACCTACAAATTGAAGTTGACATGGCTCCTCCATTCATAATAGCTCTGAAGTTATTCAAGATTTAAATTTTGCGTGATCACTTTATTTGCATAAATTAAAATTTTACATTTTGGATCATAGTTCATTGGATGTGGCTATGTAACAAACCAATAAATTTAAGTAGCAATGTCACTTTCATGTATGATGGTTTTGAAGTTATTCAAGATTTAAATTTTGCATATTCACCCAATTTACATAAATCAAAAGGTATTCAACTTAAGAATTTGTCAATGCCCTAATTGGCATAATTTAAAATTCTACAACTGTCACTTGCTGTCCATCATTCTGGCAGGTGTCCCAAACCTATGCATGCTCATTGAAATTTTGTTTGGAAGATATGCAGCTTTCTAAAATTTTAATTGCCCCTAATTTGCATAAGTTTGAATATCTTGACCATTCCAAATATTATGTACGATTAAGAAATAAAGAATTTGTGGGAAAAACAGAATGTGTGGGTTCGCAACCAGACATAATGATACATACAGAGTAATTATGGTCTTGTTTACCGACCACAAGGAAGTGGGTAGAAGGTCAATAGGCAGGGCTTTATAAATGCTGAATATCGTGCATGCCGTTAAGGACTGGCTTTAATTTGACCATGAACATGGTGTCTGGTTGTTTCACTTGCTATATGGCAAACAGGTGAAGTCTGGACAGTTTTAACCTATTACCCAGTTGACAGTGCAGAGATGGTTAATGTTAGCTGCGATTTTTTGGCACGTATATTAAGTGTTGGTTAAACGTGTTCCTACGCAATAGGTGTGGCTTGATCCTTGCTTGCAAACAAAGTAAGACTTTTACTCGTTTCATGGGGGCAGGGAAATAGAGTGATGCTGCAATGTATTTTGAAAAGGTGACGAGCAAATATCTGTGTATTTCTTAAACATCTAGATCTGCATGCGATAAGTAGCATGCATTTTGTATGACAGCTGCAAACTAAGATAATGTGTGCAACATCAAGGGAATAATTCCGCGAGTAACGCATGACAAAATTGGGTGAAGATATTATTTATTTCTCCAGTTTCGATCAAATACTTAAACTTCATGAACCGCAACATACTTGTTTGCCAAAAAAGAAAGAAAAACTGGCAGAAGAAATGATGATTTGGGATAACTACTAGTACTTCACTCGAGTCATTTGATCTTATTTAGCGAGAGAATGCCACTGACATGCTTGGCCATGATGCACACCGTACATTTATTTAAACAAACGTGCTATGCATCAGGAAAGGGGACTGTGCCAAACTGCATATGCAGAGTGTTCCAAACTTGACTTAAAATGTGAATAAATGATGACCGATACTCGTGGTTTTGTTCCCCGACGTTCTTCTGCTTGCATGTGTATTGTCATTTATTGAAGAAATGTTCTTACATTGGCTAAAACTGTCACGTGATATCCACAGTAACTATTTATTAGACGCAGTATACTTAGTATTTGTCCAGTTGCCTTAAGATTTCCCATGATTCCTGAAGTGTCTCGCATCATTTCCCATCGTGGCACTTCAAACCTCTTTAGTTAGGCTCAAGTCAGACATTCTGAAATTCCCTCCATTATTTCCAGTAATAAAATGATTGACGTGACTTTTTCCAGGTATTCATGATGTCTGCTCCAAGGATCAAAGCTTCGAATCTTATGATTCCATTTGTGGCTAAATTGGGAGACTGTCTGGATATAACGGTAGAGGTTTTCGGAGAACCGGAACCAGATGTATACTGGTATCTTGGAAAATCTCCGCTTGGTGACACTGACAACTATTCTCTGCATCAAAATGAAATGACAAGAACACTGCATGTTAACTCAGTGGACATGGATTTGGAGAAAGGAATCTCTATTACTGCCAGGAACCATTTCGGGCAGTGTAACTTTGACCTGCCGGTTACCGTGTACCAAGGTAGGTATATTTGCAGGGTACTTATTATATAAACAACATTTAATAAGCCACCACTTGTATGTACCCTTATTTTTCACCTTCGTCATTTCGTTTGTATTTTGGCTACAGAACGCTGGTCGCAATGGTCAGTAGGTACTTTGACGTAACATGCGAAGAAAATAGTGAGACGTTAAGTCAGTAGATACTAATTATAATGAAAGGAGCGCTTTTCAAACTACTAATAGTCTAGCTGGACCTGTCTTCTGAAAACTCCTGATTATCCGCAAATCATGATGGATCGATATTTACATACAGAACTCACGCTATGCTGATTATATTTGGGGCCTTATAAAATGCGCATTAATTGAGGACGGCCACGGAATTTGACCGCGAAATCATTTCCAAAACACAGACGGCCTAGAACATTAAATTTTTTAAAAACGCTTCTAGTTATGCCAATGGATTTGATAGATATATAGATTATTATGCAAGCTTCGTTTTATTGAAATCTACTGGAGTTTTATTGCATGGTGCTCACGGTTGTGAGTCCAGCACAAAGTGTACCGGGCGAAGACCTAAAGATACGTTTATTTTAGAAAGCTTGAATGGAAATTTGGCGGAAACTTTTGGATTTATGTTCTTGCGCAAGGCTTAAACTCTCTTTCTTTATACTGATCAAAAGTATCGGATTAAGTTTATTCCAACTATTTTATTTTACTTTACTCTATTCGTTTTGTTTTCTTACTTTTTCTTTCATTTATAAGATACCGTATTGAATAAAAAGCGAAGCGTGTCATTACAACAGTTTTTCATGGCGGCGTGAGTTCTTGGCGGCTGGTCTGCTGAATGTATAGCTGCAAGTCCACCAATCAGCAACAGCGTGACTAAGCTTCAAAATGCAGACCCTGGGTCCGTCACACGCTATACTGACCAAGTCAAACAGTATGGCGATATTAAAGACTCGTATGGCTTTTCGCCTTGAATAGGAGCAATTTATAAGTCACTGCGGACCTGCACTTCCTACCTACATCGCTAGGCGAGAGAACTCTGCCTCCACCAGGGGCACTTGCAGCAATTTTATTTGTTACAGATCTGAAAATAACACTTTTGCCGCTAAACAAATGAAAAAAAAATCTGACTACTTTAAGCAACATTTTATTTTTTGAACCAGGTGAATGCTTTTTCTTAGGATTTTATTTTATTTTTACAAAAACTCATTTTTCCCTGGCACTTGAATCTGTCCTCCTTCCTTTCAAGTTCTTTGTTGCAGGAAAGAGGGCAGAACATAATCACAGTTATTAAGGGGGGGGGGGGGTCAAAATGGAAGACGGGTTTCAGTTAACAACTCTTTAAACACTCTAAAGGGTTCCTTGTACCCGATCCCCGGTACCTGATGAAGTTAGAGACGTTAAATAAAAATGGGAAAGGGGTCATCTTCTCTCGCGTACCTTTGTGGCACAGTACCAGAATTTAAAAAAAAATAATTTGAAATCTGTCCACTTTTGGTTCTTTATGTGAATCCAGGCACTCAGTAAGACGTTCGTATGAGCAACAAGTGTGATTAAACTTGACGAAGCCATTAGATTCTCATGCATGTCCATATCATTTTTTATTCAACTTTCTGTGTTACTTGGAACGTAAAATGCATTTTGCTTAATTTACTAAAAATATACAATTAAACTCCTGGTACATTTGAGTTCCTCTTTGGGAACAGTAAGTACGAGTCTGACATATTTCATATACTTCAACGCTTATCATGCCAAGATTTAACTGAGTCAACAGCTTTCTTTGGCACGATTTTAGGTGTAACGCTCCCTAAGCGCTTCGAGAAAGGCTGAGTTGGAACATTCTTATCATCAGTGATGGTCTCCGCAATGTACGCACGTTGGTGCTTGAATGGAAATGTCAGGGTTTTTTTTAATTATGAAGTTGGTTCTATTATGTGAGCTCAGAGTATCGGTTTTGTTGAAATTGGCAAAAAAGTGTTGTTTTTGTCGCAACATACAAATAAACTGTTTGCGTTGCGTAAATCACCCTTATTTATTCAAGTTTCTAATTTGCTTCGTTGCTTGGGTAAAATAACAAAAACTATATAATCTTTATCGTAATTTTAACAAAGACTATGTTATTTTTGTCAAGATTACGTAACATTTGTCGTAATTTATCTAATCTTTAATCCTTTCCCCCTTGAAAGAAGACTGATTCTGCAGCTATCTGGAAAGTTGTTGACCTTTAGCATGTTACCCTGATAGTTATTCACATTCAAATCGTTTTTAACGTAGTTAAAAACACTAAAGCGTAAACATTTGTGCACCAACCGATTTTGGTCAGTTTTTAGGGGGGAAAGGGTTAATTTCTGATTCTAGTCGGCTTTGCATGTAATTTTTATTATGAACGTTTTTGTTGTTCTGTGACATCCACTGTTGTTTTCAATGCGCTTTGCTTTCTCTGCGTTGAAAATAACATGGGTCAACTAATGCTTTAGTCACTAATATTACAAGCCTTTCATACAGTGTATGTAGGACGCCAAAGGTCAGGAATTTATTTCCTTAATACGACTGAACGATCACCAGGTAAGACTTGCCAATTGAGTTAGTTTTACGCTAAACTGAATCCTTTCCCCCCGAAATTGAGATTGAGTGAATAGTTTTCTTGGCCTGGCTCAGAATCTTTGCCAAAGGAAAGTGTTGACGTGAAAAATGCTATCGATTGACTTTTCCTTATGATTTTGGTTCAAATATTTCAGTTAGCAACAAAAAAGTACACGCTTTGACGGAAAATTTTGACATATACAGTAACAGTTGCGCCAGTAGGCACTTCCCCAAGGTGGGCATTTGGCTTTAGTAAACGTTTTTCTCGGTCTCATTTTGATGTATATCATTTGAGCTAATGCTAAACGGGCACCTGTACAGAAGCCTTAGGAAAGTCCCAGGAGACCGTTCTTCTTGTTACAAACGAGGTGCACAGATACAGCCACGTTTTCCCGCCTCTTCCAAACATTCAGTGTGTCCTGTAACAAACTACTAATAAAATGGATGTTTTACACGATACTGTTCTTCAGTATTCTAACTGAGTTCACTGTACAGGCCCATAAAGACATTAACCTTATTGTATGGCCGACGAACTGGTCCTCTGCTAAGGTGTCACCCGTCTTAAGTGAACATGTTGGCCCAGTTCGAAGCCTGCCCGCTTAATAAAGGTTTTACTGTAGCCAATTTTCGCAGCTTTGAAGGGGGAAAGACTTCAGGGTAGAAATTTAGAAATGAAGTTGTTTATGAAGAATGCCGGTTGTGGTACAAGGTGTTTGATTCTTGTTTGCTTTTTGTTTATTTGTTTTTATTTTTGTTACTTTTCTTTCTTGTTTTTTAAGTATGCATGTATGCCCTATATTATAAGGTTTCTAACTCAATAAAACTAAATTTTTATTGTAAGAGTGGGTTGTTGGAGGTAGAAGTACGGTAAAAAGAGTTCTATGAAGTATTTCTCATCATCTGGGAGAAAAGAGTACATTTTAAACTGTGTGTACTGCATACGTTGTTTTCTGAGCTTTAAGCCAAATCTACCAAACCTAGGTGTACAGTACGACTCCGGTCTAACTAAGAGTCGTTCACTTTGCCATCATTTTGACGTCTGTAGAAAAAGGACAGTAGCAGTCAGACGCTCCATACGCTTTTTAGCTGATCGAAAATGGTGGGTTTTGGGACAAACGTTTTTTACACTCACACCAAGTTTAAAACCTAAAATAGGGAAGCAACAGATGGATGACAGGATTAAAATTCTGACTCAGTTGTCAGGATGTGAGCAAGCATGGGTAGCAGTGTGTGAAAAAAGATATACATTGAAACTAACAATTTGTTCACTTTTTTTACCATATTTTCAAATCACCAAGTTGGTTTTGAATACGAAAATCGGTGATAAATTTCGATTAATGAAAGAGTTATAATAGTTTCTAGGATGTAAATTTGTCAATTAAATCAACTAGTCATATTATCATTTTCAGAGGACGCTTTTGTGGGGAGACAGTACCTTTTGTTAAGTCCTGAAAATGATGGCAATTGTGAGCGATTGCGTACATGTCCATATTTTTTATTCTATAGTGACAGGCCCTATACCAAAATAATTTTAAGGCAGCTGGACAAAAGGATTATAGATTAAAAAGTATGAATGCAAACATATACAAAGTGTATATATATCTTTAAAATGGGATTATCTAAAATATCTTAATCTAACATAAGCGTCAATTTGACTAAGGTTGCGTGTATGGGATTTTCTTTGTTTATGTTTGTTCAGGAATTCTGAAAAGCTAAAACATCTTTATAAATTTTATGGCCACGAAAAAATGAAATCATGCATTGAATAAAGGAGCCTAGATATAAAAATCCAGGCCAGAGGCGTTGTAAGGAACATACGTTGTCATTCATTGCATGTCATTTTGGTAAAAAAAAATGATTGGCACTGCGAATAGGTTTGTCGGAGTTTTGTGCAAGGATGTCAGAAGTTACAAGCTTGAAAAAGATATGAATGTTTATTTAACAAATAGCTGATTAAGTTTAACTTCTAAAAAGAAATATTCACATTATACACTGTTTTTTTTTATTTACGTATACAAGTTAAAAGTTCGCGTTAATACTTCCGAGCAAGAGGTCCAGTCTGGGTAGGGTAGGGACCACATTCTTCAAAAGATGTTTGATGTCCATACTAGTATCACTCATCTACCCACGAAACCCACCGAAAAAGGCTGATGATTAATTGTCGGATGCATCAATGTTTTTCACAAATTTCACTAGAAACCAAACACAATTTGAATGTAAATTGTGGATGAGAAATAGCAGGATAACATGCCACATGGAACAGCATCCGTGACATGGATTGGAAGCTCAGCCAAAGAAAGTTGTTGACTCAGTATTAAACTCAGTCTCAATTAAAGGGGAAAAGGTTAAATCAACAGGTTTTTTTTGATGAAATGAGTGCAAATGGCCATAAAGCTAACATAGAGAGATATAATGTATCATACGCAGTCTCACTCGTGTCTTTCGTGTGCCAGAGCAAAGTGTGGTGACAACAAGGCGAAAACTCAGGCTTCGAACTGAACCTTACTCTTCCATGTCGTCTCTTGATAACCTAGAGGATGCGTTTGATGAGGGTGAGTTCATGTTATGTGCAGCCTTTTTACTGTTCGTTAGCCTGATCTGCATCAGTTCCATGACTATCATTGAGGGACATGGTTCGTTTGATCCCGTGCTCTGATAGGAATCCATATTATTTTCTGTAGGTTACGGTTGCGTATTCCTACTACTTTCCATAAAAAAAGCAACATAAAAAATGCATTAACAACTACAGCGTATTGAAGCATCAAATATCTGATAAATAAAATCATATGTCCGAAATGTTGAAACGCTTAGAATATGAATTAGAAAAGAATCTTCTATAATATATGTCATTAACATACACATTTAAAGCGTTCGGAATCTCTCTCTCCCATGATGTCTGTGCATTGAGTAGGCTACTGAAGTGTAAACGTAGCATTGCTAACTATGATTTTTCTTGTTCATATGCAGCACACCGGAGTCTTTCAACTGGTCTGCATTAGCAAGTGTTTGATTATACTATGACGATTCTTTTCGGTGTGTAGAACACCTAAAAACGATATCTAATAATCAACTTTGCTTATTCTCCACACGATAAAAAGCATATCGTGCCTGTTGTTTTGTCGCCTACCAAGAGAAGCACGAAACAAAAACTTGTCTCTCCAATTTTTTAAAACCATTTTTATGAGTCATTTGGCCTAAAGATATGCGCTCTTTCCCATTAACAACTTAAACATGTGTCAAAAACAGTGGCATGTTACATTTAATTATTGACCACTTTCATGACAGCTCTCACGATTACAGCTATGAGACAGACCACTATATATGCTGTTGCACATGTAACAACCCTCTCTCTCTCTCTCTCTCTCTCTCTCTCTCTCTCTCTCTCTCTCTCTCTCTCTCTGTCTCTCTCTCTCTCTCTCTCTCTGGCACGTGATTTTGTTTGTTTTTTTCGTTTGGCAGCACTTGTTAACAAACTGAATGATCGATGGAGCAGGCTGAGCGTTGATGATCTCCTGCAAGATCACAGCCATAGTTTCGCATCTGATGTCTTGGGCTCGCCAACTACATATTCCCAGCACACCTTTCGTAGTACTGGTGATTTGGATGAATTGCTTGATGATGCAGCGCATGACATGTCTCCTACGGTCACAGTCACCGGGATAGAAATGTGTCCAACGCACGAGACTGATGACCAAGGAGAGGAGACCGACGATTCATTTTGTCAACCGATTGTGGATATACATGCAAGTGGCAATTCTAATGGGGAAAATGGATATAGTAGCCATGCTAAGTTCAAGGTCACAAGTGAAAAGATCAGTTTGTCTTCTGACGTTGACGATGACTCCAAAGATGATTGTGACGAAGCAAAGCTACACAAGAAGTTAACCCCAACAGCTTATGCGGCAAGTCCGAAAAAACAAGTTGTACGTTTGGCCGATGTCCATCATAAAGACAGAGTACTTCACACAGGATCGTCAAAAACATCTGTGACAAAAGCGACACAAAATTGGGCGTTCACAAGGGAGACAGAGACGACCATCTCCCTATTATCTCCAAGCGCTTACAATACTGGTGGGTTTATCGTCTCTGAACCTGACCTCAATGAGGACCAGGATGTAAAAAAGGAAGGTGGGGATTCTGCTGACAGGGCTGCTCCTGCACGCATGGTGCGTGACCTATTGCTACATGGACAGGCGATTGGGTTCGATAACGAATCTGCGTCATCAGAATCAGCGACAGACATAGGCAAAGTTGCTGATGACTCAGACGTTTTTGTCAGAGACGATGTAATGACGACAGAATCTGACATCACACAGCAGGGAGGACAAGAAGAAGTACCACAGAAACGAGACAGTCGCGCCTTAAAAGACGTAGAGAAGATAAAACGCAGGCACCACCATATCTATGGAGATGACCATGGTGAGGCAGAAGAATATTGGATGAAGCCAGTGAATGACAACAACAGCTTTAATCTGCACGAGGCCGAAAACTCTAACACCTCTGATCAGATCTGCACAGCTGAACATACTGCGCCACTAGAAAGTTTAGAGGTTGACAGTGGTGCTGCAATGCCAGGTGCAGAATTTGACAGCAATGCGTGTCATCTATTGTTTCCAGGTAACGACATGACAGTTGCCTTGCAAAATGATAACGAAATATGTGATTTGCATAAAATAAGCCCTGGAAATATGAATGATGTTGATGTTGGTACGGTTGCTGGTGCAATCCATGACGGCAGTGAACAAGACCAGTCATCAGACAGTGAAGATGCACCTGTTGAGAGTGTGATTGACAAAGCTGACGAAAATATTGTGCCTGGTGATGGAGACAATGTGCAGGAAAGGGAAGATGCTGGTGATATAGAAACATACGCCCAAGTAAACAGCAGTAGCGAACAAAACGAAAAAGAACGAACTGCTGAACGTGACAACACTGATACGGATCAAATAGGCGAAGAGAACCTGAAGCTCCGTTATAGCACTAAACCAGACAGTCAGGGGACCGATGAAATAAGCAAAGATGTTATGCAGCACGGTACTAATACTGAACCAGAAAGCGAGGAGACCAATAAAATAAGCGAAAATGTTATGCAACCTTGTATAGATAATAAACCAGAAAGCAAGGCCAGTGAGAGTACAGTAAAGCACACAGAGTCAAGCAGCGAAGTTGAACAAACGGGCAAACTTGATGATGCAGAGGCAGAAAATACTGAGTTTGATACTATCGTAAAGGAAAAAACTAATGAAAATAATAATTGTGACTGTAACATTTTACGAGCTGGGACAGACATTTTCGACTCTTCTGAAATAATAAATACTGGAATGGATATCGCTCCATCAGCAGCTGCGACAAGTAGAAACCACGATCACAGTGAGCACAAGAGTCAAATACTATCAAAAACAGAGCCTTCCGGGGAATCTGATGGCTCATCAGCGGAAACATATATCTGTACCTGGGACACACTTCAAGAAAACGCAGGTATGTAAATAATACCAAAGAGCATGTGTCAGTATGCACCATCTTCCATGACCATGTTGGAAGTCAATGTCAGACACCTAGGTCTAATCATGCCCTCTGTTCAAAATTGGAACAATTAACTTTGTCCAACCTCATCCAGATTAAAATTGTGGTCCTGTGGCCGTATTCACGAAGAATTTTGATATGATCTTGACTGATCCCAAAATAAAATTTGTGCACCTTTGACCGTGAACTACTTATTCCTTGGTCTAATATATGAATCAAAACATCTAGGAATAAACAATCTGTGTTCTGGACTAGAGTACTAACTCTGTTTTTAGCAGTAACATTTTATTAAATTAATTGTCTTTTAATCCAGTACTTTATCTTTCTATCTGGATCAAAATCTGGGTCAAATTAAGATTAAGCCATGATCCTGAAATGTTAACTATAGACATTGTACAATGGCCATAAAAGAGATTGGTTCAAACTAAGATCGTTCATGCGACCCAGGATTTAGGAATGCAGAATCAAAACAAGTTGATTTAAATTTTGATCTTAAATTTCTGATTAGATTACGATTCTTTGTGAATATGGCCGCAAATAGAAATCTTGCATTAGTTTGGTAAAAATGACATAAATTTTGTATATTTAATTTTGTTAGTCCCAGAGCAGCGGCATTTTATTCTCACTACAAGATTAATTGTAAATATTTGCAACAGTAACTAATCACAATCTCATTCACATGGAAAGCAAAGGACCTTTCAAAGTTCAAATCGGTGACCTGTGAATATATGAATACAATATATATGGCATGCAAATGAGGTCACTTATTCAATTACAGTAGAATGTCCAATTAAGACCTCCATAAAGAGCCATTTTATAGTAAGACCAACAATTTGCAGTCCCATTTTCATTATCTTGAATCAAATAATGTCCCCTATTATGATCACCCGCTTTTACGACTATATTTTCAGTCACCTAAGTGGTCGTAATAAAGAGGTTCTACAGTACACAGTCTTGTATCCATGATGTTTAACTGAACCAGAATTACTTGTTTTGTCAGACACTTGCCCACTTGCAAAAAGGGGAAACTGGAGGCTGTCACAAATAGCAGCACGACTATTTGTATCAGAAAACGTAATTTTAAGGAAAAAGAAAAAATATAGGATTTTCATTTACTTATATCATATATAAGCTTGCTCTCCTTCATGTGTCTGTTACAGCTGTCAGGTTGTAAATGTAAGGAGTATATAAAGTATTCGGCGTTACATATCACGAAATTATAATAACGTGTTGTAAAATCAGAATGTCGGCATTGCCTGTAAATCAGTTCCAAACATTCTTGTGATGGGCAAAGCATATAAATCTTGGCGCTAAACACAAAAGAGAACCGCAATTTTGGACTGGTTATGGGGACATGCTGTTCTCATTTACCGCCGCCACTGCCATGGAATGAGTCAAAGCATTGTGTATATTCGTTACAGTGACACTTTTGATGCTTATCTTGGCTGTCATCGTGGCAAGACTCCTACACCCATTGATGACAGACGAAACAGCAACAGAGTGGTGGTAAAGCGCCCCCTTGTGCTCCATAGCAGAAGATGAGCCCAAATTCAGCTCCATTAACTATTCCAGTATCGGACATGTTCGTCACCATTTTGACGTAAAAATCAGACGACCTTGATGTCTGCATATGCAAAATTGTCATCATTGACGTCGTGTTACCGTTCTGTAGTGCAAATATTAGGCAAAATGCGCACCGATATGGGTAGAAAATTTTTGCATCTTTATCCATGTCCGTGATAGCATTTTGTTAATAAACATGATTTTTTTGGGGGGGGGGGCATGAAGTTTTCGTAAATTGGGTTTTTGAGTGAAATTTTGAATGAGACCTACGAAAAGCACATGCCCCAGATCAACAGTTTTTCTTTAGCAGGCACAAACTGTTTAAAAAGGTGCAGTAATAGTTGTTGAACCAGTTGGCCCAATGCCATGGTGGGGCCTCGAAAGATAAGGCGAACTGTGAGCTTTCACCAGTAAGCACAAAATGTGTCTCATCTGAAGTTTTTTATTTTGAGAGTCTAAAGTGTTTCTCACAGATAACAAAAGTGATTGTTTTAATTTGAAAGTGCCCGTGTTTTCGCGTGCGCTGCACAGACCTGAAGGCGTGTGTGGCTTCTTTAAAGACAACATGCATTTTCCTATCATATTCATTCTTATACATGTTGGATATATATTTGATATCAAGGTTTTGATACCCTTTTTTTTACAACAAAAGAACATATATAAGCATCTGTAAATGGATTGGATGCGTTTCTTTGTAACATTGCAATATTTATATACGTGAATCCTATCTCTTGTAGTCATGTTTAGTGTAAGCGGTATCAAAACCGTTAAAGCAGTTAGGTGCATGAACCCATATTAATGCGGAAGTTTAATTTTCAGACACTGTCGTGTTAATATTTATAAATGCAGATTGGTGTATAGTCTGTTGTTTCTGGAATTATTTTATCGTTTCCGCTGTTTGCAGTCACAAAACATGCGGGCATGTGATTTCCCTGATACCTAGGCACGAGTATAAAGGAAGGCCCTTTATTTAACTAATGTGCATTTGAAAGAAACCATTGTGAACCACAACGAGAAAACATAGCTCCACATAATTCGACCTTTAAGTGTCACTTTTATGTGACGAAAATGTTTCTATCGAAACCCCTAGATTTGTTCTTTAACAAAATGTAATCTGACAGAGAAAACACATTCAAAGCTGTCAGTGGTTTTCAAACACACACACACGCACGCACGCAAAAACATACACACACAGATATATATATATATATATGTGATGTTCGGCAGGTTTTCCTTTGCCAGCTTTGTGAATAAGGTAATCATGCAACATTCAAAGCTGTCAGTGGTTTTCAAACACACACACACACACACACGCACGCACGCAAAAACATACACACACAGATATATATATATATATATATATATATATATATATGTGTGTGTGTGTGTGTGTGTGTGTGTGTGTGTGTGTGATGTTCGGCAGGTTTTCCTTTGCCAGCTTTGTGAATAAGGTAATGATGCAATGCAACTTTCATTTATTTATCTATCCATTTGGAAAAAACAATCAAAATTTCATCTTATTAGGAACTACTTGACTATTTCTTTGACGTGGCATACAGAGCCACTTAGGGGTTACGTAGCTCACATCTTGGTTACCAAGAGGCGCTGCACGTTTTCCCTATCCTATATGAAGTTTTGGGTGCTAAGGCTATGTTCGCCTGCTCCAGTTATGCCCTGGTGGACCTGAACCAAAAATTGTGAAGGAGATGATAAGGCAACAAATGTGCATTGTGTGACAGGGCATGCCTATATAGCGTCGAGTTACATTCAAGTTTTTTGTGAACATGACATATCAGCTTATATCTTGGTAATGGTGGATCATATGCCCCTGGCTTATACTATTAAACATTAACAGGAAAGTACCTGTGGGGTTTATTTGGTTGTTGTTAATTTTGACCTTGAATGACCTTGAAAGTTCAAACTGATATTTTGGCTTATATCTTCGTAAGGGTGATCCTGAGCCCTTAGTTACTTCTAAACATAAATAGCAAAGTATTTATGGGGCTTCATTTGGCGTGGTTTTGAGTTTGAATGATCTTCAAACGTTAAAATGACATACTGGCTTATTCCTTGTTAATATTATACTTTTGGTCACTTAATGTTCAGCCCTAATACTGTACAAGTAAAGAGAAGTACAATCTGCACTTGCAGAAGCAGCAGATTCCAATCAGCAGAGCACAGGATCATCATGATATTTTTGTTTCGCTCATCTGACTTGTTAGTCATCTGTCCGTTCACAATTCACATTTTCGACTTCTTCTCCAAAACCACCAGTCATAAACTTCAAAATGGTTGGGACTGGATCTTTGGCGGATCTCTTCTGAGTGGGTTTAAATGCTCAAGCTCTATTGATTTTTTATTTTGGATATTTCCCTCTTTTTTGGTGTGGGGGGGGGATCTTGGTCTCGTTCCAGTGCTTTTTTTGAATTTTTATGAATTTTTTATTCTTTTTGGGCCAAATCTAATATAAAAACCCAAAATCTCTAAAACTGCTTGGTCAATTCCTTGGAAATTACATAATGAAATTTCTCGGAACCAATATTCCTTATTTTACTCAACAAGTAGGTATCTCGGGTGGATTTTTCTCTCTTTGTTCAAACGGTCATACTCCAATGATTTATATATTTTTGTCATCGTTTGTTGGCTAAAATCTTTGTTTGTAACGACTGGGTCAATGGAAATGAAACTGCACAGGGACACTTCTGGGACTGAAGGCAAGGATAACATCACATTTTTACATTGATGTGCTTCCTAATGCCACAGGGTTATTGGCAGAATTGTACTATACACTTCATAACTTGAGAAGTAGCTGAGCTAGGACTTCGATGCAGATTGTCCTCTCCGTCGGTCATGTTGACAAAGTATATAAGTGACCTTAACATCATTTCCTAGGTCACGCAGTCAGTTTTATTAATATCACTCATCACTTGATAACTAGAAAGCTATTTGAGCCAGGGCGTCCTCTGTCTATTGAACCAGTACTTCCAAAGGTCACAGGATCACTTCATATTATGAATGTAAGATCCGCTGAGCACAGGCATGTTACAGTCCTATTGTTTACTAATTTGCATATAATAGCAAGGTCTTTTGGCCAACTGAAACTGGAATATTTGCAACGCATCTAGAAACGTACAGCTCCTTCAAAGAAATGGATGTATATCAGCAGAGCCAGCTCCCATATAGGACACGCATTTCATCAGCTCTGGCTGTGGCGGCTGAATATACAATGCAGGCTCTGCAATGAGAACCTTTTAGTTTAACTGCAATTACAGTGAAGCATACGAACAGGCATATATTTATCCAGGATACATCTAAATTTCTACACGGTGGGTGTAAAGCTGTATTGTGTATGACTTATTTTTGTTGATCTAGATTTGACTTTTCAAAGTGACATTGACCTTTCAGGAAAATGTCAGGAACTTGTCATCACACCCTGATGGGACCCGCATGCTTGAATCCTAACCTATGCGCGGTGGGGCCTCAGACTTTTGGTCGTTTTAGGGAGCCCCTTGACCTGACACTTGAGTTTCGGCAACTGTCTGCCGTAAGTAAAGCTCAGCGTATAAAATGTTGCGGTGTCTTATTCTACTCCCCTTCTGAAATATTGCTGTCAGCCCACCAAAACCATACATTTTCTTTTAGAATTAATATATACTTTTATTATGTGAAGAAAAATTAATTATTTTCTCGTCATTTTAAGTGATAGGCGGCATATTACCAAGGGCTGCACTTCAGAGGTTTTCTGGGAACACAAACCTTAATATTTACCACACAATTTTCAAATTGGGTATAATAAAACTTTAATGTCTAGGAACGGTTCTGTTGTTTTTCTTCTTAAAAAGCAAAAAGAATCTTTTTTTTCAATTGATAAAGAGGCACCGTTTTAATTTTCCACTTTGCGTAATTCGACATCGAAGAGCACCTATAAAAATGAAAATATCTACAAACGCCGCATACCGCTCCTAGGAAAGAATATATACTTTTAACAGCTTTTATTTCATCAAAATCGATTAAACCATTTACGAGCAATCTCTTTAAAACCTGTGAGAAGTCGGAGGAAAATTAGAATTATGAGAAAATGTGATTTAGGTCCAATTGGTTCTCTCGGAGAGGTCAACTAACCCTTGGCGGAAAATGTACCCCTCCCTCTGATTGATACTTGTCGTGTGAGAAGTACTCTTATAATACAATACTTTTGATGTGTTGTCACGAAAATATATCTTTTAAATCTATGTCTCAAAGGAATCGTTGAAGTGTTTCCGGGACAAGATGACAAAGATGTGGTTTCCTTATTGCTGGTTTTAGTCACCAAAATAACATATTAGGAGTGGCCATTGTTCTCTCCCCAGCTCACTGGTCCATTGCTCTCTGCAACCAGTGAGCAGCTTGGTCACTTCCTACTGCCTAGCAGACTCAAGTCTGACTGACAGTTTAATTAAATTCTGTTATAAATGCAAAACCATATGGGTGTTTGGCCAAAAACCATGATTTCGTTAGCTCCAAAATTCTCATAAAAAAACATTTTTCAAACTCAACGTTTAGCCATTTTGTAGATTGGTCCTTATCGTCCCTATGCGGAAAAAAAATCTTGATTTTCTGAAATTTATACTGCAAATTAGCTTTACAGACGGCCCCCTAATTGACGCTTTCAGGGCCTGCGCGAGTTTAGACTTACCCCGACGCATTGCCCATAAGCATAGAATGAAACCATGCTGTGACTTGTAAATCAATGAATTTTACATGTCTTCACAGATTGACATTTTTGAGACCAAAGAAGAGTCCATTAGCTTCAGTAGTTCTACTATATTGGTGCGTTACCCCAGTAACAGTATTCTCTCTGTCTCTCTCCTCCCATACACATTCTGCATATGACCAGGCCTCCTTTTCCATCTTAAAATACCAAACGATTCCCCTTGTCAGTATTGAAGATCCAGTGTGTATTATAAGTTGATGTCGTCGTGCTGCCGTCCGAATTTTCGTTGTTTCATTGCAATTTCACCAAAATCACACCATTGTCATGATTGCAATGAGGCCTAATTTTATCGGCACAATGTCTAGAAATAGGCACTGGTTGCATGTAGTCATGCATACCAGTGGTAATGAGACTTCTGTTGGACCAATGGCCTAACACATTGTCGGCACCACCACTGTGCATTTCAGCTCCATCTTACTTTCAATAGCTGACCTGTACTAATTGTTCACGGGACATCGTATTGTAAATGAGGAAAGGTTGACAGTATATAAGATTTTCACATAAAATTGACAATATCGCAGTATAAAATAACGCCAGGACGGAAATAAAGTATTTTAGGTAACATAGTCCTCAAAACAAAGGAATATAAATGCAACAGTCGGTGCTGTAAGCATATCGCAGCACGTCTCGATTATCCTATAAGGCCATAAAGTACAGTTATAACTTCTTTTATTTTTATATTGACATTTTTCAGTCTAAAAAATCAGCATTTTTGGTGTTTTAAAATTTGGTAAACGGCATTTTAACAGAAACAAATGTCAGAAAAACGTGGATGGATTTTTGTCATATAATTCCAGCTCATTAATTCGGATAAATGAAATACGAAACAACAACTTGGATGTCAGTTAAAAACTGGTGTGTGATTAGGATGTATTCATATCTAAATGCAGTCCTACTCTTACACCTATTGAGCAAAAGAGGGAGCCACCTGCATCAGGGCAGATCCATGTGTTTAGCATGGTCACAAGTACTTTCTCAACAAACTGAACAACACAAACACACAATAATCTTAAGAAAATGTATTAACATATATTTGAAACATAAAGGATGCTTAAATTAATTAGAAATGGGCTCTCTTTTGGTTGATAGTGTGTTATTTAGGGATGCTTATGTAGTATATAATACAAATCTGCCCTGATCATGGTGGAAGCATCAGTCCGTTGCCCCGGTAACACAGGAAGTGAGCAGGATCGCAGTTAAATATGAATGTCTCATATTGGTGATAAATGAAATACGAAACTACACCTGGATGTCAGCTATAAACTGGTGTATGAATTCTAGCTAGGGTCACACCATCGTCCTTTCTCAGCATAGAGTTCTGACCTGGCCTGGTAGACATTGGACCTATATGACCACCAATGAAGCAACTCTGTGATGCAGCAAACCTGGCAAACTGTATTTAAACAGAAGCTACAGCATGCTCAAAACACAGAATTTTCACAATTACGGACTATCTCCGTTGGTATGCGAAACCATCCAATCACAACAGTAGCCCGTAACCATAAACGGCAAATTCATATAGTTAGTGTACAAAGCTCTTTTTGTCCCGAGCTTGTTCATATCATGATGATGTGCTTCTGACGTTAGAGTTCACTGGTAACTATTGCCGAATATCTACAATGGTCCTTTAATATTCACGCGAGGATTGCCGCATAACGTTTGAAATGCACATTCAAATTTTGCAACTTTTCCTTGGAACTTCGCAAATAACGCGAGGTTTCAAACAGTGTGAAACACAAATAATTAAACAACTGATGACACGATTGCAGTAACCTCACAGCATGACACTGCAACCCGGTGTTGAGATGCTGTGAGCGGAGACTGTTGTTATTGAGTAAGCATTTGGGCTGTATGAAGAAAGTAAACCAAAGTTACAGAAAATGTTTGTAGTTTCCGAAAAGTGCCATGGTAATCTTGACTGCATATTGTTTGGTCTTGCCATCTAGTGATGAAAATCGGTACTATCTAGCCATGTTTCTGAAGCTTTTTTTCTTATCAGCGGACAAAACTGATACGGTTAGTATAAATTACAACTATAAAACGACGACAGTGCTTGAGAAAACCATAATTTTTTTCAACTTTGTAACTGAGAAGCAGATTTTTTTAATGACACGTACAGCAAAAACAATAACAATGAGTGTTCGCGACAGACCGGCCTGTTGCTAATCTTCAGACTATGCCCATTGCATAAACAACTGATATATATATATATATATATATATATATATATATATATATATATATATATATATATATATATATATATATATATATATATATATATATATATATATAAAACACCAAATTGATGAATACAGTGAAGAGTTTAAAATAATTTGTAGACAGGAAAACAATCGATATTAATCATTTTTCTTTCACCATGCAGATTTGGTGTGTGCATGAAACGCATGATGTAACCCATTACGCGCAAATGTCCTTTGTGGAGCCTGCATTTTTGCAATCTTAAGAAAGTTGAATGTTTTGCTGCCACACACCTTTTTAGAATCAGTGCACACAATTTGAGAAATGAAACGGGAAGACATTGAGGACCAGATAATCACCTTTGGTGGATATAACATTTGGAATTGTAATATGTTAGAAGATGAAATGGGTACAGTTATACATGGTTAAAAATTCAAAACTGATTAGGAAATATAGTTTAAACGGATTGCAGACATTCCCCAAGAATTTTCATCATTAAATTATTCGAACAAATTCAGTGATTATGACTCAACAAAATTAGTACCAAATTTCCTTTTAGAAATAACGACTTTTGGCTGAATATCTCAATTCACAAGATGGTTAGTTAATTGATTTATTAGTTGATTACCATTGTCATTATCATCATCAAATTGAACTTGCAATATTTCTTTTGATGTTAGAGATGGGGGGGGGGTCATGCCCTAATTATATACGTTTTTGCAATTTTACCTTCCTGCTACATTACCATACCATGCTACATTACCATACCATGCTACATTCTATTTTATCGCCATCTAAGGAAAGAAAAAGAAAAAGTTTTTCTCCTTGTTGGCGCTGGTTTTTCTTCACGAGCAGCATCATACTAATTACGACCTTTCGTTTAGCACTTTCCCGCTCAAATTGGCCAAAAGCGCCCGGATGTAACTTAACGTCTGCTGTAATGTCAGCCGAAAACATGGTATGTCGAGAATTCCAGATACGATATATCTTGATGGCAAGCCCAGAGGCAAAAAGCTTTCTTGATGAGGTTTGGGCGCATTGCGCCCAAACCGCACCAAGAATAGATATTGAGTAGGTCTTCTTCTGACCAGAAAAGGGTAAACATGTTTTTGGAACTGAAAATAAACGCAACGGGACGGAGCAAAAAGCAGATACAAATGCATCTGGCAAAGCTAAATGTAAACCAAATGGACTGCACAAGTGGGGCTAGAAAAACACAAATAATGAAAGAATGACCACAAAATGAACACAAAAGCAGGCAGAGTGTCTTATAAGATGTGGTGAAAGATGACAATCTCCCAACCAGAAAGGGTTACTTGACTTATAAACAGAGGATAACGTATATAATAAACGCCGAGCTAGACAAAGTTAACACACGGTTAAACGTAAACAAGTTATCTCTGAACAGAATGAAAACAAAATTTATGTTATTCTTTATGCCTTTAAAAAATATGTATCCCGTCTCTCGAAATACACAACGTAGAACTTGAATGTGTTAATGAGTTTAATCTTTGGGGTATTGATTTTAGGTATGTATATGAACTGGTACAAACATATACAGAAGACTTCAACCAAAGTCTTCAGGAAGTAGGCATTTGAAATAGGCTGAAACGATTCATGCCAATTAAAATTCGGTTAGTGCTTTATAACTCATCAATACTATCTTATTTAAATTATTGCATTCTTGCATAGGGACATAAACTGAAGAGACTTTCCTGTGTTCAAAAACGAGCTGGTCGTTCAATTATAAATAGCGCCTTTAATGCTCATTCATAACCCATATTTAAACAGTTGAAAATTCTAAAACTATATAAGCTACAGCTTTTAAAATTTTATAACCAATTAACAAATGATAAATTGCCAACATATTTCGACAACCTACCGATATTTTCCAACACTATGACACATGATTATAACATAAGACGTACGGACAATATATTTATGATGTATCGTCTCTTTACGAAGCAGTGCATTAGGCATCAACTGGGTCACCTTTTAAACGACACACCCGCCATTATGAAAGATAAGGTAAATATACACAGCATCAACGGTTTCTCAATATATATAAAGAAAAATTACGAAAAGAAGTATGACGCAGACTGTTGCATACAAAATTGTAATATTTGTAATTCAACTATTTGTGTTGCATCCGAATCGAATTGATAAGAATGCACCACCTTGGGTTTAGGTCTGACGTACATGCGTGTGAACTTGTTATACACCATTAATATTGGTTGCATTGAATATTCTGAAATAGTGACTATCACAACGACCAGCGTGTGCCTAGTTGTTATTTGTATAAATACCCAACTGCGGGTGGCTAGTATGATAGCGTTCAATATGACCCTAATACTACTCTCCCAGATCAATATATACATATTTGTTATAAACTAACAATATATTGGATTTATGTATATATATATATATATATATATATATATATATATATATATATATATATATATATATATATATATATATGTGTGTGTGTGTGTGTGTGTGTGTGTGTGTGTGAGTAAGCAAATAGCTGTTGAAACTGATTCATTGTATGATATTTGATTACATAAATGATTCCTGTTTCTGATTCTTACTCTGGAGGACAAAACGTGAAAACGGTATCTAGAGTAATACATTGACAAATAAAACCCGCCAGGTCGTAAGGGTACAGGAATAAGAACATTAGAGGTATCAAGAAAAGCTACGTGGATAGTTTCATGTAGCTTACATGGAGATAATACCAAAATATAATGGGAAGGTAAATACAAAACCTGACTTTTTAAGCTTGCACGACAACATAAGCGAAAAATTTGTTTGAGTGATCGTAATAGTGAAAAATTAATATTTCACAAATAAAAATGTGATAGCGTTCCCTTCATTCAGGAAATAGAAATCTAACATAAACTTATATCATGGGACAGTTTTTACATATGCCACTACATGTACGTTTTATGACGTAAAATGTGCAAAAGAAAAAGTACACCTAGTTTATTATTAACAAACTTGGCATCTTAACAACCTTGCCGTAAAATTGCAGCAGCAAGAAATATATATACTTTGGTTATCGAGAACATTCAGTCATGTGACGAGACCCAAGCCTCTTTAGACCCAGTTGGTTGGAAAAAAAAGCATCATTCTGTGAGGTCTATCAAGGAAGATAGAAATCACCTTACGAGACGTCCCGAAAATGGCCACCAAACCTGTAAAAGGGATGAGCGCATGCCTACGAAAGCAGACTTAACAGTTTGGAATTACCCGTTGTTAAATTAAGTAGATGCTGGGAGCAGCATGATGCAAGTGTGCAATTGCATACATACAAATTTCACAAACCAAGGAAAAGCTGTTTATAGATACATTGATGAATAATCTAATGAACATTAAAGAACGTAATCTAAGCGTATTTTGGGACCTTGTTAGAAAATTAAAAAATATTACTGGTACTCAAAAGAATAATCATAGCGACAAAATTGACGCAAATAAATGGTTTCAACACTTTTCTCGAATTATGTCCGAGGGGATTGACCCCAAAATGTCCAGCCTTTATTAGTCAGTGAAAGATACGATCACATCTAACCAAATTCCTACTTTTACAGAGTAGGACTATCGCATAAATGCAAATGAAGTAAAAAATGTAATTATGAAACTCAAAAACAAAAAATCTCAAGGTAAAGATCTAATTCTGAACGAAATGCTAAAGAAATCCCAAGACATTTTGATGCCTTCTCTACTGAAAGTATTCAACTTTGTTCTATCCACTGGCTCTTTTCCTTCCTTATGGAAAGTAAGCTTCCTGACACTTCTTCATAAAGGAGGTTCAGTTATGGACCCAATTAAATATCCAGGCATATCTTTGGGAAGTTGCTTGTCAAAAATATTTTGCGGAATTATCAATAAGAGATTACAAAAACACTTGACCTCGAGGTGTATCAGAAATGAGTGTCAGATAGGATTCGTCGAAAATTCCCGAACGAGTGACCATATATTTATATTGAAAACCCTGGTGAATAAGTACACCAAATTGTGTATAAAAGGAAAACATTTATTCGTTTGTTTCATAGATTTTAAACAGGCCTTTGACAGGGTTTGGCATGATGCCCTATTGTATTAATTGCTTCAGTATGATACTGCCGGTAAAGTATACGATGTTATCAAGGATATGTATGATGGTGCTTTGACACAACTGAAATTAAAAGTTGGCTCTCAGATTATATTATGTTAAACAATGGGCTTAGACAAGGGTGTACCTTGAGCCCCACCCTCTTCAACATATACATCAATGATTTACCAGATATCTTTACTCCTGACAGCTGCCCGGTAAAGTTATATAACATAAGTATTAATTGTCTGTTATATGAAAATTTTATGAAAATGATTTGTTCCTTTTATAAATTAATTTGCTATTATGATTTAGAACAATACAGCTTTTCATTGAATGGTACGGAATAGGACTTTGCTCTTAGAGTATCGGACTTGATAGTGTTTAAACGGTACATGGGCTTACAGAATTAGGTTTGTTAAGTTTCTCTTTTTATTAAATATTTAAGACGATTTAATCATCTTATCTGACAGTGAAAGGGGTCTACAAAATAGCCTGAACAAACTAAAAAAATACTGTAAGACATGGAATCGGACAATGAATATACAGAAATCAAAAGTAATGATCTTTAATAAGACTGGTAGAAAATTAAAAAGAAATTTTTATGTAGGAAACGACCTTTTGGAAATTGTTCACGATTATTGTTATTTAGGAATAGAAATAAAAACCGACGGTTCTTTTTCTAAAGATATAAAAGCACTTAGTGATAAAGCATCGCGATCCTTATCCAGACTTAAGCGATTATTTATTATTTCTAACATAAGTTTACCTATTCTATTGAGTTTGTTTCATAAACTGATAACACTGATTCTTACATATGCCTGTGAAATTTGGCGACCATATGAGTTACCATTTGATAAATATATAACAGATAACGAAATTGGCGGCTATCTAAATTCATCTTTCGAGAAAGTCCATCTAAGTTTCCTGCGTTTCTTTTTGGGTGTACACAAGAAAGCTACGAATATAGCAGTACAAAGTGAATTTGGTGAATATTCCCTGGCACTTAAAATATATCCAAAAATGTGTAAGAATTGGTTACGAATTGTGCACATGAGACCCGATACATTGCTTTATGACTACTTCCTTTGTAATGTTGATAATATTGAAACGGGAAAATTTAAATGGATATTGTCATTAAGATATGTATTCCAGATGTTTGGTTTCAACAGAATGTGGGAAGATGTCGGCTCTAAGACTGAGGAATGTCCTTCAAAAAGTTTGAACAAAAGATTAAAAAGAAGATTCAATATTCAGTGGGCGAAATCTATGGAAAATAACTGCGGAGAAGACAAAAAATTAAGAACTTATACAAAATTTTGAAATGGAGAAATATCTACTATCAATTAAAAACCGTTCATTACAGAAAAAAATCACTCGATTTAGAATAAGCGCCCATAATTTAAAGATTCAAACTGGCAGGCTTAAAAGACCCCACAAGATCCCGTTAGAAGGGAGACTGTGTAAAAATTGCAATGAAATAGAAGATGAGACACGCTTAATAACAACATGCAAAAATTACGATCCTGAACGTCAGCATTTATATAGCACCTTAGATGACATTTTCCCTTCCTTCTCTGATTTAGTTGACACAGATAAATTTGAATTAATAATGAATTTAGACGATAGAGATAAAATTGTTTCCGTGATGACTTTTTTCTCGGCCGTTGTCGACAAAAGGGGAGCATTTTGGTTGTTGGGTTTTTTTTTAAACTAGTAATTCTTTATGCCTTAAGTTCCTTGTCAAGATACAAGTATTGACTGTGGTATTGAGTATTTGTGTTTGATGTTTTGTTAATTTGTGCTTGTATTGTGTCTCTGTATGTATAGCAAAATATTGCAAATGTAATTGTGATGCAGCTAATAAAGTCCATTTCATTTCATACATCTGTGTGGTACTGACTGGGAATCAAAAGCATGCTTGCTGTTGTAGGACAGACAACAACCCATCGTCATCATTAATAAAACAAACAGAAAAATGATCCAGACCAAATCTATCGGTGTGCTTTGAAAATCAATAAAATTTAAAATGTTTTTAAATTGCTCAGTGATAATGAGATGTATATTGAACAAAATATTTTGAACTGAAATTGCCCCTTCGTTTTCAATAGGTTTTAAGTGGTGAACATTAAAGTGCATTTCAAATTTTACAACTTATGTTTTTATTTCATTGAACAAACCTCTACCAAAATTTGTGTTGATATTGGCACCTGTATCTGGCAAACATTTGAAGATATTCAACATTTAAAGTTCAGAAGCATACCTTCTTATCATGAATTCAAATTTTACATCGTCGACATTAATTTCATTGAAAGCGTTTTATTGGCAATTCCTATTCAGAATAACATTCAGTTAAGGCATGGAGGCAACAATAAATAAAAATATCAAGTACGAAATGTAAAAGGTAGATAGATGGCACACGCACGTACAAGCAGACACAACTAGTTACAGAATTATCAAAATGTGCCCTGCCCCCCTTAAGGAAGGCCTATGGCCGGGTGAACACCTTCACATGGTGAACCATGTCGAGGTAAAGACCCCACTATTGGTCCCCTCCAGACGCAAGAGGAGACTAATGAGCGCCTCTGGGTAAAAACCTTGAGGCATTCCACATTCTGAAAAATATGTGCCGAATATTCTGTTTAAAACCATGAAGGATGCCCGCATCACGAACATTAGGGGGGGGGGTCATATTGTACGGGCAATGAAACCTAAAGATTGTAGAATTGAACCATCTGGAGAAAAAAAAATATGGTATTTTAGGTGCGGGATTGCAAAGGTAAGATGAAACGGCTTGCTAAATACTCCGGGGTTTTTTATTTTTACCATTTAAAATTTTCCGAATGAGAATAGTTATTGTAGTGAAGTCGTTTGCTCATGCTCATGCATCTTTAAGTATTCAGCATGTCCTAGATGTGGATTCTTGCAGGGCATTTCAAAATAATTCTCAGGTTTCGATTAAAAATTCTCGGTAGTCTCACCACGCTTCTTTTTCCCCCCGAAGACTGGCGCTACGGACCGTACTACCATAATCAATATGTGGTAAAATCCAAGTATTATAAAGAGTGACTCAGGGACTATGAGGGATGAATTTCGCCGCTCTTGAAAATATACTAATGCCTTGTTTAGTTTTGAACTCAGCTGACTTGTCAGTCAGCTGAACTTTAAGGACGCTCAGCGTCCGTCCAAAATTCACATTTTCGACTTCTTCTCCAAAAGCGGAGCCAAATTCTCTTTAAACTTGGTGGGAATCCACCTTGGGTAAGTCTCTACCAGGTTCAAGTGGTAGCTTTTGAATTTTTTATTATTTTTTGGTTCTTTTTTTGGGATAAATCTTTAAAGAAAAATCTTCTCCGAAACCGTTCACCCAATTGCTTTGATATAACAAAGGGACACTCCTAGGGACCTCTAGTTCTTAATTTATATACCACGTGGCGCTGCAATTGTTTTCTTTTTAATAATTTTTTTATGTGTTTTCGCTATTTTCGACTTCTCTCCAGAACCGTCCCTCAGATTCAGTTGAAACATGGTGGATATGTCCCTGTCAAACAAAGCTGTTCACTACGTGGCACTGCTGCGTATTCCGCCTTTTTAACAATTTTTTTTTTCAGTTTGGAAACTTATCCGTAAACACACGTTTCCCATTAATTACTATGTAAGTTAATAAGCATTCTAATGCTAATTCATATTTTTTCCTTCCTCTCCAAAACCGTCAGCCAGATTTATTTCAAACTATGTGGTAATGTACATTGGGTAGGTCTCTACCAAGTTTCTTCAAATTGTCACACTCCAGTGATTTTTTTGCTGTTGTTGTTGTTCTTTTTGGGCAGATTGTAAAAATTTTCTTTTCCAAAACCACTCAGCCAATTGTTGATATCACTCAAGAACACTTCCAGGGACTCCTTGTTCTTAATTTATTTACCAGGTGGCGTGGCAAAATTTCTATTTTTAAATGACTTTTGGTGTCTTTTTGCTATTTTGGATTTTTTCTTTAGAACCATCACTCAGGTTAAGCTGAAACTTGGTGGATATGTTCCTTGTGAAAGGTTCAAACAAACTTGTTCACTAGGTGGCATTGCTATGGGTTGCTGATTTTTAACGTTTTTTTTTTTTTAATTCGGGTATGTACCAGTAAATGCAACTTTCCTATTGATAACTATGTAAGTCAATGGGCATTCTAATACTCAGAATCCTGTATTTTCTCCACCAAACAGCAATGTTGTTTTTAAAGTTCCTTTTACTTATGTAATTTCTCATGCTCCAGTAAAATATATGCTTGTAATGAATATTTCTTCAAGCAAATCTTAGAATTGCTTCTTAAAGTCATATGCACTCAGGTAAAGCTCAACACAGGTCTTTTCAGTTGCTACTTTGATCTTGTGAACAATATTAGGTCAGCTGATCACGGGTTTTTCACACAGCTCTCTTGTTTAAAGGTTGCATTAAATAGATCTACAAAATGAAATTTAGAATCCAAAGTAATGCCAAGGTATGTGCAAGAATTCACTTAGTTAATTTATCCGCCAAGGTTTAGACCTAAGTCTGAGGTGTGAGTTTACGTTTGCTACTGATAACCATACTATCAGATTTGCCTATGAAGGCTGAATTTATGGGCTTTCAGCCATGAACAGACACTAGTGTCAGATCATGGCGAAGAGCCTGTGAAACAACCTTACTAAGACAGTGCTGGATCCAGAGAAGTAGAATAAAGTATCTTCAGCATATAAATTGATTGGAGGTACCTATATAGCACAAAATATTAAAAACTGAAGCTGGACTGGCACCTCTATTTGTAAGAAATTTGAAATATATATATATATATATATATATATATATATATATATATATATATATATCAGGGGCTGATGAAACACCAAACTATTTCATTATATTTAGGACTTTTCAAGTAGAGTAATCCACTGCGAAGAATTCTGTCTTCCATGTTGGCTAAATATATTGTCACTGGCGCATACTTCAGAGGGACCCCGGTCTCGCAGCTGCTGCAGTAGGGGGTCTCCCCGTCCAAATATTTGTACTTCAAACCTCGCTTGCTGGAAAAGAACTTGTATATTCCAGGCACTAATGGTATAGTCGACTCATTACAGCAACTTATTTTTCTGACAACTATTTTAAACCCTGGCCTGTTGAGCATCTGCTCACATCTCTGCTGACAAAGTATTTTTGAATCCCTTTTTGAGGTCGAGCCGTACCTTATAACGTACCGGTTTCTGACAGTCGTGCTTTTAATGTGCAATTCTGCATTTGTACCGTTGAGTTTATAGACTTTTACGTACTTTTATTTTTTAGCTTATGCCTGGGTTACTTTGCATGTGTAATTCGTGTCGCATTTTGTGTTTTATTTATATGCTGTATATGTATTTCATTTTGATGTATACTTTTATTTCTCCGTCTTTCGGGAGTTCCAATAAACTTATCACTGTAGTGTGTAAAATCAAGCTAATTCAAGCCATTTTATATTTGATAGCTTGAGTATCATCGAACGTTCTATCACAAGTAAAGACTTAAATAAACACACAATTCCAAGGCTTACTCATACAGTGTCTGAGAACACTCTTCAGATTGTAAAAAAACGCCCACCATAGAGAGGCGCCCACTACATCAAGGGTCAGCGAGATGGATGAGGGCATATATGAGACAATTAACATAGTTGGACATCCATATACAGTTCATAATGTTATGATACAACGGGAAAAATTACATGTAAAACATACCTGTCTTTGTTCCTTTGTCACATGGATGAGAAAAAAAGGAAATACAACAAAAAACTCACACGCAAATGCAATACCTGATATGATACTAGAGTACCCTTTGAGGAACAAGGTCTCATTGCACAGGTTACAAAAAAAAGAAACATCAAAAGTCTGCCACTGCAGGTTTGAACAAATCATTGGATTCACCCTGATCAACTCATTTAATTGATTCACGCTACAGTTCGGTAGCGATTTGATAAGTAACTACCGATAAACTCGAGAAAATGACCTTCAATACCCAGCTGTCTTAATTTGAAAAGAAGACCCTCATGCTACACGTGGTCAAAAGCCTTACTGGTGTCAAGAAAAACCATCCTGGCTTCTTTTCGTAGCTCCAGGCCATTGTCTATATCACGAACGATTTTGATAAGCTGGTTGATGGTAGAGTCGTTTTTCGTAAAACCAGATTTTTTGCGCGTCAGTAGATAGTGACGAAAAAAGTATTCGTACAGAACATTAAATATGAAACGTTTGAAAATTTGAGAAACACTACACAGTAATGAAATAGGCCGATGGTTGCTTTTTACCTGCTTATCGTTGTTTTCTAATACAGGGCACATATCAGATGTTTTCCATGAATCTGGAAAGCACGAAGCTGCAAGAGAGAGGTTAAAGAGTTTGGTAAGTGATGGGGAAAGCTCAGATGCGGTGTTCTTTAGGATGAGGTTACGTATACCAACAGGTCCCGTAGCAGAGCTGGACTTAAGAGATTGTTAAACCTTTTTAACGTTGTTTTCATCAATTTGGAATTCACTTAGCCTCGCATCGGTGCGATACGCGAAGTCAAGCAGGGGCATAGGATCGTCTTCATCAGGAAGTTTACATTGATTGGCAAAGTAATATTTGAAAACTCTACATTTTTCAACGTTACTGGATATTACAGTGTCGTTTTCGAGAGAGGGAGGTATGGATTGATTGAGCTTGGAACCTAGAAAACTCTTGCTCAGGGTTCAACCATTTCTTTGGATTAATGACATTAGAATCCAATTCACTGCGATTTTTTTTTGAATTATGACCTCAAGCAACTGCAAAGGGCGTTGACTGCAGTATTGTGCTTCCGATTATAGAAAATGTAGAGTCTTTCCAGAGTAATGAACTCAACACAAGTAAAGGGACGAATTTTGTTACTAAAACGTTTCAAACGTTTCCAAGCACGATTTCTCTGTCTAAGTGATTGTTTAATTTTACAAGTGACCCATGGCTTATCTTTGGGTCGTACAAGGATGTCACGACAAGGGATGAAGTTCTTGCATAAGCCGACAAGGGATGAAGTCCTTGCATAAGCCACTAAAAAGATCTATCCAGAAAGATACCATGTCGTTAATATCATCAAAGACTTCAAAACATGTGTTAAAAGGCGCGTCAAGGGCAGCTTTGTTTAAATCTTCAAAATTAGCTTTCTTGAAGTCCCAAATTTTCCTTTTCAAAAAGGGTGATCTACGCGACGGGAAATCGAAAAAGTACAAAATACAACTGAGTGATCGGATGTAGAAATGGGTGGTAAGATACCCGAATTTAGAACATAACCTTGTGAATCTGTGATCATAAGATCAAGGAAACTTTCAGATACAACGCTTACTCTTGTCGGTTCGTTTATTAATTGAAATAAGTTATTTTGGGATAAAACATTGACTAGGCGCAGTCCTAAGTCGCTATCTGAATGATCAGTATTCCAGGACTGGCACCTGTCATTAAAGTAATCGGTTATGATCAGAGTTTTACGGTTACACTCAAGGGCTGAAGTAATAGAAAGATCAAGTGCATAAATAATCAAATCTCTGTCTGTGGCCTATTGCCCTGGTGGGCGGTAGTACACACCTATTAACCGAAATAAACCGTATTTGAGTCGAAATTCAACCCATGAACATTCACTGTTGGCAGATTCGAGGTCTGCTCCGTGAGTACAAGGTAAGTTGTCCCTTACAAAGATCGCCACCCCTCCCCCGGTACCCACAGTCCTATCCTTGCGTATGGGCATACCAAAACCATCAATGTATAATAGTTCACTGGGGTAGTTTGAGATACAGTGTTAACGTCAAGTTTTTCCGAAGCGGCCAAGAAATGTAATTCAAAAAAGTTTGTCAGGACTTTTAATGCTGCGGACGTTTGCATGGCAAATTTTGAATTGATTTTGAGTGAAGGTATCTGTGGGCCCTGGAATGGGGTGAACATCAAACACAAGCAATCTGCATAAAATTTCAGCCACGTTTCTGAGATTACAATATAATTTAAACAGGAGAAAGGTAGTTAACAAGAAAAGTAAATGCAGGTAAGACATGATCAGGTGTAAGAGTAGCACACGATCTGATTTTGACCAAGCATTTGCGGTAATGATATGAGCCAATGACAGCTCTATGATTGCTGTATACTTATTCCCATGGATATAACAGAACGTAACAATAATCTGTCACTACTTGGTGCCCAGACACAGCACGAAGACAAATCCTTTAAAATGCTGGTAATATAATCATTACTGTGGTTATGAAGTAGGAATCAGCTAATATGTCGGTGGACATGGGGTACATACAAGTGTTGCCACAAATACAGATATCATAATGCAATTGAGCAAACTGACATAAGAATGGAATACAAACGACTGACACGAAACATGAAAAACGCATATGTAGCAAGAAAGTGATGGAGATCACATACATAACAAAAAGTACAAAAGAAAGAAAAAGGAACATGGTTGTCAAAGTATGCAAAAAAACGCAACAGTTGTGACTCTGGATGTAAATGACCAGGAATACATGAATGTTGTGTTAATACTTGTGTAGTTGACGTTCACGCACAAGAAGTATGGGAACATGTAAACGAAACAAGTAACCAATTAAACAGAAAAATTGTTAGCACTACACTTGAGTTGAGAGAACACTTATAAATTGGTATTTAACAGTGACATTGTAATAACGCTAATTCTCCTTCCATTGATAGGTAAATGATTGCATGTAATAAATATTACCAACAAAAATATGTTACAATAACTTCAGGTTGCATGTCATTGTTGTAGTAGTAGGAATACAAGCAACTGGAAATGGCAAATATTATACTGCAGTTATTCAAAGTGTCGAACTAGGAAGACTGGCACTGTGAGATGTTGGTCAAAGTTGATGAAATACCGGGAAAATTATTCAACAACATGATCATATGTGCAACTCTAAAACCGTCATGTACCCAGCATAATTATATATATGCTCATTTGCTAAAGGATTAAGTTAGATGGATTGATTAAATTTCAAATCAAACTTCCAGTAATTGGAGATATAATTAAGACAAGATTGAGTATAAATGCAACTTAACAGGAATAAATATTAACATGGGTAAATAAATGTTCGACAGGTGAAAGCAGCATGTGAACTGAATGACATAAACGTGAGAGGACACAGGGGTCACCTGTATTGGCGAAAACCTGCATGAATGTCACCACAAGACGGCTCTGCAAAGCAGGAAACAATATCAAGACACAGTATATGCCATGTATAGTTTACACCTTGATAGAACGCAAGTGGCTATAAATGAACCTATTGCGACATGCAGCAAATAGAGAAAACAATACCGTGGAAAACAATACATTGTGATCAAGGTGGGAATGACATAATATTAGCCCACGGACAATATGAGCTTTGATTGGAGTGCTGACAGGTAGACCACGGGGTAAACTGTGTTTGGTACCACAGCAAGTATTGTACTTTACTAGACAGTCGAACTGTTTGTTCCTCTTTGATAAAAATAGTGACCAGACCAGACCAGAAACTGGAAATATACATGTATAAAATGTAAGGTGAAATATCAGTGTGGAAAATTGACTCATGCAAACTAAAAAAGCAGTCAAGAAAAGTTACAAAGATAGGTCTATACATGTTTGATATAAATATAGGTATAATGAGAAAACTAGCAGAAAGAATATACTAATAACGATATTTGGATATTACATAAAGCACTGGGATGTATTTAAAAAGATATTAGTACAGAAAACATATTAAGTACAAGTCCAAATAATATCTTGGATAGAAGTCCAAGCAATGCCTTTGAGAGTTCGGATATGAGTCCAAACAAATACGTTCAGACAATTGACAAGACATAACACCGACTTGAGGACGAATATTCACTCATGACACGCGTTGAGGTACTCTTTTGTTGTGTATTTGGACAACACGGCCTAGAGTCGCGGTGCCCCATTCATTTAGTTCGCGCACATAAATGCGTCCGTCTTCAGACCAGCAAGAGTCTATTAGTTTGTTTCGCCTCATACCTCGCGCTATGAACATGATGCGGCCCTCTTGCGTGTAAGATCCTCTGAGACGAAAACGCTACTGTTCTTTTTTTATTCGTGCATCATGTACTCTCTGCCTAGGCCCCAGCCCGGTATGAGATAAACTTTGCAATGATGACACGAGGCTTGCTATCACGTTTCTTGCCAACTCTGTGGGTGCGTCCTATTTCATACTTTTCCGCATTGACACCAAGACTCTTAATATGATCCAATACTATATTTTCTGTATCCTCAACTTCTGTCTCCGCATCTTTTGACTAGAATCTTAAAGCATTCCTACAACCACACAGCTCGTCTGAATCATACTCCAGTTGTACAATTCTTTTCTCATTTTCCGCGGCTTTGAGATCGGATACTTTGACCTCACTCAGTTCAGTTTCTAACGGTAGTACTTTGGGTTTATCATCCACCTTCACAAAAGTTTTCAAAACACAAGAGAGAGCGAATAGAAGTCCAGGCCGTGCAATGACTGGGTGTGTTACACATGAGCGCATCCCCAACGTTCATCTGAAAGATCCCAGTAAACAGACGAAACAACAAGGGAAAGGATAGTTTGCCCAAATTTCGCCAAAACGGGCAAGCACTATCGCAAGACATCTCTGCGATTAAAACTGCCATGAACTAAGTGATTAAAGGTGATTGAACAAATAAGAAGTACCGAAATTGCCATGGCACCCAGCGCCGCTTTGGGTCACGGTCCCTGCTTAAAAGCGACATTGCTTTCGTATCGAGGACAATGAAAAAGTGGACCATAAAAGGGCTGAAGTAAGACGGATGTGTAGGGTTATTCAATGCGTTGGTCGTGGGGCTCTTTCCACCGTCAGAACATATGAATTTTCGGGAACATACACACTACATGGGATAAAACGGAAGTACAAGAAACGGGATAGCAATGATATTACAGCGATTACTGCAGAAAGTGACTGTGGTGTTCCCAGTGTTGAGACATTGGCTTGTAAAAGTCGCTGCTGGTATATTCGTAGGATTCTTGTTCGCGCATATGTTATGGACCATCACAAACCCCCTACGGTTAACGTACAGAATTAAAGATGGCAGTTTTGATGAAGAGCGTGATCATGATTGGAACAACGGTCCCGACGCTGATGTCGATACAGACGTTACAGGCGCAACCGATGGCGGCAAGATTAACATAGGGTGTGGTGGACCTCTCTCTGCCATCATGAAGGCATCCAAACATCAAGAATTATGTAGTGCCATGCAACAGAAATGTTTGTCTGGCCAAATAGCGGACTTCAAACCAATCTGTGGCAGTCAAGGGTGCCTCCGAGTGTTGCCCTCAACGCCGAGTAAAACAACATTCAAGCTACCAAGGAAACACCCACAATCTATGAACAAGACTGTGTTAAAGATAATAAGCAAGATACCGGGATGGTTAAAACCAGAAGTGACTGTGGAAGTGTTCACAAGATTAAACGACATGCAGTGGCGTTTTGGCATTTACGGTTCAGTCGGAGAAATGGGCGTCTTCCAGGGTAAATTCGCAGTTTTACTAGCTCTGAATACAGATATTGCAGCGGGCGAGCGACTGTTTCTTTTGGATAGATTCATACAAGGCAGTTTGGAAAAGACTATAGGAAATCTAAAACGTTGGGGATTTTCTCCAAAGTCTAAAAATCCCGGGAAAACACTTCATATATGGGCTGACAATTCGTATTTTTTCAGCAGAGAAGTAATTCTATCTTGGGGATTGCCAGCATTTCGAATGATTCATTTGGATGCGGGTCACAGTGCAGCAGCCTTGTTCACGGACTTGTTGAAGGCATTATGTCTCTTGAGACAAGGAGGTATAATTGTTTTTGACGATGTCCACAGTCATGGGATACCTGGAGTGAGACAAGCCTTGGAAGATTTTTTCAAAAATTTCGGCCGCCGAATAATTGAACCATTGGCTCTGTTTAAAAATAAACTATATGTTTCAACAACGAAAGAAGCAAAAAAATACAAAGAATACATGCGGAAACACATCATTTCAAGGCTTGGTTTTAAAGAAATTAGTTCTAAAAAGTTTGGAATAACATTCAGCTACTTCGTTTTGGAAAGTGAATACAAAAAGTCGTACTATCAATGATGGACCACGCGGGCATAATGATACTATTAAAAATTTTATGACAACGGGGTATAGTTTACATATGTTTGCATCATTGTTCGCTTGAAAAGGCATGCGGCATATCACTAAACCCCAATACCTTCGTTACCTGGCTCTGCAAGTATTTTTTCCTTCTCGGTCCCTGTGGTCACGCTCTACAAGATATGACCCAACCTGTCATATTATGCAATGACATTTAACTGTACGGCCCACCTCAGGTAAAAGTGGGTCAACTATGTTATGAGGGTCGGTTAGGGGTTTCCCGTACTGGCGGACTGGGGCTTTTTATTTACCGTACTGGCGTACTGGAAGCCCTCTTGTTTTACGTACTTCGTACTATCCAAAATTTTGAAAGATTTCTATTTTCCTTACTGCGTACTGTATAAAAATAATTACCTGTACCAGCGTACCGAAACCCCGCCCCCTTACCCCCCTTCTTTTATGGGAAGAGGAGGGTAAAGGGGGACCTAGTACACTGGTATTGGAAATAAGAATGTTCAGTTCAGAGTACGGGAAATAAATATATATGGTTCCCGGTAGATGCAGTAAGGTACATAACATATAATCAAGAACAATCTCGTTTCATCATTGGATAACTTCTCTCCTCCGATGAATGACGTTTATTGACGTTACTTTTTGTTACGGGTACAAGCACAGTTATAATTAACTTATCTGGTATGCATCACGGTAATTAAATTTTGCTAAGTACGGTTTACCTGATTTGCCCCGAAGTAAGCTGGACGTCCAATAGCGTCCTTGGTCTGGTTAATTCTTTTTGCCCTTTGTTTCTATGTTGCTATCTTTATATGTGACCATACATCCCGGGCCATACATGTACCATGTCAACAGAACATTCATTGCTATATTCCTGTTGCAACCAAGATCTCAAACGTGAGAAAATGTCTGTTGAAGTTATGAGCGTTATAAAACTACGCAAAATGGAACATTTGAAACAGACACCAAAAGGCTCTTGACATTTCCTTCTCCTTTTCCTGTATATTTTATTTTATTTATTTATCATTTTATTTTATTTTTATTTGTTTTGCGAGAGGAATTAATATAGGCTCTGCCTGTTTCCCAATCGCTTTTTGAAATAAAAATAAGTTGAAACAAAGGTTCTTGGCAGTGTGCTTGTGGCCCTAAATATCGACTGTTAAATTTCCAAAATGGGCAAAGTCGAGGTGCTATGCCCACTTCAGAGCAACTTTGGCTATTCATGTCAAAAACAGCACCAATATAAGAAAGAAGTTGCACCGCTTGGTCATAGTGGTTATTGGAAAGCATTACATTTTAGAATATAATGAATGAAAAAGACACTTTTGGACACATTACATCCAAAGTGAGGGGGTAATATGGCCAATAGACTGGGATGATATGACTTTTTACATTGAGAGAGGAGCAGGGGTAAGTTGCTGCCAGCCACCTCTTCAGCATTTCGTTTGTGGATTTCCAATTTACATCCACAATGTTCGCAGAACTTTTTTAAGACAAACCAATTCTCCAGCTACCGTCCGAGTCACGCGGACATAAGGCCTAGTACCATCTGCGAAAAAAGATATGCAGTGAAACCCCATTATAATGCCACTCAGATATCCGACACATTAGATATAATGACACACAGTTTCATGGCAAAAAGTTTATTTTGTTTGTCACTTGATTCATTATATCGGACATATTCAGTTATGGGATACATTTCTCAGGGCACAGATGGGGTCATTGTAATGAGTTTTTACTGTACATACTTGATGACAACCCGCATCCAAAAAAAACTTACATTCAGAATTTATGGGTGGAATTCAAATATCGATGTGTATATTAAGTACATGCGTGTATATATATATATATATATATATATATATATATATATATATATATACATTATACAGATATTGGATGGCAGGGAGTCCAATATGAAGTTTACGGGACGATGAAACGTTATATTGGGTGAGGCGAAGCCGAACCCAATATAACGTTTCAGAGTCCCGTAAACTTCATATTGGACGACCTGCCATCCAACATCTGTTATATTTTGCAATTTGTGTGATTTTCCTTGTATAAATACAGAAGTCTGAAACACTCTATAGTTAAATCACAAAATTTATTTCCCATTGAAATTTTACACATTTTGCCTGAAGCTAAGGAAAAGCCCCAGTGAACGTCATTTGCGTTATGACGTCACGCGTGCACGGGGATATCCTCGAGCTGTCCAATATAACGATCCAATATAACATTTACAGGGCAGGCACGTGGTACAAATAGAGACAGCTGATTGGCTACCGATAGACTAATGCAGAATATTATACAGATATTGGATGGCAGGGAGTCCAATATGAAGTTTACGGGACGATGAAACGTTATATTGGGTGAGGCGAAGCCGAACCCAATATAACGTTTCAGAGTCCCGTAAACTTCATATTGGACTCCCTGCCATCCAACATCTGTTATATTTTGCAATTTGTATGATTTTCCTTGTATAAATACAGGAGTCTGAAACACTCTATAGTTAAATCACAAAATTTATTTCCCATTGAAATTTTACACATTTTGCCTGAAGCTAAGGAAAAGCCCCAGTAAACGTCATTTGCGTTATGACGTCAAGCGCGCACGGGGATTCCCTCGAGCTGTCCAATATAACGATCCAATATAACATTTACAGGGCAGGCACGTGGTACAAATAGAGACAGCTGATTGGCTACCAATAGACTGATGCAGAATATATATATATATATATATATATATATATATATATATATATATATATATATATATATATATGTGTGTGTGTGTGTGTGTGTACGTGTGTGTGTTCGTGTGTACGTGTGTGTGTGTGTTTGTGAAAAGACTGGTGGCTTCGATAATTTCTCTTAATTTACAGATATGAGATGTTTCATGCTAAGTTATCCAAATATGTGATTAACTGAAACACGGTGAATTGGCGATCGCTTTAGGAGACAGATAATTAAAACTCTCAGTATTGAATGCTGTTTCATCATGTGATGTGTCCTTTCAAATGGTGACTCATTGGTGCCAACTTAATGTTATGTTTTGTCTCGTAATTACGAGATCATTACGAGATAACTATCTTGGTGGCACAATGGGTACAATGTAAAGTTTCCGCTGGACCAAAGTCTAGCCACTTTGGCGCCGTGACACGACCTGTACAATTAGTGTATACATGGAAATACCAAGATTTTCAGAGCCAAACAAAGAAATCATCGAGTCATTTATTGGTGGCCTGTATTTGTCATATGGGAGGACCACACAATATACCACTGCAAAATCACTGAATGTTCAATTTCAATCGTAAAATGGATTCTATCAAAGGCACGTTTAGTGCTCTTTGTAATTGTTTCATTTACTCTACTATCATGCACTTGAATAATTGTATGCCGGCTGTGCGTACAGGTGGCTTAATATTTGCTTTAAAGAGTTTCAAATTTAGAAGCTGTTAATACGTGGGAGTCAAGCTGTTGGAACTGTTGAGCGCCAGCGTTAAATAAAGTGTTCTCAATCCTACATCAGTTTGTTGAAACTGTATGCATGATATTACTGTTTCATCGACAAATGGTCCACGCCTTGACATTTTTGTTAATGGAACAAATCCAAAGTAACCGTTTTAATTTGTTATCGGAGGTAGCACTGTTTCTGGCTCAGATGCCTTGTCACCCAACTGAGCTTTTAGGACAGTCAATCGTCCTTCCTCAGTCCACGATTCACATTTTTTGACTTGTCCTAAACTGCTAGTTCCACGTAAAACTTAATGCTCTTGTTTGTTTGTTTGTTTGTTTGTTTTTTCATTGATTTGTCCCCTAAAAATCATACACATCTCCTCAAGTACGCAACCAATTGCTTCGACACTCCTGGGGACCCATAGACCTTAATTTGTTCAACAGGTGATGCTGTGCTTTTTCCACTTTCAGCTTATCTTATGCGCAACCGCACGTTGTCCGTCAGTCCAACCGTCTGTCTTCTGTCAACAACTGCATTTTCAACTTCTCAAAAACTATTATATTATGTGGATTCACTTTAAACTTGGTGGAGAAGTGTGTTGAATGGATCTCTGGAAGTTTGCTGTAATTGTTCAGTTTGTTCCATTTTTTAAAGCCAAATCTGAAAACATCTTGTCCGTAACCGCTTGGCGAACTATTTACAGACTGCATTTAACAATTCCTGGGTAATCGTACACCTTAATGTGTTCACCGCGTGGTGCTGCGATAGAAAAAAAAATAATAATGGCTTTTTGGTTTTGTTTTGATACTGTTGATTTCTTCTCCAAAAACGTCACTCAGATTATGCTAAAACTTAGTGGAAATGTTTCTTGTGGTAGAGGTCAAACAAATTTATTGACAAGGTGCCGTGAATGTCCTCTCTGATCTTTAATAAATTGTAATTAAAGTACTTACAGGTTAATGTATACATTATTAATGAGCATGTCAGTCGGGGGGGGGGGGGCAGTGGTAATCACACTTTCGACTTCCTATCAAAACAGTTACCCAGATTCACTTCAAACTTGATGGGAATGTCCGTTCAGATTTTTGGAGTTGTGATTTTTATATTTTTATGATTTTTTAAGCGGGGGGGGGGAGGGAGGGTCGAGGGATATTAAGAAAACCTGCTTCTCCCGAACCACTCGGCCAATTGCTTCAAAATTGCATTTATTCATCCTGTATTTTACAATTTTTGTGGGTTTTACTATTTGCAACTCCCTCAAAGCCTTCGTGCCGATTGTTAAGAAACGTGGTGGGAATGTACCTTATTGAAGTTGCAAATTGATTCACTGGGTAGCAATGTGGTAGATCTCGAACTTGCAAGAGTTGCTGCCACGGATAACTCACGAATGATCACGAGCGCGATAGTGGAGAGATAAAGAAATTTTCCGACCGTGACCTATCTCACTTCTCAAGGGTCACCCTCGTGCTTTCCCGTGACTTTATACCGCAAGCGGTTCGGAGGTGTATCCTGAAGCAAGAGCGACACGTAATCGTCCCGCCTTTATTTCAAATAGGGGAAAAAGAAGTACAAGAACGTAGAAATTGTTGTTCAACTCTCACTGAAAAACTGTTCATACTTCAAAAATATGTTTGAATGTGTTCTTCGGAAGGAAAATCATACATGCACCGTGTAACTCAAGAAGAAAGTCAAAGTGAAGTATAAGTTTCGTGGATATGCTAAACGAGTAAAATGAGTTTAAGATCCGAGGAGAACGTGACACAAATAAATCGATGCCGTTCTTTCACGGGCAGGATCATTGTGGCCAGTCGTGGCACGTATCGTAATTCCCTTATAGAAAAGAAACCACAGGGACTTCACGTCCGATATGACTCGTTATAAACGGGAAGTAAACACAATTGGAAAATTTTGTTACTTGAACAGTCCGGATGCAAAAGTTAAAATTACCAGTTTTTGTGTAAGATTGAATTGTATGATTTTTTAGTCTCAACAAAACATCATTTATACTCACCGCTATATATAAGCATTGCCTTTGTGAAAGACATGTAGATCGCTCCTTGTAGTGTTCTAATACATTACGCTTTCTTCCATTTACGCTAGGTTTTATATGACTGCGTGTTACACTTTAGCACAAAACCTGTATTTTTGTCATTTCTGTGACCAGTATGTTGCTTTGAAACTGGAGAAAGAAAGGGTGCCAGCGAAACGCTGACACCCTTTTTTCTCACAAATTATTTAGTTGACTAGTTTACTGCCAACTGCGACTTACGTCCAACTACTAAAGACCACGGCAACTACTCTGAATGATCAAAAAATTATTAGACTCAAATTCCTTGTGGAAAGACCTTTCATTCAATTTTAAATGCCGACATGCTTATATTTCCAGAAAAATTGTCCGGATCAACAGCTTTCCTCGAGATGCTTTGGAAGCAGCGCGTCAATGAGCGTCGAGGAGAAGCTGTTGATTCAGTCCACAATTAAGAAAAGAAAACTAAAAAGAAAATACCACTAATTTAAAGTTGAAAAGTTCCAAATTTCTTGTACGTATGTAAAGTATATGCGCGAGAAAGAGTCACTCAAATTCATTGATCGAAAACTGGGCACGTGACGACGGGCTTTCATTCATTTCCCATAGCGTCATGGGTCATTGGCGACCAGAGGCTTGGTCAATGCGAAGGCCCGCATCATTCATGTATTCAGGTTGTATTTGAGATCTCTCATACACGTGACGACTGAGGGCTGCTGTACTCATGCCACTTTCGTAAACTCTGTGTATCATTCGTATATTTTCAAAATTTATACCATGGTAAGTGCAATTACTCAATTTGAGTTGCAAGTTGCTATATTTCTATAGTTATTTGATGATTAAAATCTTGCTTGAACAGCTTTATTTATCTGCTGAATATATTGCTGAAGAGAGGCCGGGTTGCTTGCGTACCACTGGATATTGAACTCAATGTGACCACAGTCAGCATCAAATAATTACGTGACACATTTACATGCTACTCGTAGATTGTTTGTTTACTCTTTTATATACTTTTTATAAATGTTATTTTAATTCATTCAATTTTCATCACATGTATTCTGTTTTTGCGCCCCATCATTGAGGAAATAGATATGGATAAATGTTTCTTACAATGTCTATTTTTTCGATCAGATAGTGATATGATAGGTCATTATTGTCCTCTGTCCCTTTACTTTGGTCATGAAAATCTTTACTAACTAACTTAATTGATTATTCTCAGGTTTAGTTGAGCCTTGAAAGTGACACAGGGTGATGTGCAATATAATTTACATTTTCCGCCCAAAGGTGGCACTTTTTCAGACATTGTTGGATAAATACGAAACTTGGAACTTGGTATGTTATACTTCTGTGTCAGTTACCACAGGTGATTGATTGATTGGCCAATTGATTGATTTAGAGGGTTCTTTTACGCATTCCTATATTTTTTTATTAATTTTGTTTTGTTTTTCTCTCTCTCATTTTTCTTACTGCCGATCATCAGCAGACAAATATTTCATGTAAATTCACCAACCACGTGCATTTTTGGCTTGGTTGATTCAGTAACCTTTTAGTGCAAAAACAAAATTTCTTGCGCACTCATGCAGCGTATCTGAACTTAACTTTATATAAATGAAATTTAGTACCATTCCAGGACCTGAAAGTCCCACATTTTCATGTAAGTACGCCATAGTAGCTATGGCATAATGATACAATTACAGAAATAGAAGCTTGACCAAGTTAATATACGTACAGCCGTACAGCGTTACGAAGTCGTGTACCCAAACCGCAATTAATACCAAAATATATTGCAAGACCGAGGATTGAAGTGCAGTCAAGATAGACAGGATTTTTCTCTCCCGGGGAAAGCAGAGTGTTAATATAATTGAGTTGTGCCTCCAAACTATAACAAGTTCGAAGACATGCAGCCTGCATGTCATCTCCGTCCGACGTCAAATAAACGATTCACAGGCTTCCTCCCTCGGAATTTATGCCTGTGTTGTAAAGAAGAAAAAAAGCTAAGAAAATAAACAATTCCACCGATAAGTTTGTTTGTTTGCTTGTATTATATGGCAACAGGAAGTGTAGAATAGCGCTTAATTTTTTTCGTGTACTATTGCGAGTGTAGGCCTGTGCGCGTTTCTGTTTGTGTTAAAGCATTGTATTTGGCATTTTTTTTAGCCAAGAATCTCTTTTTCAGCTGAATGAAATGTTCATAGTTTGACATAGCTATTTCTAACCCGATGTCTTTACTCCTACAACCATCGCATGCACCACAAAATTGGATTGATCCGGATCCTGGCAACATTTTAAAGTAATATTACAGTTGCATTACTAGCTGTGGACATGGTTTGACATACCATACACAATAAATATGAATGCAACTCAGATAAAAGAGCAATTTTATACCCATTGCAACCAGGGATTTAATAGATTCGTTAAGAATCTCCTGATTAATGATTGTGAGGAAGTATGTGATATTCCAAACAGTTATATTTGTTCACGCGAACAAACTGTCGCTTGATTTTCAATTTTATGCGACCAGATTATATTTACCAGATTAAGATTTTTATATTTTATTTATGCGAATCATTGTTCATTGAAATCATGGAACTGTGACTAACGTTGATGTGGTAAATGTATGTGTACACAGATCAACATTGCAAAATACTCCTGTAAAATGTATTGCTTTGAGTGCAAAACTGAAAAGCCTACGGAAGTTCACTGAAGTCTAAAGGATAAAATAAGAGAATTATTGCCAGATGTGTGTAATCCCAGTAAATTCCTTTTCATCTCACATTCACAATTTTCATTGGACTTTGCTGAAAAGTTACTCATCGAGACAATATATCTAGTCCTGCCTCTTTTACCGCTGTGTGATCCAGCAGCTGGTTACTGCACTTAGACGGAGATCCACTATCCCACAGGCACCATATTCCACTGTGTAATCACAGATTGGCTACCTCACAACCCCTCTACCCCCCCCCCCCCCCATGGAGAGCCACTATCCCACAAGCACCATAATCCCCTGTGTTCAGTCACTCAGACACCCCCCTCCAGCCTGCAACCAGGGGGGCATTCCGTGATAATTGTTCTTTTCCATGCATGAAAAATAATAACTAGAAAAGTTGGGTGCCTTCAAAATGAGAACAGTTTGAAATGCTACACTTTGCCATTGCTCAACATAAACTATATTTTGTGTATAACTCTAACTTCCATAAATTAGAATGCTACAACCTTGGTACTTGGCAGGCCATGTCACAAACTTATAAAGTTAAGTTTGAATGACACTACTATCTGTAATACTTTTGAAGTGATTTAAGACTTTAATTTTGTGCATTTGCATAAGTTAAATGAACTTAAAAGCCTGCAACTTTGGTGTATGGTTCATTGGATGCGGTTATGTCACATACCTACAAATATAAGTTGGAATGGCACCTCTATGTATAACAGTTTTGAAGTTATTCAAAGATTTAAATTTCTTGTATTCGTCTTATTTGCATACATTAAAATTGAACAAATGTGGAGCATGGTCCACTGGATGCAGCTATGTCACAAACCCATTAATTGAAGTTGGAATGGCACCTGTAGGCTTTATCTATAATCGTTTTAAAGCTATTCAAGATTTAAATTTTGGAATGCCCCTTATTAGCATTATGTCAAATTCTACAACTTTCATATAATGTCCATTATATTGGTGGGTTTCACAAACCCAAAAAAATTTTTGTGTCTTAAGTCAGACAGTCATCTTCCCTACTAGCTCTGTTACCGTGCCCAGCTAAAACATTGTAGCTTGCACGGTGTCTGAGAAAAGCTCTGGTCAAATGATGTGTGAGTGTGTGTGTGTGAGAGAGAGAGAGAGAGAGAGAGAGAGAGAGAGAGAGAGAGAGAGAGAGAGAGAGAGAGAGAGAGAGAAAACAGTATGTCTGGGTTGTCACCCAGACATAAAGAGGGAGGAGGGATAGGGAAGAGGGAGAGAGAGAGAGAGCCCAATAATCACCTTATTCAAATTTTATAGCAGAATAATTTATCACATGTAGGTCCCTGTTCAAGGTGATGCCTGTTTAGTAGACCCAGGGTACTTGACCACCGGACAGGCACCCTGAGCCACTAGCCACCTACAAAAATGGCCTGACAGTTTTCCAAGCAGGAAATTTTGTGACCAACCTACCTCCCATCTTCCTACACACACACACTGACACACATACCCCTGCCCAAACGTGCATGTCCAGTGATAAGGCAGACCCAATCAGCAGTGAGCAGAACTGTTCTGTAGCCACACTGGACCCAAACATGGCGTTCCCTTAACAGGGTTTGCATGGTGATTATGAGCTTTTTTACACAAAAAGTATTGAGTGATGATTGTTCCATTAAATACTTCAACATGTGCATCTGACTTGATATCATATATAATTCATGATTACAATGTATATTATTTTGTGTCAATGTAACAATTCATTTTATATTTAACACAATGTACCCCCTTTTCCCAATTAACATGACGCAAAAGGTTCAAACTTGCCATATTTAGTTGCACTTCTAGAAATTGTATTCACTGTTCATTGACTGATGTCTCAAACCTACACGTGTAAGTTAGAACTTTGTGTTTATCTGCAACACTTTGGAAGCTATGGAGCTTTTAAAATTTGAATTGCCCCTTATTTGCATAAATTTAAACATCATGACTATTCCAAGCCGGGTGACAAATGAGGTCGTAAAGAAGAAAGAAAGAAAGATAGAAAGAAAGAAAGAAAGAAAGAAAGAAAGAAAGAAAGAAAGAAAGAAAGAAAGAAAGAATTCGTGGAAAAGCAAACACAAAGAAAAATATATGGTGTGAAAGGCCGGTTGCACATCCAACATTGTGTATTAAAGTGTTGCACTAAAATGGGGCTGGCGTGGGTGAAGGAGGGGCCAAGAAAACTCAAGTTTGGCTTATCAGCTCTACCCTGATGATGGTTTAAGTAATGTATAAGTGTCAAAATGATGTTCATTTATCTATCCTTTCATAAAGGAGTGGGAGTTACATGGAACTTCAAAGCGGTAGCTTAGGAGTCATGGGTAAAAACAGTATTAAAATAATTGTTTGTGCAAATGTATACAGAGTAATTGCAAGAATACAATGCTTCACTGGGTGCAAAACTAATAAGCAAGGGCAAGAACAGGCTGTTCAAATACTGTCTACAAGACTGTAGTGCAGTGAATGTAGGGCTACCAATCACCTTACATTGCAGTGTGTGACTTAATACCTTTAAAACCCCTGTACACATAGCTACATGACACAATACCTCATTCAAATTTTATAACCACAGCAACAACAGTAGCATGCACACCTCTTGCCCTCCCCAATGTGTGTATTTAGTTGTGTATTGTGGTGAATACACACTTTACAACTAATTCTGACCTGGTCATGCCTGAATGATAAACTGACATATCGTTTATCTGTTACAATGTGGTCCACTTGAGCCTGTCTAGATTGCATTTATCTGCACAGCAATACCATGCATTGACAGTTCCCAAGGGCATTTCCGTAAACTTCAATACTTCATCTTTTCTATTGGCCAGTGCCTCCTGTGGCTTCCTGTACTGGAGAATGCCATGTTTACTGTATGCCAGCATAGTTCAAAGGATATGATTCAAGCCATTCAAATTATGGAACGACAGCTACAAAAGCGGCACGTTCATTCAAGGTTTCTGTCATATTCAAAGTAATGAGAAGACACACCTCTAGCCCTCCAAAATGTTTGTGTATTCAGTTGTGTATAGGGGTGAATACAAACTTTATACCTAATTCTGACCTTTCCTACTTCAAGTCTCCTGCCCCTTGTCATGAGTTGATAGTTTTTTGTGAAGTGGTAATACACAACAGTGACTCCAGTGAGTACAGGTCATGTGTGCACTAGTCTCCCAAGAGTCTAAGGGTCAGTCACCTGTGCACATTTCTTTGTCTGTGACTGCACTTCTACAGACTTGATTACTCAACCTTGACAGGGTTAGAAATTAATTTTTTGGGAAAGGTGTCCATTTGCAACTTGGACCTTAAAAACAGGTTGGCCCAGAGGTACTCCAGTTGACCATCATGGACAACTTTTTCTTTTTCTTTCTTTTTTTTTTAAATTCACCCAAGTCATTAATTACCGCTGTATGTTCCATTTTAAGTTACCTTGTTGCGTTATATACTATATCCTGTACAAAAATGCATCAAACCAACAAGGTACACACCTGGTAATTTCTAGTAAATTAATTATCTTATTATTTTGCTTGGCTCAGTGCGTGGTGGATATAAATTTAAGTCCAGAAAATTTGGTGCTCCTCGCTACAGCAGTTTAAAAGTTATTTAGGTGCAAATTACAATGGAAAATAATGGAAATACACAGCCGTAGCCCACCTGCCTACAGAGCCCTCCCTTGAGACCCTCTTTGAACCAATTGCTCTTGACCTCAGCTATTCCTCTACTGAAGTTGCTTTTTCATTTTTGTCTGCAGTTTCTCAGAATCTAATTTTTATGACTTCTTAACTTAATCTTTAAGAAAATAAGTACCTTGTAGAATTTTTACCCTCCAACCATACAAAATGTCAAATGACTTAAAACACAAAGACAGTTGAACACAGCAGGGGGGCACAGCAGGAATCAAGAGAAAAGAAATTGGACATTGTGAACAAGTAAAAGTTGATGTATGTTTATTTCACTTCGTTTCGTTTTCTAGATTGCAGGGAAAAGACCATCAGCAGAAGCAGAACATCTTATGCTGAAAGCATACTATACAGAGCCAGTCCAAACAGAAAACACCAATCTATACTCAATTCAGGATTATGTATCTGTAAGTGTCTTGAAGAATTATCAACGAACCCTCCTCAAGAAGATATCACCCCGCAGTGTGAATGGAGATGGGAATTGCTTGTTCAGAGCAGTTTCACTAGGACTTTATGGATCTGAAGAGCATCATTTGCTCATTCGCTTGAAAACTGCTATTGAGATATCTTTACACCGCAGTTCATATTACATTCATGATCAGAACTTTGCAGATATCATCAATGATGTATATATTGTACAAGCTCCGTACAGGTCCTTCAAACGTGCAGTGATCACTCCCGGCAGATGGTCTGACATGATGACCATTTTTGCAATTAGTGCTGCAATGGGTGTGGTATTACAGTCCTATTTTCCTCCGGTTGATGAGCTTGGACTGGGGACCTCGCCATATACCAGGAAGGATGTTGGACGGGGAGTTAGATGGGGCATATCCCAAGCCGTGAAAGTGATGTGGACCCAAACCAATCCGGTACAGGATGGAGATAGGTTTGAAGCTAACCATTTTGTGCTGTTACAAAATAGACATTCCACAGAAATGCAAATGATTGACTTGTCAGGATCCACACCTGTGGGCAGAGAAGACATTGTGGATTTGACATTAAATGCATCCACATCTGGAGGTACAGGATATATACTGGACAAAGCAGATATATCCACAGCTGACGGTAAAGAAGACACCATCGATCCAGTAACTACTGCAACCACACCTGGAAATAGAGAAAATGTGGAACTATTAACAAATACATTCAGACCTGCCTGTGAAAATGATGTTGTGGACTTGGCCGCAAATTTTTCCCCTCATCTTGGAAACATGACCATGCATGGTACTGAATATGACAGCCGACTTGACCAAAGATGGGGGGATCCATCACCGAATTCCCCTATTCAAGATGGAAACTCTTCCCTTGACAATGTGGATAGTGTTGACCAGTCACCAAGCAAGTGTCAAAATGAGAGGTATGTACTGTCCATGTTGTGAATGAGTCTTGTGTGTACATATCATTATTTTTTTAATTTGGGGATCTATAAAATATCCCCTCTATATGTAGTGTTGATGGTGGCTATATTTTTCTGTGTAAGAAAAAATGTCTTTCAGTGAGTTTAGTTACACATGTTAATGCTTGAAGCATGTGATCATATGTGCAAAGAAAGAAAAAAAAATATTTTGGGTAAATACATGCAATAAGATCTCTTCATGCTAACCAGTTATACAGATACATGTTTTTATCGATGAAGAAATTGTAGTAAAATTGCATGTGTCATTGTAAGCATACCTATTTCAAAACAGGATTGCCCAGTAGCAACTGATAAATAACATGCTGCATAGTTAATTTATTTTAGCTCATCTCATTATCTGATTTTAGTCTCGACTGGCACAAGCCATGTCCTAGAATTTTGATAGCTAATCATCATAAACTTCTGTATCAAAGAGTGACTTGTGCTTTGCTTAAATCGCCATCAAAGAGAATTGTGTTTATTAAGGATTTACAAAGGACCAAATGATGATCAGATCAACGATGTCTTGGGGGTTATGAATAATGTGTATGTGTTACCACTAACTTGATATAAAGAGCCTATCTGGACAAATAAAGCTAGTCCCTCTTTAGAAAGACCACCGTAGGGCATATTCAAAGTGGTCACATAACACAGGTAGTTTTTTAAAAGAGACTTGATTCTTGGTATAATTATAAGGACACAAATTTTCATGGGAAAAAGTCCATTTTCCTTGGCTTTGATCCATTTATTTGACTTTTTCAATTATCCAACACGTTGCACAGGGAACAATTTTGGTGTCATTATAATGAGGTTTCAATGTACAGTGGTCCCTGTCTCGAGAGACATCCCCTGGCGCAAGTCAGATTGTGATCCCTCAAAGAGGTGGTCATTCATTAGCAGTATGATAACATGGAAAAGATAGCACAGTGTTCTGAGATAGCATTCTTTAAAAGATATGCGGTCACTCATTGGAGGGGTGACAAGTACCACTATATACATGTATGATTTTTTTAAAAATTTCCATGGCTCAGCATGAAAAGGAGGCCCGGTGTCAAAGGAAAAGCAAGGAAAGCCTTGTTTACATCAACACCACTGCACAAGTCAGCATGTAGTCGAACAAAGGATGATCTTAATGTGCAGGTAACTGGCTGGCATTGTGTAAGATAAGATAAGATAAGATAAGATAAGATAAGATAAGCTTTATTTACCGTCGGATTTACATAATGAACAACGTGAGCAACTGAGGCTCTTTGCCGACACTCGATGTATAAAATGTAAAATCATGCTCCACTGCATAAAATTAAATAGATACACATTCCAGTAATAAAATTAATCAAGGTACATATATAGTTATAATACAATGATCAAATGAAGACATGAATGTCAGATGCAAGTACATGTAATATCACAGTATAATGACTCAAGATAAGAAAAAAAAAAACTTTTAAGATTACTGTCAAAAATTATGTCCTAAAGCAAAAGTTGCAACTGCACTCTGAGCCATCCCAGCAGTTTAGTAATGTTTTGAAATCTTTAAAACTCATCTGGTCTCTAAAATGTTGTGGTAGGCTATTCCAAATTTTTGCCCCCAAGTAGCGCAGACTATGTTTCCCAAATGTTACAGTTCGAAACTTAGGAATAGCCATAATATTTTTATTTCTAAGATTTATCGCCCGCAACTTTGGTTTAAAAATATTGTGAAGATACTCTGGCCCGATCTTGTTAACAGACATAAGAACCAGCTGTGCCAAAGCACGTAGTCTGTGTGTAGTTAAAGATGACATCTCGGATTTTGACAGTAAGTCACTATAGGATACATCTTTAGAAGTTCCAAAAACAAATTTTAATGCCCTTTTTTGGATACTTTCCATTTTGTTTAAATTAGTGGCTCCACAGAAATGCCACACCAAAGGACAATAGTTAAAATTTGAAATAATGTATGTTTTATATATAATCATTCTGGTTTTTTCATCCAACAAATGTCTTAAACGACAAAGTACATTTAGCTGTCTAGCAGCTTTTTTACAGGGGTTGGCGACATGTTTATCAAATCTAAGTTTGTCATCGATAGTTATACCCAGTAACACTACTTCCTCCTGAAATTCAATTTTTGTATCATTGATTTCAATATGAGAAAGCGTAATAGAGGAAGTTTCTTTGGTTGTTTTCTTATTAGGACCAAGATAGATGGCCTGAAACTTGGTCGGATTAGCCTGCATGTAATTCACCTTAAACCACTGTACACATTCTGTGGTTTTGCTTTGCAGTTGGAGTACCATGTGTGCTTTCTCTAAATGCTTGACACTCACAGAGTTATCATCAGCATTGTTGTATGTGTCGCAGCCTTTGACACACATATAAATATCGTTTAAGAACAGGTTAAACATCACCGGACCTAATATTGATCCTTGAGGTACGCCTTTAGATATTCGCTGCCATGTACTATGAATGTGGCCAATTTTTACCCTCTGCCATCTTTCTGACAGGTAGCTTTGTAGCGATTTTACAGATGTAGTTTCCATGCCATAGGCTTTTAATTTAGCAAGGAGCAGGCTATGAGGAAGTTCATCAAAAGCCCTTGACAAATCCATCAGTACAGCACCGATATGATATTTGGAATCTAAAGCCGCTCTCCAGTCTTCAGTCAATTTAATAAGCATTGTATTGCAACTATGTGCCTTTCGATAAGCCGAAATCATAGGGTTATAAATTGCCTCACAGAAAGCTTCCAGCTGTTCAGCAAGAATGCTCTCAAAAATTTTTGATAGACTAGGTAGCATACTTACTGGCCTGTAGTTTTCTTTCGCTAAACGATCTTTTTTCTTATACACCGGTAGGACGTTAGCCAGTTTCATGCTGTTGGGAAATTTAGATGTTTTAATTCCTTCGTTTATAATACTGGGGAGGGGTGACGCCAGAGATTTGGCTGACGCTTTCAAAGCTTTGGCTGGAATATTATCATACCCAGTTGCGTTTTTGTTTGTAATACCTTAAGTTTTTCACAAACCTGTTTTTCTGAGACAGTATGAAAGGTAAAGCCATTGGCTAACTCATTATAATTCTGAGAAGCCCCAATTATAGCCTTTATACTTGGGTGCTCCTCAAAATTTCTCCATGTCCCAGATAAAAAAGTGGTCTCTGTTGTGTTGTGTACATAGTGTCCATTAAAAAGTTCACACACTTCAGCCTGATCCGTAACTATTTTGTCATTTTCTGCTAGCATTATATTGGGAGTGAAAGACTTGTTTTTCCGATCTAAAAATGGTTTGATCGTCGGCCAAAAATCTTTATGACTAGGGCCGGATTTGCATTTTTCATCAAAATAGTTGTGGATTGCTGCTCGTTTTAAATATGTACAATAATTTCTCTGTTTTCTATAAGGAGGAAAGAACTGAGGGTTTTTGTTACTTCTAAGCCATTTGTTTCATAATTGTCTTTTCTTAAAAATAGCCTTCCTCCATGTGCTGTTTTGTTATGAAAGCTGTTGAGATGAGAGATTTGTTAGTACCATAAACAGATATGTCTCATGAAATGTTTTAAGCTTAAGTTGAAACCTGTCCATATTTGACATGGGAATACACACATCTAGTCAGCATGGATTTTGTGTATCAGGTTGTGTATTTAGCTGAATACACATAAAATGCTAATTGTGACCTCTCCTATTGGATGGCTCTATTGGCAGGTGGTTCTAGGGCTGTGTATTTCCATTGCTTTTATTTATAATTTGCACCTAAAAAACTTCTACACCACTGTGGGTAGCAAGCCCAAATTACTTGTGGGTAAATTATTATCAAAAGCTTAAACATTAATGTAAAGTCATTACTGTAGTTGCATTTGCAAAACTGACACAGTTATTCAAACAAAATTTAGCACAGAAACTGATGGGAATATACAAGTCTAATAGATGGCAATTTTTTTTGTGTATTGGGCTATGTATTCAGCACAATACACATAACTTTGACAATTGACCGCCCATGCTGGCATAAGTGGTCACATATAAGAAGGTGGCCTCAAATGGTAGGTTAACTTAACAAACAAGCTTGACTTAATTGCTATCACAGATGTGGTCACAAGAGGCAGGTAGTCTCTCCTGGCAATGCCGGGCTCGAGATTATAAAGAGTACAAGTACCACTATATACAGTGGTCCCTCCTTTGAAAGACCACCCCTTTGGGAGACCACCTCTTTTGAGAGACCACAGTTGTCAGGTCTTTCTGTAGTACTTTTCATGTTATTTAGCCCTCCTTTGAGGGACCACCTGCTGCTTCTAGGAAAGAGCGGGCTCAGTATGGAATGGCTCATTCAAATAATTTTGCTGACCATGTCCAGTGTGTCACAAACATGGTTAATAGCCATGAATTTGAACAGGTGGTGACTCATAATAAGGAGAAAGTGCCATCAGTGATCCTATATACTGAAGATGTCATCACTTCAATAAAGTATATGTGCTGTGACAAAGATGGTCCATCAGTGCTGGGGATAGACAGAACCTTCAACCTGGGTGAAGTGTTTGTGACAGCAACTGCTTATAAGCACCAGGCCGTCAAGTCCAAACGAAGCAGGGACTATCCAATTGTCTTTGGACCAATTCTGCTCCATGGTTCATCAACTTTTAGTATTTACAGGGAATTTCTCTCCCATGTGGCCTCCTTGTTATCTGCAGAACAACAGGCAAGACTAATCATTGGCTCAGATGAGGAGAAGGCACTGACAGGTGCAATCAGATATGCAGTCCCAGCATGTACCTTAGTTGCATGCACAAGACACCTCCAAAATAATGGGGATTACTATCTAACAAACAAAGTGGGGGTACACAGGCAAGACAGACAAACGATCAAGAGACAGCCGTTTGGCGAAGAGGGGCTTGCCAATGCAGATGATTCTGTTGTATTCGAAACTCGTGCCAACCAAGTGAGGTCACTGTCCATGAAACTCCGTCATGGTGATGAATTTCTAAAGTACCTCCATCAACGGATCATTCCCATACTACATGAGAACGTGTCTTAGCCAAATCGACAGCATGGCATTGTTTACAATTGGACCAATAACAACTTGGAGTCCATGAACCATGTTTTGAAGGCCTCCTTGCAGTGGAAGCCAAGGCCACTATTAGAGCTAGTCCTGAAAATATTTGACATTGTCAAAACACAGCAGAAGGATCTGCGGAGAGCTCTGGTTGGCCTTGGCAACTATTACTTGGCACCCGATTATGTCCAGTACAAAATCTCGCTGGAGACTTGGTCAGCAACTTTCAATGTATATGGGTGACATTGATCCTATTCCCTAGGTTATTTTTGTGTCAGCCAAACACAGCCTGACTCTGCAGGTCTCTTGTTTGTTTTTGTCAAAACAGTTCTGAACATGACCATAGTATTGTTCCTCTTGAGAGTATGTGAAAGGAGCCAGGATGTGAAAGGAGCTAGCGAGTGGATGAAGTAGGGACTTGTTCCCCGGGATATACCAAACAGGGACAAGGAGTGGTACCCACTAGAATAGGATACTTACCTGGGATAGTCCTGATTTTGGACACCTGTACTTTGGATAGCCATAGTGAAAGACTTCCACTTAATTAGGAAACTGTTCAGGTGAACGTTGGCAAGGACAACGACTGCAAGGACCAAGTCTCCACCAAGGATGTAAGTTCCTCCAAAAGAGACAACATTGTCAACAACATTGCAACAGATGCGGTAAGTTCACTTCTGCCCTATAATACCATAAATGCAAGACATTCAATCAGGTTGGTTTTTCTGGTGCTAAAATAGGTCATTATCGTAGGATGTGCAGGTCTAGACTCAATGTACGTTTAAGCAGACATGTTGAAAAGTCTGGCAAACAGAAACAGGGGGATAGACAAAGAATGTCTGAATTTTTTGGGTGTGGGTGAGTGGGTGGGAGATTGTCTTTCCTCATGGTATTATAAACTATAAAGAAATTTGTAATCCCTGGATTTCAAATACAAGTTACTGATGGAATTAAGGTAAACCATATGATAAAACTTATTTTCCCTGACAACCTTTACACTCTCAAAAAGCATTGTTACTATACTCTCATATTGTAAGTAAAAAAACAGTTTTATGTGTCCACTCATCAGTTTAACCAGACAAAGTATATATGTATTTTTTTTGGGGGGGGGGGTAGTTATGCAGGGGTGGGGAAAGTTATCCTTGGATAACTTGCCCTGGGGAGGGGAACTTATCCTAGGATAACTTTCCCCAGGTGGGAAAGTTATCCCGGGTGAAAGTTATGCTGGTACCCCGGGAATATGCCATAATATACATAGTTATTTCCAGACAGGGCCAGATGTTCATTTCGCAGAAAATTAGTGGGTGGTTTGTTTTTTTTGGTTTGTTTTTTTGAATTAAAAGTTCAGAAATGCCACAGTGGCATACATTTAGTACTTTCCGAGCCACATATTAAGATAATTTTCCATCTGCCTTTGATAAGTATTCTTTAGTTCCTAAATATTAGTAATATCCTGCTTGTCCTCACAGGTATGCAGTTGTGGCGGGGAAATTAATACGCATATCTCCTATTGAACGACTCAAATAAAAAAAAAACACACACACACACATAAAACAGCAAAACTCAAAGATGTCCTTTATAACGGCAGTGGACAAGATCAATAGAACGGGAACTCGACATCTAGAACGAAGCAGACAGTGGACGTCCAAATGTAATGAGCTACAGCAGATATATATGCATATAGTATGTTCAACTGGTACAGTTCATATGATAATTCAGTATGCTGCAACATTGTTTTATGTTTGTTTTCATGTGAACATCTTCACAAGCATCCTGTCCTGGTGGGCCCAACAGCCCAATAGGATCCAGCTCCTGCAGACAGGAAGTGACAAGGTCTCCTGAAGACAACCTTAGCACCAACCTAGGTTCCTGCAGGGAAGAGTCAATTATGGGCACATTTCAAGTTCAAGGCCAAGGATGATTTCCAGGACTTGTAACAGAACTACTCTGCAAGATGATCCGTAACATATTAATGCACATTAAGGAACAGTGCGGAATTTCTCAACTTCTCAAAAGCAGTAACTGTGCTTCGGCCATGGAGTAACCGTGCAACTGTGAATTCTGGACAGCATACTAATTGTTTGTATTTTATCCAAGTTACAGGGACGTAACTTAAATGGGCAGTGATAACATATTATAGAGTGAAGTAGCAATAATTCTCATTTTTCTTGTCTTTAAATTTTGTGATGTAACAGCAGATGATAACAACAAACATGCCACAGCTATGAACAGTTTCCAAGGAATATCAACCTGCTTGGCAAGACAAGAACTGTGACTTTCCGAAGCGCGCTTGCTTGTCCCCAGGTTACAATTAAAACACAAAGTTAGCCGTATTTCGGTGTCCTGCGATGTCTTTCGGTGTCTTTCGGTGTCCTAAGGTGTCCTTCGGTGTCATCAGGTGTCCTTCGGTGATTAGACTCACCGCCACAGTCAGCACCAAATAATTACGTGACACATTTACATGCTTCTCGCAAGTAGGACGTTTGCGCAAGGTAAATCTATAACTCTCTAGTGTCGTACACATTCAACATGTAGTTTTTCGGGCACGCATTGATTTATATCCTAATTCGTTTTTCTGCATTTTCTGTCAAGCTCTTGAATAATTTTTCATCTGATTCAATAACAGCGAATATCTCAGGTTATTTACATTGAAACTGAATTGTAAGACACAATAAAGCAACGGGTAATTCTGTATTAGTAATAGGTGAGAAAACATGATACTTTCTCAGTTACATGTTATTCTATATATATACTGAACCCCAATGAAAAGTATCCACATGCCAATTTTGAAGTATTTTATTGTTTATACTTGAAACATTTCATACCTAGACGTGCTTAGAACTTAACAAAGCATTCACTTTTCTGGCGTAAAAATAATGTCACGCTCTACCGACATTAACGTCACTTACAGGCAAAAAATGTCATTAACTGCCCTAATTGAAAGTCACACAAATTTTTCTGTTCAATATGGGATGTGGCCACCTCGAGCATCAACACATACTATACATCTGCGGCGCATACTGCTGACCAGGGTTTGAATTCTGTGTTGGGGAACATTATTCCATTCTTCCTGCAGAGCTTGGATCAGCTGGTTTCGGGTAGTAGGCCTAGGTGTCCTCCGTTGAATACCTTGGCCTAACTGATCCCACAAATGTTCAATAGGGCTCAGATCGGGTGAGAACGCTGGCCATTCCATGACATTGATGTTGTTCTCATTGAGAAAGTTCATTGTTAATCTGGCAGAGTGTGCATGTGCATTGTCCTGCTGAAAGATCGCCAGATCTTGATGCTGCTCCATAAATGGGACCATGTGCGGCTCCAGCACCTCATCAATGTACCGCCTAGCATTGAGGATCCCTTGAATGACCACTAGGGGTGTCCGGTAGCGGTTGCTGATGCCTGCCCACACCATGACAGAGGGTCCACCCCATCGATCTGCCTGACGGACACAGGCATCTGCATATCTCTCCCCAGTCCGGCGCCACACACGTTCTCTGCCATCTGCTCTGCTGACACAAAAACGGGACTCGTCAGTAAAAAGGACGGTATTCCACTGCTGGCGAGTCCACCTGGAGTGTGCTCTACACCACTGCAGTCGTCTTTCTCTTCTGGGTTGGGTCAGCAGGTTACCCCTGTAAGGTCTTCTGGCTGTTAGGCCACTGCTCCTCAGTCGCCTCTCCACAGTAGAACTACTGACAGGACGGTGATTCACCCCTTGAGTCTCACGGGCTGTTTGGGCTGCTGTACGGAAACGGTCTCGCAGGTGCATCAGCCGGATGTGACGGTCTTGGCCAGGTGTTGTCACTCTTTCTCGGCCAGGCCTAGGCCGATCATCTACGGATCCAGTTTCTTGTTGCCGTTCAATTAGTCGTTGGATGGTGCGCCGAGTACACCCCATTCTTTGTGCGATTTGAGTGATTGGGACTCCACCCTCTGCAAGCCCCAAAGCATGGTGTCTTTGACCTTGGCTCAGACGCGGCATGATCGCCTCAACACACCTGAGACCACTGGGTTTTTTCTTGGCTGAACATCCCTTTTTAAAGCCACTGAAAACATCAGGTCATTTTAGCCATCCAATAGGAGTGGTGGTCAGAAGCCATATTCGGTGCACAAAAGTCACATGCATTATGTAACAACCCAGCAAAAGTTAAAAAGTTGTCCTGAATGACCCTGATGTAGGCTCCAAACCATGCATATATGCACACACAGTACTTAGTAACTTACAAAATTAATGTGTTAATTTTTTTATGTGGATACTTTTCATTGGGGTTCAGTATATATTTTTTTTTTTTGGCTCTCGAGGAATAAGTTTTATTTGTGGGTGGGGGTGGGCAGGGGTGTACATGAGGTGTCTATGTTCAGTCACAGCAAATTGTCCTTGGTGTGAAACATTGAAGAATGTGCATTGCTTTGAAAGAAAATTTTGTTTAAGAAGAGTATTGCAAAACTTTATTACATATGTGATTGCGTGAATTAGCAGCATTTTCCATAGCACAGGTGCTGCACATTCTTGCTTGGTTGGTTCACATGGGGAAACCTTGCGGTTGTGATGACTTATTTGGATGTATGTGTAAGGAAGCTGTATGATTGTGAAATGAAAGAGTTAATTGGCATGCTATTGTGATAAAAAAACAAAATTGTCCTGACTGAGAAGTAAGTGGTAAATACCACCCACATCTATTTAGTTTAGCTGCAAACTAATTATTACTTATATTTTGAAGGTACTAGAATTAAATTCCTGGAATTGTTTGTGCTAAATTAACTGCATATTTATATACCAATACACATGTATGCTACATAACACAGAACAGGAAAGCTCATGGTTACCCTGCCTTACAGTTTTGGTGCTGACTTATGTAATACATATACATTTATTTACGACATGTAAGCTCTTTTTGATTTACTTGCCTTTATTCTGCAATACAGAATCCCAAAATTTGATGTTCTTTATTAGACGGTAAAGTGATGTACTGTGTTCCAAGAACTGAATCAAACATGACAACTACCATGGGTCTCTATTGTGATACATTCCAATAAATCATATTTTCACTTGCATTTCAAATAATGTTTTGTGTTTTATATATGTGCATGAATATTTTCTCTATCAGGTCTGATATATTCCAATATTAATGACAATGCAACAGCAGAAGTTTCAGGAAATAAAACCCACAGTATTGGTTATCAAAGTTTGATTGTGGGTCCATTTCATATCAAATGAAAGTATTAACAATACAATAAAGTCTCATTCTTACCAGAAATTTTGAATCCACGTGTGGCTTGTTAGTAGGAGGAGAATGTCAAGTTGGTGAATCATCTATCCATGAACGCTTCAGACTCTGAGTAGCCCCCACAGGCGTACGAGGGTTCCGAGCAGAACTTGTCATTGCGATATTATCCGTGGCCATAATTGCACTTGGTTTACCTGTATGTAACAAAGACTAGGCTAGTTTGAATGGCGGGTTATTCAAACAAAGAAAAACGTCAAAAAATGTCCCGATAAATCACAATCCGCCAAATCCAGCATACCAGAAATCACACACTTTGGCCCTCAAACCTTCATTCCTCCATGTATGGTAAAAATCCAAGAAAAGTAGACATCAAACATGAATTTTGACGGCAAAAGCTCGGGCAACTCGTACGGTCAAACCACCATGAAAGATCACGTGACCTGAAATAGCAAATCTGAAAATGGTTCTGTATCGAATCGGCAATATTCAGTGACTTCTCTCCAACTACTTCGAGTTCTCGTATCAGATTATCGAATGCCCCTTTCTGTCGCCCTTTGGGTAGATATCATGAACCCGCCACCTATGCTTCCGGTTCTTTCTCCCTTTTTAACATTTCACTCGCGGACACGATGATTAGCATTTCGTCCTACTGTAACACAGGTATTTGCATCAGGGACCAGGTGGGAGCCATCTTGTGACCTTGGTGCTCCGCCTGGAAAGGCCAATAGGACATATCCATATTAATTTCCCGCCACAACTGCATACCTGATTGCCTAGTCTCGCCTGGCGGGATATGGCGAGATACGGGTCGGTACCTGTGAGGACAAGCGGGATATTACTAATATTTTGGAAATAAAGACTATTTATTGAAGGGAGATGGAATTTTTTCTTGATATATGGCTTGGCAAATACTAGATGAATACCAGTTTGTCATTTGTAAACTTAAATTTCTAAAAAAAACCCGCTAATTTTGTGAGAAACGAACCTATGGTCCTGTCTGTGACAGTGATGTGACCCGCACGTCCCCTGTGTTCACCTGGCGTCAAACCGGTGCTTTGTGGCGGGAAGTTGATATGCATACAGCGTATTGATAGACCGCGAACCTAATATATGGAGTCTCAACTTTTGGGTAATAATAATAATAATAATAATAATAATAATAATAATAATAATAATAATAATAATAATAATAATAATAATAATAATAATAATAATAATCTCGCTCTCCGCTTGTCTGCCGCGGTCCTGTGTCACTATGTGACACAGGTGGCCTAGGGTAACAAAAAAAAAAAATCCATCCCTCACACATCCTATCCCCGCCTCTAAAGTTCAGGCTTTTCCCATGGGAGCCCCCATGGGAGCCCTTATAAGCCCTTAAAAGCGTACGCCTTACGCGTGTCCGCATGCCGTACCCGCATCCGTATATATGGAGTCCTACCTTTAGAATGATCGTGACAACTGAGGTGTAGGCTAAAATGTTGCCATTGAAATGCGTAATAAAGAGAGTGATAAATGTGGTTAAAGCTAAAATGTCGCTTTTCAGATGCTCATGGAGGACATTGATGATGTGGTATGGGGCAAAATGTTGCCATTGAAATGCGCACGGAAGAAAGTTTTAACTGTGTTGCGGGGTAAAATGCTGCTTTTCAAAAGGTCAACGAGGAGAGTGATAAGTGTGGTGCAGGATAAAAGTTCAATTGCGGCAGAAGTGCCCTGTAATGCTCTCTTCAAGCATATATGGAATGTTTGGTACATAGAAAATTGCTGACAAGTTTTGGAAAGGGCCTTTGAAGCACAGAGAAAGAAAGCAGAAAGATCAGGAAGCTGGGTACAATTTTGTGTATCATTCCCATTCTGATTGAACGTCAAAGGTGTACAAAAGTCATGGGCCGTCTAATTTGGGAGTCAAAAATGAAAATAGTTTATCTTTATGGCCATGTTCACATGAGCGAAGGCACAGATCACGCTTTAACATGTGAATGAAAAACTATCTTTCGGTCAATTTGACAGGACACGGAAATAATAACTTTTGTACTTGTCTGAGGTTATACACACATTAAATTCCGGGATCAAACACAGGTCTAGATGAATCCTGTTGAGGCTTTATAATTTTTTCCTATTTGGCGCATATATAATGTAAACTAGCCGCTTCGCAAAACTCCAGAACCAAACTGATATACACTCAACTATAATTTCGTCTAGATAGTCGTAGAAGAATAAAATGAAAAAAATCAGGAATGTGAACTTCTAAAAAAAAAACCGACGAAATTAAGAAAAGCAGCTTCTGATTGCATGATTTCACTTTTTTAAGTTGTCTCCATGTTTTGCGGTCCGTGTAGCAAAAAAAGCATGGGAACTAGAAAAAGTATGTCTGTTTGCCTAGAAAATTTTAAAGATTCCCTGTTCAGTTTAAATTCCCGCAAAAGTATTTTTTATTCAACTGTTCAAAAGAGACGTAAACAATTGAGTGCAATACTTGGAAGTGACATGTATCCTAATACCCTAATATGTCTTGTTGGTACGCAACTGTACTATACGTGTATAGAAGTTGAAATTGTATTTTTAAGCAGAGTATTAATAAAGATATGTAAAATTTGAATGTTCAATGAGATGTCCTTCAGAAGCAAATCTGTCTGTGTGTTTTCAACCCGTGCATAATTTAAATCCTATAATCTTGACTTTTATTTCCATACGCTGCATCTGCAGCAAAACATATGAAAATAACACTAGCTGCCTTTTAAATGTTCAATTCATGCACATAGCTCCACTTGCAATAAAAAAATAACTGCACAAATTGCTTAAGGAATTAATTCAAAGTAAGCCCTCAGCAGGCATTCAAAATCACGTATGACTAAATCTGTAGCGCAAACGTCAGAATTGAATGAATGATAGACTCTTCACAGAGGGTGGGTAAGGGGTACTGGGGCTTTTATTTACCGTACTGGTTACTGGAAGCCCTCTTATTTTACGTACTTCGTACTATCCAAAATTTTGAAAGATTTCTATTTTCCGTGCTACGTACTCCAGAAAAATAATTACCTGTACCAGCGTACTGACCCCCCCCCCCCCCTTTCCCCCCTTCCTCACGGGTAATCGTCTAGTTGACCTTTGCCGGATGTTGCTTGCTTGTAACTCTACAGTCAACATATGTATATACTATGGGCCCAGTGAAAGCACGTTACGTCTGACAAGGACGATTACCCGTGTCCTCTGCCTCATTCAAGTTGTCCCAGTGTCCCGACTGAACATAAATTAACGTTCTTTTTGGTGGTCCATTGGATGCGCCCAGAGCACATACCCATGGATTATAGTTTAAATTTCACCTTTACCTGTAACAGTTTTGAAGACATACAACATTTAAACTTTTCATGCTCCCCTAATTAGCATAAATTGAAATTACACAGAATTTAGTTGTGCTTCTTGGATGTGACTACAGCACAAAAGTACTAATTTGAGTTGGAGCAGTACCATTACATTTAAGAGTGTTAGATATTTTAAATATTGAAACTTTTCAATTGCACCAAGTCGGGTAAACTATAATTCTACAAGTTTCGGTTGTGGTCTATTGAATAAATCTATAGTACAAACCGATGAAGTACAGTTGGAATTGTACTTCGACCTTTCATACTTTAAAGATATTAAACATTTCAACTTTTTAACAACTGCTTCTTGGTCGTTGCGAAATAGAAATCTTGCGGAATTATTTTGCATGCATACTGATGAAAAGATAACGAGCAGCAAAGATTTTTTTTTTTTGAAATAAAATACTAATGATAATTAATCTACTATCGGGACAGAGAATAGCAGTCCAGGACATGCTTTATTATTTTCATTAAGATACCGGATGACAGTGACCGTGATACCGCAATGTCCTATAATTTCAATCACTTTGTTCTTTTAACTAGATTGTAGCTGTCGTATCCCCCAGACGCCGACATGGAGTGCTGTGTGGTGCTCGTATTTGCAGCAGCGGTTCTGATCGCCAGTGCCCAAGATTTGGCTCCATGTGGCGAGTTGGGCGCCAGTAACTGTGGGGGCGAAATCAAAGAAGGGGCCAAAAATGAATACATCTTATACGCAGCCAGGCCACGGTGGCCAGCGGATGGGTTTTGTACAGCATTCAGTGGCAAGACGGTGACCCCGCCCTACTATGCCGTATACGCGGAGATGTACAATCAGTCGCCTAAAGTTGGACACCCTGGAGTGGCTTTCAACGTGAAGGATGTCAAAAACTTTGATTTCATTTATTTCAGGTCAGTTACATTATCGAGAACAGATTTTACTTGAACAGATAAGCCTTGTCAAATATGAAAAGTACACGGGGTGATTGAATTGAAACTGTATTTTTTGTACTTTCATAACATTGTAAATGTTCCTTAATATCATAATAGTTTTTATATCACGCTCCTCCCTGTGGCATATGCATTATATTATACATATATGAATGAATGACCTTTATTGCAACTCCACCATTTCATACATGTCCATGGTATTTTGTTGATGGGCCTAAAAAAAAAAAAAAAAAAAAAAAAAAAAAAAAAAAAAACCACAGTCTACATCAAAAAGATACCACATCAACAAACCTGTTGGGAGCATAAACAATACTTACAAATACATATATATAAAGATGATAATAAAAATTGTATATATATAAAAAAAATCATACAGACATATATGTGTACTGAGTTGAACCAAAAGAATAGGATACCTTTCCATCACAACTTTTCCCTGAATTTTACAGTTTCTGTTATAAATTTTCCCAAGTTCCTAATTACTTCCTCGTCATCACATTTCATTAACTTAATAAATTTATCTTCCGGAGTAAAATATTCAAAATCAGCAAGTAATTCTAACACGTTATCAGTAAGTTTTATCAATAAGTTCTTTCCTGGCTTCAGAGAACTTTTGACAAATTAGAATGTAATGAAATTTGTCTTCTGGTTGAAAACACAAGTCACATATTCTGTCATCTACTGGTACTTTAACTGGCCTTTTGTGTCTCCTTTTTTCAATATGTATATACATATATATATGAACATACATACGTTTACGCGTGTGTGTATGTCTTTATGTACATGAGTACCTCTGTTGAGCGACCACCCCAGGGCATGTTTAAAACAGGTAGTCTCTCATTGGAGCCAAAATAACATGGAAAAGATTTACTTAAGCACCTGGTAAATGTGGCTTTAAAAGGCAGGTGGTCTTTCGGTGCATTGGTCTCTCAAAAGAAGGATGTTTATATACATGTTATATGCATGTACCCATTTTGAGTGAATATTAGCTGCACTTTCGCAAGCTGTCTGCATGTAGCTGTGCAAATTGCATTTGCGTGAAACTGAATCGACAAAAACATGCCTGCAACTTGGATTCTTTACCTTTCTTGTATCACGCACGCATACATGTATGGTATTCACGAAAACGTCTGAACTTGTGTTGAAAAGTACATCATACTCCATGTTGTTTTCCTTAAGAAAAAAAAAATTAAGACTCAAGTTCAAAACAATTTTCGTGTCAATCATGCCATTTCTGGAGCAGGTTTTGAGTACATTTTTTTCTCTTATTCCAGACCGCATTCGGCAGGTTTGTGCTACCAAATTGGCAAACTTATAGCGGGGAAGACAAAATGGGGTACATCTAAAAATTGCCCGCAAGGACCCCCCGCCCACCAGAAGTGGTTCTCCGTAAGAGTTAGCGTCAAGGGCAAGCGGGCAACTGCGTACTTGAACGGCAAGAAGGTTGTCTGCTGGACTACCCTGTCCCCCACACTGGGCAGAGGCGGGATCATCGTTTGCAACGGTTACAAAAACACAATACGCTTCCGAAACTTTCAGGTGACATCAGCTTGAAAGCTATGAATTTGAGTAATAGCCAGACATCTTGACGTATAAGCATTAAGTGCAGCGGCCGCCTCATTTTGGGCCATTTCTTCTGCAATGGAAAGGTAACTGTTAGTGGGTGGTGGGTGGGAGGTGGGGGTGCATTCCTTGGCGAAAGAGAAATTTAACTACTACACCTTGCTTGCTGTGGAAACAATAGCATCGATTGAACTTTGAAAAGCAGCAGACGCTTCTATCGCTATTACAAAACTTTTTTTTTTGAAGTCCGATGGAATTAAAACACACACACACACAAACACACACACACACACACGACGAAGATTAAGAACGGGACAAAATGATGATTTACTTCTGATATTAATTCCTGTCTTGATGAAAGTCGTAGTTAAATGTGATTATGTACACCAACGATATGTGGATCTTCACTAACCATGGGACCAAGAACTTTCTGTTGATGCAACCAAAGACGCTCTGCCTGAACGCTGAGTTGTGCTTCGGTCTGGACGACTACCAGGTGTCCGGACGGCAAAGCATGTAGTGTGAATCACATCATTAATTGTGAATTATATTACGAAAGGTTCGATTTCCTTGTTTAGTTTTTGTTTGCTTGTTGTCTGTTACGCTCTGAAGCCGATGGGGGGGGGGTTGATTGGTCAAGCACTTTTGGAGACCAGAAGAGGCAACAAAAAATCATGAAAGTCCAAAAATTACTGAAGCGAGACTATTTTGAACACACTCATTGGAGACCCACCCAAGGTTGATCCGGTCCAAATTTGAAGTGAATCTGGCTGACGGTTTTACAGACGTCGAAAATGTGAAGTACTGTTGTATTCCCATATATTTACATTGTACTCAACAGCAATGTATGCATTAACTGACAAGTACCCGAATTGAAAAGTTCGTTCAAAATAATAGATCCACGGCAGCACCACGCGGGGAACAGTTTTGTTTGGATAATCCCCATAGCACATTTACACCAAGTTTCAGCACAATCTGCTGGATGGTTTTTGAGAAGTCATAAACAGTGAAAACACACACACACACCCACCCACCCACCCACCCACACACACACACACACACACACACACACACACACATGTAAAATAGCAAAAATTACAGCGCCACCCAATGAGTAAATTGAGGTCACATATAAATATATTTATATATATGTATATATATATATATATATATATATATATATATATATATATATATATATATATATATATATATATGTATATATATATATGTATGTATATATATATATATATGTGTGTGTGTGTGTGTGTGTGTGTGTGTGTTTGATAGAGTTGGCATATGTTTCTTCATTTTCTTAGTCTGCCTTTGCCGAAATCGTACAAACTCATTATTGTTACAAAATTAGGCTATCTTAGACATGCAAACAAAAGTCCATGATCAGCTAATCTAAGCAGTAGGAGTTTTTAACTGTGTCATCAATAGGACATTCCAGATCGTAAATCTTCATCTTTTTTTAATTTTCAGCTATCGTTTAAAAATATATAGTAAAAATGCTTCTAAAATGATTTAAAAGACCAAGTCTTATTTAAGGCACCTATTTTAAAATATATGTTGTGCACGTATACGAGGCGATAATAAAGAATTGATAGCACTAATCTATAATCTCTACATTATTTCTTCCTGGATGTATTGGAGGAAACTCCCATGGACGGTCCCTTAAGACAGGTCAGGATATATATATATATATATATATATATATATATATACATCATTGGAGCATGGCCATTTGAAGACTCACCCAAGATATATCCGCACCAACTTTGAATTGAATCTGGCTGACGATTTAGGAGAAGTTGAAAATGCGAGTGACCACTGCAATCCTCATTGACTTACATTGTAATCAACAGGAATGCATCCATTAACTAACAAGCACCCGAACTGAAAAAGTTCTAGAAAAATCGGGGACCCAGCGCATTGCCACCTGGTGAAAAACTTTGCCCCGTCCACAAAGTACATTTCCACCACTTTCCAACAGTATCTGCGTAAAATTTGGTAAAACGTTCATCCCCACCAAGTAAATCTGGATGATGTTTTTGCAGAAAATATGAATTACAACTAGAATTTCTATCAGTTTACATTGTATTCAATAGGAATGTGTCCAACAGCCAATACGTACCTGAATTGAAAGCATCGTTAAAAATGACAGATTTAAAGTATTACAACTTAACACAGAGCTTTGTTTGATCCTTCCACAAAGTACATTTCACCAGGTTTTAGCACAATCTGCGAGACGGTTTCGGAGAAGTAATAAACGCGAACGGGGGACGGATCAGCACCCATCCACAAAACTCAACTACGCTGAGTCAGTAACTGACAAGTCAGGTGAAGTAAAAGCGGACCACAGAGACATGCTTTTTGCAAATTAGTGAAGATCGGTCGAAGAGATGAAACAAGAACGGGGGGGGGGGGCTTGGTGTCCACATAATTTGCTTAGCCCCCCCCCCCCCCCGAATTGTCACTTGGGTAAACAACTTTCCTTGGCATGGGTTGGGCATTAACTAAGTGCCCAACTCATGCCAAGGAAAGTTGTTGATGTGATCTTGATAGGGCTCATCTACAATTCTCAGTGAAAATTGTCGTTCATTACTGCTGAAATTAGTTGAAAACACTGAAGCAGACGACATTTGACCACCAGCCAGTTTAAGGGGGAAAGGGTTAGACCGGTACGTTCTGGTTCCATCACGTCCACTCTGTTCGCCCTCATCCATGTCAACAGGATATTAGTGGAGACAGGACATACAAAAAGCAATGAAACGTTTTGGCGTGTTCCGATATTTTGCATTCAATTAGCTAAATTTCATGATTATCATGTTTATATGTTCCAACTTTAAAAGGAACGGAGTATTTCGCGCGTGTACAATATACATGTCACTGGTATGTTGGTATCCTGTTTAACTCATGTACTTATAAGAGGCCTGAACATTTATCTGGTTACGGAGTTTGAATGGGGGAAAGAGGAAAGCTGCGGGAGGAATATTCAACATTCCTGTAATAAAATCTCTTTCCGTTCGTGTGTGATAAAATGCAAATCACACAATTCACGTTGCATTGGAGGCCCCCTGCCCCCCCCCCCCCCCAAAATAATAGCTATAATCATAAACACTGTCTATCCAATTCAATCCAAAATTCTAGAAATAAATTTAGTTTAGGTGGGTAATTGAAGCCTGGTACAGCACACATGGTACTTTTAAGCATGCCAGTTTGAGTAAGAAAGAACTTGTTATCAGGTGGAGCTATTAGTTCCAAATGTTGTAATTTATATTTGTAATTCATTATTATTATAATTCAAAACAAATCATTTGTACATCATTATGGTAACAGAGATACATGAATACAACAGTAGCAGAAATTAACGTGGTTAATAATTTGGGGGAATGATGCCAAACTGGCTTCTATTTCCCCAGCTGTAGGATCATATTATGCTATATATGTAATATAAATATGTACAGCATATAAATATTTTACATGAAGAGAAAACAGTCAATATTCAGACATAAGAATATGTTTCCATTTTGCTTTTAATAAGTCAATTGAATGAGTTTATCGTACTGATATGGGTACCTTGTTACAAATGTCCATAAAATGGAGATATGTCGGGGGAGCATTTTAAATTTTTGGTGCAATTAGGTGCACTCTGTAAATGTACTTTAATGTACAGTAAAGAATGTGCGTATACGGGTATTACTAACTGTGATATGACCCAAGAAAAGATTGTACTCTGCGGCACCCGAAATGGACCTGATCACGGAGTTTTTAAATGATAAACATAATTTTAGCTTCTGGGTGACTAAAAATAACATAGATCTATCTATCGATGATGTTAAGGGTTTATCGTTTGAACATAATATTGATTCAGGTGCCAATATAAGTGATAATTTCTGTTTTGGGTCTTAATTCGAAAAAAGGGAACCTTTTAAGGAATGGTAAAGCCACTTGCGACCCGCGCAGTCCTCCCAGAGGGTGCGGGGGCATGCCGCCCCGGGACATTTTTTTTTTTTTTTTTTTTTAATTTTTGGTGCAATTTGGTACATTTTGCTGCATTTATATGCAAATTCTGCATGAGTCGTGGAGTTATTTTTTAAAGAATAAAATGCGGTTATGTATGCATGTGAATGTGCAGTTTCTATTGCCCAACGGTCTTCCTGTCTTCTGGTACATAATAGGTTGTAGCTATAGATTGAGGAATGCATGTGCCAAATTATATTACATTTCAAGATGCATTTTACCTAAACCCAAACCATATGAGATAGCGTGCCAAGTGCAGTGAAACCTCATTTTAACGGCACTCAGATATCCGACATATCCATTATAATGACGCAAGTTTTGAATGGCAAAAGTTCAGTTTCTTGTTTGATTCATTAATCTGACAAATTCAGTTATCTGACACATTTCTAAGGGAACAGATGGTGTCATTATAACGGGTTTTCACTGTCCATTGGTGATATCAAGTTGTGCAAGACGAACGTGATAACCTCCAAATAGACTGAAATGACCGAATACGGCATGTACTTAGGTGTATTACATATTGTAGTTTGTAATATAAAAAAGGATATATATATATATATATATATATATAAGAGTAATAGCAAAGTGCAGGAATGCAGCTCTTATCAAATTTATATATATATATATATATATCTGCATTTGATAACAGCTGCATTCCTGCATTTTGCTATTACTCTTATATGATCAACACATTTGCTTTAAGAATGTAGATGCACCTAAAGTACATTTGTATTGTCACTTCTAATCAGCTTGAAGTTCAAAGAGCTTGGCCAGGTTTATTCAAAACAAACTCACTTGCAAGCTGATTTTATAACAACTTTATAAACTGCATTTGGTTTTAAATACACTGAGTAAAAACAGGTGATGGCACAATTGCTCTTAGGAGGTAACTATCATCTAAAAAAGTTAATCTTGCAAATTTTATATCCATGCTACATGTGGATGTTGTCATGCTTAATTCTCGGCCATAACCATAAGAAATACACTTTGATAAGGTAAATAGCAATTTAGAGCTTACTACGAGCAGTTTATCGTGACATATATGAACTTAAGGTAAGCATAACCATTGAAGCTGGCATCTTAAGTTAGCTTCGACAACAAATCACCTACACACATCAATATGTTGAATGGAACTCCCGCACTTGCACATACTTCATTTGATAACGGCTGTTGTTAAGGTATAAAAAGCTTCCCTTCCTCCAGTGTATCAAAGAGGGGGGTTCCTTAGACATTTACAGGCCATTTATTGAAGGTTCTTTACATGACTCCATAGACCTGAGAGCTTAATTTGGAAGATGGCAGATTTTGATAGGCGAGTGTCTCATTGATCAATAATATTTCTATTTTACTATTTAATAGGAAAACAAATAAAAACTTAACAGTATCAGAGATACTTTTCACCCATGAACCGACACCATACTGCACATATTTGACTTTTTGTTTTGTCCTACTATTCAAAGGAACATTTGAATTGAAGTAGTTCCCAGTTGACTGAAGTTATCATTACTGAAGAATAGGAATGAAACTGCATGTGAGGTTGTGTTCTAAACTAAATCCAAAGTGCAAAGTAATAAGTTTCAGTAGACACATGCTATTGTATACTCACAGAATGTAGAATGCCAGCACGCCTCTTTAGCCTGTCCTATCCCCGGGCTGTTCCAGGCATCATCAGCAAAGTTCGAGGAATAGTAATAAACCAATGACGAGGCTTCTGTCATCTTTGTGCGTGTGCCGTAACTCAAATTACCAATCAGTGTGGGTCTTACATCTTGACCGACTTAGATGAAGCTGAGTGGCGGCAAAGGAGAAAGCTCATTTTCCAGAGAAGATTAGATTTCCTAATAACTTTCATTAATAGATAGTGGTCGTCAAATCATAAGAACGACGGACCTTCTTCAAGTTTCTAGCCCGGGATGGGTGGGTGAGCGGAGGGTCGGACGATCCACTCCCCCCCCCCCGCAGGCTACGGGCCCAGATAAGAAATTATACCTGGCTAACAGTCTTCAACGAAAGGCAACTCACTTACTTACTAACCCAAAATGCATTCTAAAGCATCCAATTGAGGAGTTTAAATGAAGAGAGAGAGAGAGAGAGAGAGAGAGAGAGAGAGAGAGAGAGAGAGAGTATTGAGTTGGGACATGGTACTTTGACAGATCTCATCCAGAATTCCCATTCCAAATAATTTTTATTGCTGTTAAAATGGATTAAAACCATTGAAGCAGATGACAACCATTTGAGCTAAATGGCCGTCCCGCCAGCTGTTAAAGTCATCATTGGGTTGGCCTAGGCCCGGAATTTATTCATGATGACAATGCCTCTAGTTTCCGATTATCTATGTAAATACAAATCTGCTACATCAGTGCTAGCTTGGTAGATTTTTTAGTTACACGGAGGCCCATTCCTTAAATCAAAGAAAAGTTCTGTTAACCCTTAAAATGCTGATTTAAGATAGTCAACAGCTTTCCATGGGACACTTTGCGCGCAATGCGCGCAAAGTGTCCCGAGGAAGCTGTTGACCAAGACTACTTTTTGCTTCAGACAAGGCTTGCTGGTATTTGAATGAAAGGTATCTTCATGAGGAATTTGACTCTTTTAACCATTATATGTTTAATGGTAATGAGAAAGCAAGTATAGCAGTGATTAGCACTTTAAGGGTTAATTAGCTTTAACATTTTATGATATTTAAGCAGAAGAGTAAGGTCAAAATCAATAGGCTGATAATTGAAAACTTTTGGGTTTTTTAAAGCTGACCCGACCCTTTACTCAACAATGCTAGTAATAGTGGGGCAAAAAGCGCCCTTTTTACTTTAGCACCCGAGCAACAAAGCGTTAACGTGATGCTAGAAATAAAGTTACACACCTATGGCAAATAATGTTCTGCACATATTTGATATGACTTTATTTGAAATAAATCTGCCAATTTACATGTTAAAATTGCCCTACAGAGACTTTAACACACCCACCCCACACCCACCCCGCCCCATAAAAATTACATGACTATGCAGGGGAATAAAGCGCCGCTCTTCTATCTTATGTGGGGTTAAGTGGACCTTTGCTAGCATTGTGCAGTATAATACATGGTAGAAGATTGCGCTCCTTGGTTAAACATTCTGGAATTAGGTTAGCTGCGGTCGACAAAGTCAAACATTGAGAAAATGGTTAGTTCGGGCTTGGATTGTTTATCAGTGTACAATATCTTAACCAAGGCCCATTTGTAAAGGTAGAATACCTGGGCCTACTTCAGGTAGAAAAAGGAGATAACTGTGGCCTCATCCAATTAAGGTAGGCTGGGGGACTGTTTTGTCCTCGAATCAGGCCTTCTGTACATAAACATTAGGGCATAAAATAACAGTGTCTGCTTCGCAGACAAGGGGCTTTTAGGGTATGGTAGGACATTCTAGACTATCTACCACTATTATAGACCGATCTAGTGGGACAACGAGCGCCGGGGGCGGCGCCCTTTACCTCTTCGCTAAAAGGACGGTGTAACAGCTGCTTCAAACAAGCCAGAGTATGGTGTGTGCCAGTTCGCTCATGATGTAAAAAGGTGTGGTCAAGAGCGTGAATGTAGCCTAGGGTGGATGCAAATAAAGCCATATCACTTTCCAGTGTTGTTGTAAGTGCAAATTATGTGCCCCATCTCCAGGCGCCCTTTGCCCCTTACTGCCTTTCAACAGACAATATAATTTCAAGGTCAGCATTGGAAAACTCTGGTGTGAATAATATGAGACTTCCATCTGTCCTTGTAATTTCTTTCATTAGACCTATACATATTACGGGGCGGTTGGCATATTTACAAGTAAAGGAAATAGTCATGCAATATACAGAGGCAAACATAAGATACGGTGAAAGTGTAAAAGTATTTGGTATAAAACTTTACAAAACGGTATTTCTCCTTTGGGGATAATTTTTATGCAAAGTGCATAATTGTAATCGATAATACAAGATGTCTTAAGGCTTTAAAATGACGGAATAATTTTGTTAAGAAGCACTATTTATCTCCTAAACTGGTGAAACTGTGACGGCATTCTGCTCCCACTACAGCTATGCCTCGCTCTCCACTACCGATAGGACTTCAAACGACTCCGATTATACCGACAATTCATCAATAGCCACGTCATGTGGGACCACTTCAGAACTAATGCAGGAAAAGATAGTCGGCCCTAGACCTCTATATACAAAAGTATAGGCCTATTCTTTTATGGCTAAATCTCAGGACTTTGATCTAATAAAAAGCTATCTTGGGCGCACTTTGCGTGCAAGGTGGACCTACCAGGTGTACAGAAAAGTTGTTGATATTAAGTTTTTTTTAACAAAAGTGAAAAACAACCAGATAAAGATTCGACTTACAAATGATCCGTCACATACTCTTACGATTAAATCAAGATTAGACTCCTTTTATTAAAGCTACTATATACTTGCCGCTGATCATTGGAAATTTCGGTTGCGAGAGTGCCTAGCAGCCTATATAGGGCAGTAACCGTAACCATTAACAAGCAAGTTCGGTTTAAATGTACACTATCTTATCAAATCTATCTGGAATCTGGGCTACTTTCGATATTAAACCCTCCTGAACACGAAAAAAAGAGAAGTAAGAGGACGCATAACAACACTAAAGACAGATTCAGTGAAGAACAACGCCAGGGGATGTGGGCAGATGGAGCGAGCGGGGAGCCTCCGGAATTGAAGAAAAGCACGACAACAGGTCACGGCTAGACCTACAGATACATCAAACAAATTTAAATAAAAAGCGTTAATTGAAACTTTCCGATGAACAACTGACAGGAACAAATGGAGTTGGTCCTAGTATGAAACAAATCTACGTTCCTAAATACCCGGGGCTAAAATGATGTGCACACTTCCATGCCTAAAGCTAGTCAAAAGGTATGTATCAGAATATATAAGATTATGATTTTAAAGGAAATCTGTCTGTGTGCCTTCAAAAGTTGCAAATATGGCTAGATGAAAATTGCAAAGGCCCAAATGACCTTTACCTTTGACCTTAAGAGGTGACAAGTAAATTATATAAGTGTAAAGTGTTACCATATCTACAATTTAAGCCCAACATTAATATAATCAGATGAACATTGATCAAGTTATGGCTTGACGAAAATTTCAAAGGGCCAAATAATCTTGATCCTTGGAGGTCACATATAAATTACAAACATTTGCAGTGGTGCAATACCTACTATTTGGGTCCAACATGATTAAAATTGGATGAAAATTGAGTTATGGCTCGATGTACATTTCAAAGGTTCGAGTGACCTTTACCTTTGACCTTTTAGAGGTCACGTGTACATTACACAAATGTACAGTGTTACAATGTTTACAATTTGAGCCAGCATGAACCAAAACAGATGAAAATTGACCAAGTTATGGCTAGATGGAAATTTCAAAGGGCCAAATGAACGTAACCTACGACTTTAAGAGATCACGTGTGCATTACACAAATGTGCAGTATTACAATACCTATAAGATGATTCCAATATGATTAAAATTGGATGATAAAAAGTTATGGCCATATGAATCTTTTAAAAGGTCCAAATGACATTGACCTTTGACCCTGACAAGTCATATGCTCTTTAAAAAAATATACGGTGTAGCAATACCTAAAAAGCTGAATCCAACATGATTAAAATTGCATGATAATTGACCAGAGTTATGGCTGCATGAAACTTTTGAAGGTCAGAGAGACCTTGACCTTTGACCTTTAGAGGTCACATGTAAATTACAAAGACATGTAGTGTTAAACTATCTTCAACTTAAGGCCAACGTTAACAAATCGGATGAAAATTGACCAAGTTATGGCCATATGAAACTTTCAAAGGTCCAATAGAGCTTGACCTTTGGCCCTGAAAGGTTAAATGTTCTTACAAAAATATGCAGACTTGTAATACCTACAATTTGGGTCCAACATAGTCAAAATTGGATGAAAATTACGTTACTGAATTATAGCTGGATGAAAATATCAAAAGGTCCGAATGACCTTGACCTTTGACTTTCAGAGGTCACATGTAAATTACAAAAGTAAGCAGTGTTACCAACCTGTAAATTAAAGTTAGATTGGTTAACTGCACCCACAAACATTTTGGAGATATTTAACATTTAAATTTTCAAATGGCACTGATTTGCATAATTTTCAAAACCATTGAACCTCTTAACAAAAACACAAGACTTCATGTGTGGAAGTACTAGCATGCTAAGTTTGGAGTTTCTATGTATAATAGTTTTCAAATAAAATGTCGGACAAATTTGCCTGTAAAGAGAGAAAGAAAGAACTAGAAAAAAAGATTTACTTGAACTAAAATCTCTGTGTGCCTCCAAATTTGCAAACATGGCTCGGTGAAAATTTAAAAATACAAATGACATTGACCTTTGACCTTATGAGGTCAGATGTAAATTACACAAATGTAAGTTATGTTTGTGTGTTAAATCACAATTTTTATATGCCACCCGTATTCAAGTGACTATGATCTAATCATGTATCTAGTTACATTTCTCCTTTTTTATCGACATTTACGTTTCATGTCACCTATGTTTGGTGAGGTGTCAATAGATCACTGTTATCATCGAATTCAATTAATATTATTGATCATGTAATTTACATCAACATAATTCCCTTTGGGTTCTTATTTCTTGGGGGGGGGGGGGGGGGGGTTCTGTTTTCTCTCTTTTTTTTTCTACCAGGGTGGCTCCTATGAGGGCTACAGGTCAGTAATCCCAAAGGGCCGATGTTCCGAAGGTCCAATGGTCCGAAGGTTCAATGGTCCGAAGGTTCAATATTCCGAATTGTGAGCAGTATTCCGAAGGCCCATTGTTCCGAAAGTTCAATGTTCGAAGGTCCAATGTTCGGAATTCAGACCACAAAGTGGCTCAGTATTCCGAAGGTCCGCTGTTCCGAAGGCCCGGTGTCCCGAAACTGCGATGGAGGCCTCTTCAGCATTGAAGTGATTCGATCAACGTTTTTGATAAAGACACGAATCCCGGATACCTACCACCAGCTTTGATGGGTAATAAAAAACATAGACCCATTTTGTTGGATGAGGATTTTAACTGCTCAAAAGGGTGTAATTAATTCGAATACCCGGGTACCTTCGGGTATTATCCCCAGGTTATCTGTTATAGGGCAACATTCATTACCCCCCTAGCCATATCTGTGTGCCACAGGTCACTGACAAGCTTTCAATTAAAGTCATTTTAGCGAAAACAAGAACATGTAGTTTACAATGCACTTTATTGCCCGGAAATACATCAACGCAAATACACCAACTTTTTTATATGTGTGGCTGATCTCAACATACTTTGTGATATGTATGACAAGACTTCTTTGCTCACATAATATAAACAAAATATAACACGGACTTGACACTGCGATATATGTATTCGTTACTGCGTCTAAATGTCCGCCTTCAAAAGATAAACATGCACTTGGGCTCATAACGTTGCCAAGTGTAAAAAAATAAACTAAACTAAAATAAAATAAAATAAACTGTGTTCCGGTCTTAACAGGCGAATGACTGGAGTCCTTGCCCTTGACGTAGTCCATGCAAAGAAAAATATCCGTTTTACCATGCAAAGTATATGAGTGAATGTTCTGACATGTTCGGCCAATTTTACACAGAGACACGAATGACATGAATTATGGCATTCCAGTATTCATTGACATTCGTGAGGATATTATGAAATTTTTCTTTCCGGCGGCGGATTCTTCCATCCAACCTCCTCCATTTCGAGCGTTTTTGTGGCGGTTCTTCTCCCCTGTCAGCTACTGCAGCTCTCAATTCTGTCTTAACTTGTTCATCTTGAGCCTTCGTTTGAAAACCTAACTTGGAGGATGTGTGACACCCACGTGTGTACTCCACCTGTTGTGAAAACCTGAAACACGAACAAGTACAAAATATAGTTTTCCAAAAAGTAGGTAACTGAAAGGGTCCTTATTTGATACCAATATATATGTATATACATATATATATATATATATATATATATATATATATATATATATATATATATATATATATATATATATATATATATATATATATATATATATATAATAGTCTTTCAGCCTCTTCCATGCTCACGTGGAGCTATTGTTTTAAATTGTATAGTTTGGAGATTTAATGTAATGTTCAACTGGTTTTGGATACTTTTGTTGTTTTTGAGATTTGGAGACATTATGGTAGACATTTTAGTTATGTTTAAACTTGGTAGTTCTAGCCCCAATACAGTCTTAAAGAATTAACAAAATGTTTGTTTACATGGTTTTCAGTGGACCGTGTTAACCTTTGAATCTTGATTACAGACAACAGGATCTGCACTAAAATGTTTGTTTCACATGGGTATTTTCTCCAAAATGAATTATCTTATTTTGATCATATACAAACTGTTTCACTGTACAAATGCTCCGCAGTGCAAAATTATAGGGATATTTGTCAGGAATGATCAGCGCCCCGCCCAAAGCATGCCAAGGAAAGCTGTTGACCTGGAACATTATATTCTTAACGGAAATATATCAATGTCGGTACTTGAATGAAAGGTCTCTTTACACCAAATATAAATCGAGTGTCCTGCAGTTCGACTAGAGTCGCAGTTGGGACTGAAAGGAATAAATGGGTATCAAAATGAGGAGTCCCAAAAACTTTTCATTTTCATCCAAGTGGCCATCTTCCAATTTTTGTATCAGGATTGTCAAAACAAATACAGTTTTGAAATCTTCTTGATACCTTTTTGAAGATGCGTGGCACAAGTCTTATAATTTTACTTCAAATATTCTTTTTAGAAATATCCAAGAGTTCATAAAAACAACTTCGTTACCCAAAACGCTTGTTCTTTATACTACTTTTGCATTTTGAGTCCTATCTTTAGTGCCGACAGATTCTGCAAAGCCTTGCTGTCACTTTTGTATAGAACTTGATTATGTTAGGACTGCATATTTTTGTGACATTTGGCCTAGACGTGAAGTCACAATTCAAGGCTGGACATTATTTTAACATTTTTTAGTTTAATGGGATCTCTTCACGATCATATTATCTTCAACTGTAGCGTTTTATTATCTTCTTTGTCTTCTTGTTATTATCATCATCATCATCATTATCACCATCATCATCATCATCATCATTATTATTATTATTATTATTATTATTATTATTATCATAATCATTATTATTATTATCATTATTATTATTATCATTATTATTACTATTATTATTATTATTATTATTACAATGAACAATTTTGGAGCCAAACATTTATAATTTGTTCCGAAATGGCAGCTTTGTTCACAGCACGTAGTCTTCTAATTTTTAAAATGATCAAAGCGATGTGGCCATCAGAATGTTTCGTGATCTCGGAGTCTGGGTGGAGAAGGGGCTCCTAATTTATCGCTGAAAGTTGAGATATCGACTATATAGGGAAAATCCCCCAAAAGGTTTTGTGTCCGTCAGTTTATGTATGTTTTAATGCTGCGTGCACGTAGTTAATTTAAATGTCAAGTGTATGATATTCACACCAGATATTTTCGAAACTTGCCGTTAACTTAATTTACCTTCATATTTGCTCTTAGAAGTTTTTTGTCGGGAGGCAGCGCTCAGGGACTCAGAGCCTTGGTACCATCATTTGGCCATACACAATGTAAATACCTTCAACTTGGTTGTTATTTAGGTGGTCAGTGTTCCTGTCCAAGACATTCCAAGAAGCTGATGCAAACTGACCATCAATGTTGCTGTCTCTCAATTACCTTATGATGTCCTCGAGCGCAGGGCACCATGTAAGAAGTCGATTAGTTCTTCACGTGGCATGTAGAAAGAATTTCGGTCTAACAAGTGGCAAAGGCAGATATATCCCAATGCCATGAACCTGTGGATACATTTTCGAAGCTTGCGGCATCTTGCATGTTTCCTGTCGTGCGAGCCCGAGTTGTTATACTCTTTTCCAAAAGATCTGAGCAAAGAGAAAATAGCTGCTGCAAATTTGATTGTGTCTGAGGTCTGTATGCACAGCAGCCTGGAAGCTATTCCAAAAGTCAGATATCAATTTTCTTGTGTGGAAATCGGTGACCTGTAACTTCTGATTTTTCTTTTCAGTAAGTGATGAAATTTCACGGTACTGCCCTTTCCCCTGCTTTCCATATATAAGGCACAAGACAAATGCCAAAACTCGTCCCAAATAATTTCCATGAATCGATTTTGAATGTACCGTCAATATAGGTATCATCACATCTCTGAAGTATTCTGATGTTGGATTCAGTGGCAAACAAGAGACCCCCCTCCCCCCAGTCATTAATCTAATGCATGAGGAACTGTGTTTTATTCCATGTTTGCTGCCACTCTTCTTCAGTGATAACATCATCCATGGTATTGGGAATAGGTGGAAGCAAGGAGACATGCATTCTTTTTAATCTGGACCTGACCATTGTATATTGCGGGATTTCAAAGTGATTTGCATTGACGTTTCTTGTATCTTTTATCTGTTGGTTTGCAAGGGTCGTCAGTGGTGGCTTCCCCCATTCCTCGTTTCAAACTTCAATCTTTTTTCTAGTATTCTTTCTCGGTTTAAATCCCTGAGGCCAAAATTTCCGTCAGGTATTGAAGGACCCACACAAATATGTATCATTGTCCAAAAGAGACAGTGTAAGTCAATCGGAAGTATTAAACTTGTTTACATATGTTATGTGATGTCTGTCATACATGTTTTGTGCTAGATTTTCTACAACTCGTTTGGTTAAGCCAGTTTCCTTCTGGTTACGCACGTTGAAGTCAGACATGTACCCACTTTCTCAATCAGCCATCACAAAGATTTTGAACCCTCACTACGCTGGCTTGTTGGGTATACACAGGGAAGCAAAATGTTGTCAGTGAAATGCTATCATGGCTTTATCTATGTTGAGATTTTGATGCAAGCTGTTTCCTTCCTGACTTTTGTGCCTCACTGTCTCTAACACGGGAGATGCATGTAGAGGGACTATCTGTCCAGAAGTTCTTTTCACTGTTGAATGTCTTTAATCCAAGATAGATCTTTCACTGGGTAGTTGACGTAAAAATATTTCTGCACATTCCAAAATCGATCCCTTGACATAACTAGGGATAAAAAAAGCGTTGTTAAATGCCAGGTCAGATGACCAACAATTTGTAACCGCCGTTTTAGGATTCAGAGCCATAATCATCGGAGTGCCAGTGTAGGCCCTCATGTCTGTTTCAACTACTTCCTTGAACACTCCATATTTCCATGGCCTTCCAGTCTTTTTCTCGCGAAAGGCTTCAATTCTAGACACATATGCATCTGATTGTGTTGTGACTACATGTAATTTGAACAGTTTTTGAGGAAAAAAAACGTTCTTGGATTTAAGTCTGCAAAGAGTTTAAGTATTATTATTTTAACAATGCTCACACATCATCATCATTCCCTTTCTTGCTTTCTTATTGTTGCTCCCGTATGACACCTATTGGTGTTATAATGTTCACAATTTTTCTGTTTTATGTTGTCCTGCTATAAATGTACAAGAGGCCCTAATATAGGCTGGTGAGCCTGTCAGCCAACTGTATTTACAAATAAAATACTTTAAACCAAAAAACCGTTCGAAGTAGTCGATTTCACATGCAAAAATTGGGAGTTCAGTAACAGGAATTTTGCATCCAGGTTTAATACCATTGAATGCTTTGGGGTTTTACTTATTCATTCTTTTGGTCCATTTTACTTGTGACCAAAGATCTTGATCATCGTCTTCTTTCGAGTTACTCTCTCCATCTGAACTGAAAATGCCTTCTTCCAGAAATTTTAAGTCTTCATCACTTTAAATATCACTTTCATATTTGTTGTCATCTCTTTTTTTTTCTCTCTGCTCTCCCTACAAGGGGATTTTTTTTCAATGTATTGGTTTTGGAGTCTGAGTCATTTTCGGCCTTTTAATTTTTCACCGTTTCAGCAACTTTTGAAATGATTACTTCATCCAGCTGTACAACATCAGTGTCATCTTTAGCGCTACTCGCAGTAGATTTACAATTTTGATTTTATTTCACAGGATGTGTTCTTTTAATTGGGTGTGTTGGGGAATTTAGATGTTCTATGACTTCTGAGGATTTCACTTTTTTCATATCTTTTTCTGTTGGTAGTTTCTTTGCAATTTTCTCCACAAGGGTGTGGGAGTCTGCAATAGGAATTTCTTCTTCTGTGCATGTTCCATCTGTATCGATATTGGTGCTTCACATCTTGCTCTACTGATTCCTTTGCTATCCTTTTTTTGATAATTTGTTCATCAAGAGGAGCTATGTCCACATAGGTTAGAACATATTTTATTTCAGAAAAGCAATTGGCCAACAGGCTCACCAGCCTATATGAAGGCCTCTTGTACATGAAATTCGCAAGACAACATGAAGATTGCAATACACTAGTTCACAGATAGAACACAAACAGGACTATACAATTAGGGAGGGGAAAGAAAATGTAATGGCGTGTGAATAAAACGACAACTTAACCCTATTCCTTCATATCAAATTTTAAACCTTCCAGATGACTTTATATATCTATGAATGGCCTCAAATATTTTTTCGTTCTGACTAATTGTTGAACCTTTCCCTTCAACACCAAAGAGTAGAGTTTTCATATTAAAACTACCAAACGGTATTATTTCAGATTGTAGTTCATTCTGGAGTAAAACATAATTACTACATTCAAAAAAGAAATGATAGACATTTTCTAGGTTGCCTCCACAGGAGCATCACGAAGAATCAACAACACCAATTTTAAACAGGTCACTGTTCAATGGGCTGCAGCTCATGCGCATTTTTCGTGAATAATGGCGATTTTCCTTTCTCTAAGATAGTAAATCTTTCTGCTTTTGGGTTTTGTTCGATTAAGTTTCTGTTTAAATTCATCTAAATGAGTCCTGACCTGTCGAGATAATAGGTTCCGTTCCCAAATAGTTGATGGGAAAAAAGAATTATAAAATGTATTTCTCTTTAATAGCTTCAAAAATTCTTATTTGTTTAGTATGTTCTGAGACTGTCCCTGGTAAAAGATTAACTAAGCATGGTGGAGCTATTCCAATAATAATTTTAAACATTAGTACTAACTTTTGTTTCCTCCTGCGCTCTGATAATTTTTCCCAACCTGTTTCTATACAAATTTTCTCACGACTTGTAAGAGCAAATGCTCACGACCCTGGTTGCAGCCAAGTGAACAGATTCCAGACGATCTTTGTCGGTTTGTGTGCATCCATCCCAGACCACACTTGCATACTCTAAACAGGGTAGTACGAAGGAAAAGTAGAGACTTTCAAGAGATTTCCTGTTTAACTTATACTGTAAGCGTTTAGGGACCCGGCCTAGTTTCCTAGACTTTGCTATAATATGGTTAACATGGGTTCACCAAGAAAGATCAGAAGAAAGCCACAGACCCATGTGTTTATGCAAATCGACATTTTCTAGACAGTTATCATTAAATGTTAAGTTAGGATGATCTTCAAAATTATTTGTCTTGCTTACTCTCATGGATTTAGTTTTGTCAGGATTGAAAGAAACTAACCATTGGTCTGACCATTCTGATATTGACTCCAGATCATAATTGATACTTTTGGCTGCCTCAGCAGGATTGTCGACTGTAATATACAAAGTGGTGTCATCTGCAAAAAGACGTATTTTCGATAAAACAATCTGAACTGTATCATTAACGTATATGAGAAACAACAAAGGTCCCAAAACTGAACCTTGCGGGACCCCTGCTTTGATATCCACCCATTGAAGAAGCCTGGACTTGTCTAACGACTCTCTGAGTTCGTGTGTGGAGATAGTCCTCCACCCACAAATTAACGAGCCACCGATACCTGCTTTTTTCAATTTATGCATTAGCCCTGGACAGTGTACCTTGTCAAAGGCTTTAGTAATATCGCAGAAGACTACGCGTATGTCCTTCGGAAGATCTATTGCATTTGAGAATTCATGGTAAAGAAAAACTGGCTAACTGTCCCATCTCGGAGAAAAAATCCAGACTGATTTTCCGACAATACATAATTATCACACAAAAAGTTAAAGATGTGTTTGAAGACAGCACGCTCAAAAACTTTCCCTACACAACTTAATAAAGAAATAAGTCGATAACTGTTGCACAATTCACCTGCACCACCTTTATGGATTGGTGTTACATGCGCCTTTTTCCATTCAGATGGAAACCGACAGTTACTAAGAGAAAGGTTCAGTAGATTAGTAAGAGAAGGTGCAATACTGGGGGATGCCTCCTTTAGCAGCAGGGGACTAATACTATCTGGCCCACATGCTTTTAACTGTGTTGAGCAAATTCAATATGTCCAGAATACTACTTTCATTTAAAATGATATTTTCAAGTACATTAGGTGAGTCTTGGACTTCACTAAGTAAAGTAAAAGAGGAGGCATCTACATCACAATGTTTAACAAAATACTCGATGAAGACTTCAGCTTTAGATTTAGTATCAGATATAAGTGTCGTTTGATAGTATAGAAGGTATTGACATATTCGAATTGCCAGACATAAAATATTGGACCATTTTCCACCACTTTTTACCTTTAAATTCCCCAGTGTTAACAACATTACATTGTTTGTTATGGTAGTCATCTTCAGCTTTCCTTAAGTCGCTGATTTATTTATTTCTTAGCTCACGAAAATGCTTCCAAATTTAAGGGTTTTCCTTTGAGGCCTTTGCCTTCTCGTGAATTCTATGGACTTTAGGCTTTTGGGTCCATAGTTGAGAAGTATACCATAGTGAATCGTTTTGTCTTATACAGACATTTTTGTTGGATACACACAGTCGTGCAACATTTAGAAATTTAATGGTCCAAACCAGGCAGGCTGTATCGACGTCAGGCGTCCCGGTTGACCTCGTTCAGTATTTCACGAAAATAATCAAAATTAGCTTTAGAATACTAGCAGATGAATCTTTCATAAGAACAGTCCTTAATTATACAGAAAAATAAACTTGCCGACACCGTAAAATGGTCATTTTGAAAAAACTGGGCATAGTACATAGGTACCTCGAACAAACTGAGGTATATTATTTAAAATCTGGGCCAAATATGTTGACGTATTTTCGATTACCCTTGTGGGCTCGTTAATATGAATAGTGAAATTGTTTTGCAGACTAAAGTTTAACAAATTACTCCCATGGATAGTTCTAGGATCTGTGTTCAAATCATCCATAACTATTACATTACCAGATCCAGAACTACTGGCCTGGTCCACATTAGCCTGAAGATCATCGCAAAAGGACACCCCTGAGTTTGGGGGCCAATAAACAAATACTGAAATAAAGTTATTATTATGGAGCCGGACTTCCACCCACAATATTTCGAGTGTGGAGTTCTCTAGGTAGGAGGGACGCCTTTTTACAACCAAAGCCGGTGAAGCATAAAGCGCGGCTCTACCCCCAAAACCGTCAGCTCGGTCCTGGCGAATGACCGGGTGAATCCCCAGTAAAGCAAGGTCAGCATTATCCTTGTGCGGTGAGAAAAGGCCCCAGAAAGGGCTATTGAGTCATGTGACTGGGCTAACGATGACCTGATACACAAACGTTTATCTTGCGAGAGACTACAAATATTTGCATGACAGATAGTCAAGTCCCCAGCTGGATCTGTGGGGCCTGGGTTTGGATGCACGTCTCCCGACAGAAGTAACAATCAGAAATGTATAATTGTAAGACTATCTGTACAATTTTCAAGAGAACGGTGGCAGTGTAAAATAAAATAACTTGTTGAAAAGTCAAGCTTTCACTTCGTTTGTTACCTTGATTCCATCTTGTGATATATAACACAGGAATTACAATTAGTTGTGATACGTATGTAGTATAAAGTAAGATCTTGAAATATATAGACAGTTCATCATATGAGTCAAGTATCAGAAAATAGAATTTTGTGCCAGATACGAATAGCTTTTTACACCTCGTACACAGAAATAAATATACCATACTGATGACAAACTTATGTGTAAAGGGAATTGGGTTATTATGTCTACACACATATAGAAACCTATAATTGCATACAAAATATACACAATGAAATGGAGAAACCATAAACGATGCAAGATTTACACTAAGAAGATGCCATGCTTGTAAAGTTTAATGAGTATTGCCTTGTCAAAAATACGTAACTTTTCAGAATATAGTACAAAAATAACAAAAGGCTCGTCACAATAAAAGTTCCATTATCATCACAAGAGTAATACGTAAAGGTGCTGAGCGAGTAATGGATCATTTTTTCCCCAGGCCCAGGCTAAGCCAATGAACTATTAACCTACAGCGGACCCATTCTTGGCCGGCTCCAGGATTTTACATCCATATAACCATGACATGCCACACTTGGAAGAACAAGAGAGAAGAATTAAGTTAAATCTAAATGTACATTTATTCATGGAGACCTGTTGAAATTACAACCTAAGTTATTGTCTTGGAGCGAGTAATGATGAATGAGCATTACCCTTACAATGAAGAATGACTGAAAAGAGTACTGCTATTAATCCGGTTCTATGCTCATCAGGATCCATACTCCACTTGACTTATTAAATAAAAAAACTACATCGTAAGAAAATCCAGCAAAATTTAACAATTTGGAAGAGATAATAATCTCTGAAGAACGATGAATTCCTTAAGTGCAGCAAAGTCCAAAGTAATCCGCAAAATTCCATCCCGCTAATATGAATTTACTTTAAAGCACAATCTACCTTTGAAGTCAAAGAGTCTAACAGAAAACTATGAATGCCAATTACAGGACTTGTATGCTGAAGCTCCTGTGAAAGTCCAGGTATAAGAATGTTTTTTCCCAGTCCATGAATATGGAAGCTCACATGGTCAAGCAGGCAAGAAGAGCCAAGGGATAATGCAGCCCTCCTATGTTCCGTTACAGGTACTGCAACTCAATGGAGACAGAGTCAGACCTCATCCAAAACTTCACAAGGAAACATTTAATTCTTCACAAAATAATAAATGATCCCTCATGGTGTATAACCAAATAATCACTTAATTCACTTTTGAATTCAACATGGGTCATCCTGAGTGGTTACTTAAAATCTTGCAAGGGTTGGGTAAACTTTAAGAAGAAGAAAACCCACAAGGGAAAATTTTAATTGAAAGAAGAACAGCCATAATTAATTAAAACTTTTGAATGTGCCCCAAGCCTTATCAAGATACCCATATACAATATATTTTGTTGTCAAAAATATTCTCATATCTTAATGCAATCAATCCTTTGTCTAAGATTTGGCAGTTCTTTACTTAGACTATCTTATAAGCTTCAAGTTTACACCTCATAAATACATAAATATTCATAAATAGTACATTAATAATTTATTCAATCTTAGGTTGAAGGTTCCTCGAGTCGACTGGTGAAATACTGTAGCAATAAATCCTTTTGATTTAACTTGTCCATAAAAAAAACTGTGTGGCCCAGAATCATTTCTGATAACAGGGTTTGTCCATAACTTGAAATAATAGAATAGTAACATGCATAGGCATTAAATCATCTCTGATTTAAACTGTCATTGACTGGAAAGAACTGGTAAAGTGTGGTAGCTTTAAATCATTCAGGATTCAATATATTAACAATCAAAGGTCCAAAAAAAAATCATGATATTAAATTATTGAAAATTTGATTTGTATTTCAACCATTGAGTGAACACTTCCAAAAAATAAGAATCTGTAATTATCCAAAATGTGTACAGAAATCCCCCTTAATCTTTACTGGCAAGACTGGAAGAAAGCATGACCATAACCTAATAAATAAATGTTGAATACATAATTGATTAATAATTAATTAAGTCAAGTTACCGAATATAAAATTAAACCTATAAATCTCCAAAAGCTGTTGACGGCTGTTGACCAAGAGAGTGGACCAGTGCTCAACACTGTCACATGGAAACAGCTGATCCGGAAATGTGACATATGTTCAAACTCCATATTATTTATGCATACTCTTCCTTAGAAAAATCAATTATTAGAAACCTGGCTCCCCGTATTTCTAATAAGACCATTCTGTGTATGACTATGGACATCGACTGCTAGAAATTCAGCTTACTCTATTCCAGGCAGGACCATCCATGCATAATAATTGAAAATCAACTGCTAAACAGCCAGCTCCCTGTCTTCCCAGCAGGACCATTCAATGAAAATTATTGCAGGAGTGAACTGATCAAAATAATAATTGTGGCAACCAGGTCAATAACCAGCTTTTCCATGAATGATATAATGTCATATCAGTGATAACTTGAAATAAATGAATGCTTGAATTGGGTTTCTGTTCCCTCATTAACTGAATCCTCCACAGCATAAATTAACCAACACAATATCTTTATTGCTTAAAGCCCGCCATCTGGTGGGCATGGCAAATTACAAACCCATCCACTTAACATAATTTATGTGGTCAACTACCAACTTCCAGTAAAGCTGAACCGTGACAGTCTTCCAAGAATAGACCAGCCTGTACATGCCCAGGAAAACCTGTTCTCCATGACTGCACGTGTACCACATTAGCATTGTCTATGAGCACCCAAAAATATACAGAATAACCCACCTCTCTGTCTGGCTATAAAATTGATCCACAAAGAAATTTACCAAAAACTAAGCATATGAAATCTGAACCTGTATTTTACATGTGAAACGTCCGCCTGAAATGTTTAATTCTCAACCAAAAGAAAGACCCTCCCTAATTTTGGGAAACCAGTTCTAGCTTACAGCATTCCATTTTTACCATAACAAAATCCAACCAAGAAAAACATGGCCACTGTACTGTGTCCAGGAAAGCAATGTAACTCCCCGGGAATTTTGAATGACCAAATATCCATTTTTCTTACTATTCAGTCAATACAGAAATTACGGATTGGCAAGTTCACTCTTTACTGCCCATTTCAATTTAACTGGTGTATAAACTCTCATACTTTGCTACCAGTGACATTTTTTCGCGAACATGCAAATTGACCAGAGTTCCATTTTTGTCCTCCGTTTACAAGGCCGCTTCTGGGTCAACGCAAAGTGTCAGCAGTAATGTTACATGCCATGCTTGTCCATTGAGAAAAATAACCAATAATTTATGGCAAGTTGTGGCAATGCATTTCAACTAGAGCTCTTGGAAATTTACTCAATATCACAAATATTCACATACTAAGCATACATTGTCACTAAATATTTATTTGGCTCTTGACCCAGGACCAAAACCCACGGAATGCCCAAAATTTAAGCGACTAGCCCCTCATTAAAAGTTTCTACCAGGAAGACATATTACTGGAGGAACCCCAAATTCCTGGAGCATTAACCAGGCAAGTGCTGTAACATACTCATGATATTCCGAGAACTTTTTTAAAACAAAAGTAAAGCAACACTCACCTGGTTTCCTTTACAGTTTTAAGCCGCTGGGACCGGCTATGGTCACAGACAGACTTCACGGTTCCTTCCTAATGCCTCCCTGGTAATACTCCGTATAGAAACCGCCCACAGGAGAGCCCAGACCGCCTGCACTGTGGTCTATTTATATTCCCCAGCTCCATTCATCTAGTAAATCTCGTGACACTAAAATGCAGTGTGCGTCCTGTGGTGTCACAGGCCTACTTTTTTTTCCTTGATTACTTTTAATACTAACTCCCCGGACTGCCACCAGGAGTCTCTATAATCAAACCAATACACAAATAACACGGCAGTATCACACAACTTTTCGGAAAAAAGAAGTAACATCGCTACAGAGCTCTCCCCTTTCTAAAAAAAAAATGCTGATCAACATATCACAATTTTTTTCCCAGCATTTCATCTATCACAACATGAAAATTTTCTCACCAAATACTATTATCCAAGTATTCCATGACACTTATCTGGGTGGGACTGAAGCTTGACTAACATCAAATACTTTAACCAGTGGTACACAATCATTCATCAATCTTCAATACATTATATTTCAATAATTTCATGTAGTCAAAAATCTCTCAAGAATCTTACATTTCTCAAAAGACAACATTTTATCCACAACTTAATCTTCCAACAATATCATGTTTCTTGAAAGATTCAAACATTCTCATATATGGAATAATAAATCTCTCAAGAGCAGCATTTTCCTTGAAAGATATAACATGAGTAAAGCCAGGCCTGTTTTAGTATCAATTCACATTTCAATCTCTACATACAAGTATTTCAAAAATCAATAGAATATATAATCCTGGAATCTCTTTTGTACTCTCTTCGTCCTTTTCTCTCTAGAGTTTTCTGTCCAAGATATTTCCTCTTCAGCAATACTTGCAAACCCCTATTCTGAGTGTTTTCTTCCTCCCTAAGGGCTATTGTAAGGCTTTAAATGGTCAAATGTTCCACTGCTGTGTCTCTTTTCCCCACTTTCTGAATCTTATAATTTACACCAGAAAGTACATCTATGACCTTGTAAGGTCCCTCAAAGTGAGGTGACAAAGACCAAGTCAACCCTTTTTTGTACGTTTGATACTTCGCCAAACCAAATCACTCATCTTGTAAGGCTTACCATGCACTTTTCTGTCATAATACATCTTCTGGCGCAATTGGGCAGATTTCAGATGCTCTCTTACCTGATTGAAACTCAATGACAATATGCCATCTAGTCTAGTAAGATAGTCTTCCACTGAAAAAAATACAGACCTTCTCCTGGTTCTTTCAGGACACTTAATGGCAGACAATTTTCCCTACCAAACAGAAGTCGGTTGGGAGTAAATCCAGTACTGGCCTGCACACTTGACCTATAAGCCATCATGATAAAATCAAGATGGACATCCCAGTCAATCTGATCTTCAGCTACATAGGCAGAAAGCATTTCTCTTATGGTCTTATTTAATCTTTCCACCAGACCATCACTTTTAGGATTGTAAGTCACAGTGTGAGTCTTTTCAATACCCAAAACCTGGCACAGATATTTCATGACCTTACCTTCCAGATTACTACCACAATCACTGTGTAATTGCCTAGGGCAACCATACTTACTGACCCATTTTCTACAAAAAATATCTGCAATAGTGGTTGCTTCCTGATTAGGCATAGGGAATGCTTCACTGAATTTGGTGAAATAATCTGAAATGACCAGAATGTATTTGTTACCTGCTTGAGTAGTGGGAAGAGGACCTTTGATGTCCAGGGCAACACTTTCCATAGGATAGCCTACAGGTCTGCAAGCTAAAGGAGCTCTGTAAGTGCGGTTCCCACTCTTTCTGCTATTACATGTTTTCCAGTATGACAAATAGGAACATACATCTTGCCGTAGGCCTATCCACCAGAATTTGTGACGGATTTTCTTCACTGTCTTCTCCACTCCAAGATGGCCCCCTGATCTTGAATCGTGCAAAGAACAGAATGTGCTTACGTATTTCCTGGGGAGGAATGGGAAGATACTTACTTCCAGATTCTTCTGTCCACACTCGTTTCAACAGGCCATCCTGCAAAAGTATCTGTTCCCACTGGGAAAAATATAACTTGCTCTTCCGGCTACCTCTAGCTATTTTTCTGGGTTAGGCCTGGTGGTACCTCTCTCCTTAAGTGTGTAAATGATCCCCAAGTCCGGATGTGACTTCTGCATGTCCTTGAGCTTGTCGGGAGTAAACACTGACGGTTCCAAGCTTACTGTACTTACCTTCTTACCCTGGTTAGGCTCCAGGACAGGATATCTACTCATAGCATCTGAATTTCCATGAGAACTTCCACACCTGTACTCTATCTCAAACCTGTACTGGCTTAAGATTTCCAACCATCTGGCAACTTGTCCTTGTGGCTCTTTGAAACTATACAGCCATCTCAAAGATCCGTGGTCCATCCTGAGTAAAAATTGCTTTCCAAACAGGTAGGTCTTAAAGTACTGCACAAAGTAGACCACAGCTAACAATTCACTTCTTGTCACGGAATAATTACATTTTGCAGGATTGAGGGTTTTACTGGCATAAGCAATTACTCGTTCCTTACCATTCTGTGCCTGGGATAAAACTGATCCAATGGACTTTCCTCTTGCATCTGTGTCCAAAATGTAAGGGAGGGAAAAATCCGGAAAAGCTAATATTGGTGGATTACACAGAGCTTGCTTAAGCTTGTCAGCAGCCAGTTGGCAATCTTGTGACCAAAAGAAAGGCACTCCCTTCCTGGTAAGTTTATGTAAGGGAGCCGCAATTTCACTATCGCTAGGTATGAATTTCCAATAATAAGAGGTCAACCCCATAAATCCTCTGACTTCTTTTAGATTTTTGGGTGTAGGCCAGTTCTTTACCTTTTCAACTTACTTTGGATCAGTAGCCACACCTTTACCTGATACCACAAAGCCAAGATACTCAATTTCTTTTGGGAACAAAGCACATTTGGAAGGTTTAAATTTGAAACCTGCTTTGTGTAAAGCTCTCAAAACTAGGTCAAGCCTGTCCCGCACCTCGGAGAATGTTTTTCCAAAGGTTAAGACATCATCCAAGAAAATTAGACAGGTTGACCAGTGCAAGCCAGCCAACACAAATTCCATTAATCTACTGAATCCCGATGGTGCATTTTTGAGTCCAAAAGGTAAAACAGTAAATTCATACAAAGATATACCTGTAGTGAATGCTGTCTTTTCCTGATCTCTGTAATCCATCTGATTATTCCAATAGCCACTCAGCATATCGATTTTGCTGAGCCAGCAGTTTCCCTGCAAAGAATCAAGAGTTTCATCAATCCTAGGAAGTGGTCATGCATCAACTTTTGTTACTTCATTCAATTTTCTATAATCAACACAAAATCTCCAAGTGCCATCTGATTTCTTCACCATTGCAATTGGACTAGCCCAAGGACTGTTACTTGGCACTATAATTCCTTTTTTTCAACATGGAATTGATGCACTTGTCAATTTCAGGTCAAATATGAGGAGAGACTCTGCATGCCCTCTGACGAATGGGTTGCGCATCTCCAGTGTCAATGCAATGTGGTAAAAGATCACAGTGGCCAACATCTTGGTCATCCTTGGCAAAGACACCTTGCCACTTCACCCAAAGTGCTTTAAAATCCTTCTTCTGTTGTTTGTTGAACTCGGTACTATGTTTTTCATACATGTGTTGTACAACTGGATGTAACTGAGTAAAATGTTCTTCAGACTGTAAAGAAACATGAGCCACCTGTTGTACCGGAATGGCAGTACTCACCTGAGCCCCCTTTTTAACTTGAATGGAAAAATTGCTTGGGTTCAAGATTCGCAAAGGAAATTCATTTTAATCCAAGTCAACTAACCCTCCTGCCACAATAAATTCCTCCCTGGTGTTACTTTCATTCACACAGGAGGCTTGGACCAATGCCAGTCCTTGTCTTCTTGGTCCACTGATCTGGGCTGAAACCAAAACTTCACTCCAAGGAGGCAAATGAATGTTCTGCAGCGCAACCACTGCATCTTGCCAACATACTTGTTTCTCAGTGAGTACTTCCAAATTTTGGTCATTGAGTCTGATCTTTTTATTGCTTAGATCTATCGCAGTCCGAAATTGATCCAAAAAAGTCTGCACCCATAATGCCCTGATATGAAATGTTTGCAAGTAAAAATACATGTTGAAATTTTAATTTACCAAACTGGCAATCAAAAATTTTTTCCCACTATAGGTATTTGTTCTTCATTTGCTGAAAATAATTCAGTTTCATCAGGTTGTACATTAATCCCAGGAGGACACAATTCCAAAATAGAAGGATGTAACAAACTCATACTTGCTCAAGTATCCAGCAAAAATTTTGTAGGTATTTTTTCCACCTTACCCATCACAAAATAGGTCACATTTTGCTTTACTTCAGAGGTACTTCCAGGCTGGGCGGCTGCTCCGCGGTCAACATCCGCCCTTCCCCGTTTCCCTGTTTGACAGTTTCTCTTTTCCTCAAATATTCCAGGTACCTGTTAGGAGAATCCTTCTGAAACTTTGTACAATTGTATTTACAATGTCCTGGCTGATGGCAATACCAACAGGATATACCACTTGTGACCTGCTCTGTTTTGTTCTCACTTTTACTTTTGTTGTATTGTTCAAACATTTGTATACCAGTGCTATTGTTCTTAATTCAAAGAATTTAGATAAGGCCAACCAGTTCAAAGTTTCAAATATTCATCAGTTGAGTCTCTCTGTGCAAGATCAAAAATAAGTCTTATAGTTCTTTTCTGTAACTTTTCTAGGCAACTTGTGTGAGTGCTGGTTCCCCATACAGTGGAGCAGTATGTAAGGTGTGGCAGGACAAACGCATTTACGAAAGTTATTCTTGATTCTCTGGGTAGATATCGTTTTATGTACCAGAGGACACCCAGAACTCTGCTCACATTGTTGTAAATTTTGTCAGCCTGCGAGGTCCAGTCCAAATGATTGTCAATTACTACTCCGGGAATTTTGTCTTCAATAACAGTTTTAATTGCAGATCCAGTCATGCTTGTGTCTAAGGATTGTTTACTGAGGTGGCAGGATTCCTGGGCTGTAGTTAGTATAAGTGCATGCATCTTCTCCACGTTTAGAACTATCCTGTTAGACTTACACGAGTTATTGATTTGTTGGTCATCACGTGAAAGATTATCCTCGATTTCTTATATGGTTTTGCCGGAGACGTAAAAGTGGTATCGTGCGCATACATCGCCACCTTAGGATGGGAGGTGTGTAAATGTATATCTTTTACAAAAAGAAGAAACAGTGTTGGACTCACTATGGATCCTGGGGAACACCAACTATGACTTACCTTTTGATTTGATTTAGAGATTTAGAATTTTACATATTGCGTTTTCCTTTTCAAGAAGGAGGTGAACCATTTTGTACTGGAATTGTCACAACCAGATATTTCTAGAGTCTGGAGAAGTATGTTATGATCGACGAGATTGAATGCCTCACGAAGATCTAACAATATCACACCACTGTTTTCACCATCAATCATGGCTTTGAGCCAATTGGAGGTTAATTGGAGGAGAGCTGTTTCGCTGTTATGCAAGGTACGAAACCCTGATTGTAGAATGTATAACAGATTTCTTGTATTAATGAAATTATAGAGATGCGTGTTCACATGTCGTTCTGCTAGCTTACTCAGTGTGTTGAGAATCGTGATGGGCCTGTAGTTTGCTCGGTTGTCTTTGTCATTTGACTTGTGCAAAGGCAAAACTTTACCATTTTTCCATTGTGCTGGAAAGGAACCATTTTTGAAGCTAACGAAACGACAGAAACAGGATGAATGGCACAATACAACTCTTGAGTATCATCGCTAATCGAGTCAGTAAATGGAAGGAATCGATGAGCGGTGCAGCAGAGGATACATAGAAGAGATAGATTACCACCCCCAGGATTGCATAAAATATCAATAGATTCGCATGTAAAAAAACTAGGTTACTGCTCCACTTTAAAAACGTTTGCTTTTTTCAATAAATTCTTGTACTGCTAGAAAAATGCTGATATTGTCTTCATAATTACAAAGATCGCTGCCAAACAAAATTGTATTTGTACAGAATGGTGCCAGAGAGCTAACTGATGTATGAAGGATATCTCGAGCAGCAGCATAACGGAGACACGCAAGAAAGCAATGCCAGATGCTTTATGAAGCTGCTCCGCACGCGCAAATAGGAAATTCTTTTATACCTATTTTAAAAAGATGTTCGTTTAATTGACTGCAGCCCATGCGTAAGCGGGAGTGTGTAATAGATAAATGTCTCTTACCAACATTAGGTAATTCTGGATATCTGACAGGATATGATCTGGGAGTGGAAATTTTCCTTTTAAACTGAGCTAGAGTCGATAAGTTTCTAGTTTCTGATGGAAGTAGATTCCATTATTTGATAGAGGAAGGAAAATGATTTTTCAAAGAAAACTGTTCTGGAATCAAAGGAAGGTATCTCAGAGCATGATCTTAAATTAGAACTTGACCTGCTAGGGCGGGGGTTGTCCACCGGAGTTGGGACATTTGGGAGAGCAGTATCAAGGTAGCTAGATGTTAATTTATGAACAATTTTGTACATCATGATCCGCTTGGACCTTTCCCTTTGGTCAGATAATTTTCCCCTCCGGTTTCTTTGTACAGCTTCTCACTAGGTGTAGTTTTCATTGCTCCCATCACAATAGGGGCCGCAGCCAATTGTAAATCTTCCAGAAGTTTTTTATCGGTTTCTGCACAACTATCCCAGACTTCACTGCCATGTTCCATGATAGGTCTGATAAAGGACACATAAATCACTTCTAGTATTTCACGATCTAAACTTTTCTGCAAGCTTTTCATGATATTTATCTGTTTGGATGCTTTAGTCACAATTACCTTAATATGGGAATTCCATTTTATATTTGATTGTAAAGTGAGCCCCAAGTGTTTGTGTTCGGGTACATTTTCAAGTTGCTGACCCTGGAAGATGAGAAGAGAGTGATCACGTGCGTGCTTAAAGGAAACAAGCACTGCATTGGTTTTCTGTGCGTAAAAGGAGACAAGCCAGTCTTTGGACCATTCGTCCAAAGAAAGATCATTATTCATGATCCCTGCACCATGGGCTTGATCGTCAATGGTTAGAAAGAGTGAAGTGTCATCAGCAAAAAGTTTGATATTTTGAATTCACAACATTCACAATATGCCTATGGTTGCGAAGCCGATTATATGAAGCCCATAGTTCCTGGCTATGAGGTCCCTGATCACTATCTTTTGCTTTCAAAAAAGCTCGCATAACTTTGCGCTTTTCGCAGCGCAAGGCTGAAGTGTACGACGGTATATATTCAGGCCGGATGATAACTTCTTTGTTGGGTATACAAGCTTTGGCGGCTTGTAGAAACCCTTCCGTCCAAGATAGACAGCACTCATTTATATCATTGGATAAAAAGTAATTATCCCAAGATATCCCACTTAAGTGATCACGAAAATCATTAAAATTTGCCTTTTCATACTCCCAAATTAATCTTTTATAAGCAGGTTCAATTTTCCGTCGGAATAAAATATTGGCAGACACCACGCAGGGATCGCAATTAGCAATCGGTGGCAATACGTGTGGTTCTAAAATACAGTTTGGAATATTAGAGATTATTGGATCGAGACAGCTTGATGTATTATGAGTTATACGCGTAGGTTCATGTATATGGGGGACAAGAAAATTTGTTGGACAAAAACGATCAAGTTTCCTGCCTGGTGCTGTAGCAAAATCAGCATTCAGGTCGCCTGTTATAATAATGTTATCAATACCTACAGTCTTGAGGTGATCAAGATTTGTTTGCAAATTGTCCCAGACTGACACTGTCCGTAAAATAGTTTTGGAGATATTCAAAATTTAAATTTTTCAAATGGCCTTAATTTCCATAATTTTTAGAATTATCACCCCTCTTCATAAAAAGACATGACTTCATTTCTGGAGCTATAATGATGGCAAGTTTGGAGTTTCCAAATGTAGTGTCTGTGAACATTGTCGGACAAAATTGCTGGTAAAGAAGAAAGAAGAAAAGAAAGGAAGAAGGAAAGAAATATAGAAACCCAACAAAAACAGAATGTCTGTGTTGGCATACAGAAATTAAGGAAGAAATAATTCCGAGAAAAACGACATGCCTGAGATCAAGATACTAAAACATATAAGACACAAATATGTATAAACACGCTCAATTAAGACTTGATAGCAAGACATGTGTATCACATCGGAGTATTGGGTTGTAATCAGAGATTGAGATCTACAGCTTAAATACACATATTATGATAGTACTGCCCGCTACAGAGGCACCGCCAAGCAAGACCTTGTAAGGTTAACAGATGCGCCACTAGCTTTTGGTGTGGCACCACATTTATTTAGATCAAAAGGTTTGTATTTCCTTAAGAATGCATTGTTTTGCTATATTAAAAAGTGAAAACAACTTATTATTTTACGAAGAGTCCTGTAGATGAAACATAGTTCAGATAAATATGAAACTTTCATGCTTTCCACTTCAGTCAACATGATCAAGGGTGTCAGCTGAGTCAGCCGACAAACAAAACACTGCCTGGCAATTACAGGTTTATCTTTGTCATAACCAAACTTTGCCTCTGGTCCTCTAATGGGGTGGAGCCCAAGCAGATTCCTGTAAAACTGTCATCAACTTACAAATGGAACTTTTACTGTTTTCATTTTCACAGTCAAACATGGTCAAGTGGCCTGGTTGAGTCATTTGATAAACAAACACCGGCTTCTTAATTTCGAGTTTATCTTTGTAAAAGCAAAATTTTGTCTTTGATCCTTGACTGCTAAGCAGTTCCATTTCCTGTTAAAACTAAACTGTCATCAGGTTTATCTAAATAAATGGTCTGGCCTAAGAATAGTTTGAAACGGTTTGGTGCTAACAAATTCCATAATCATTCATTCTCTGAGGCTGTTTCTCCTGCAAACGGTGGTTGAGTCTTGATGGTCGCAAGTCTGAAAGTCTGACAATGTAAGTTTGCAAAAATAATTGTATTGCATGCTTTTACGTTTAATTATGATTTATGATATACAGTGGTACCTGCTGTATGCAGCCACTGCCGTGAGCAGCCGCATTGCTTTTTATGGTCACTAGGCTCAGACATAGGGGTCAATTTCTTTGTAAAATTTACCTGTGGTGACAGGTCACCTGCTGCATGTGGCCACTTTTTCTTGGCAGAAGGGGTGGCCATTTACAGTAGGTACCACTGTATGTATGTATATATATATATATATATATATATATATATATATATATATATATATATATATATATATATATACATATCAATCTTAATGACTCCTGACCTGTGAAATTAATTGTGATCAATTTTTGGCTTTGCATATCTACTAGGCGCCTGCTATATCTTATTCTTAAAACATACATGACCCTGACAAAGAGTCAAATTCTAAAAACATATATATATTTTGATAGGTAGACTATAAGCTAAACAAAGTATATAGCTCAATGTAAGATGACATGAATAAGTATGGTGGTTCAAGAAATTCAATTAACTTTGACGCTATTGCATATGAGCATGAGGCGTGCGAACTAAAAATATGGGGAAATTGTCAGTATGTAAGACATGATAATTAAAGTGTGTGTGTCAACGCACACTTTTTTGTTTTTCCTGAAATTCTTTCTTTCTTTCTTTCTTTCTTTCTTTCTTTTTTTCTTTCTTTCTTTCTTTCTTTACCGGCAAATTTGTCCGACACTTTTCTCGAACACTATTATACATAGAAACTCCCAACTTGGCATGATTGTACCTCCATACAAGGAGTTTGACCGTTTTATACAAAGGAATCAAGATGTTTAAAATTATGCAAATTAGGGGCATTTGAAATTTTCAATCTTGAATATCTTCAACACTATAATAGATAGAGATGTCATTCCAACTTCTGCTAGGGGGTTGTTGACCATTACGCACCTAATGAATTAAAAATAAAAGTTATAGCAATTTAAATTATGATAAATACTAAAATAGCACCATTAGAGATTTTAAATTTTGAATAACTTCAAAGCTACAATAGATAGAGACGCCATTCCAACTTCTACTCCTGTGTTATTGAATAGTTGTATATTGCCATACCAATATGCTTTGAAGACACACACACTGATTTGCTATGCAGCAAATCATCTTTCCTAGTTTATGATGGTTTTTTTTAAATGAGGGTGAATAACATTTATTTACAAACGAAACTATTATTTTGTTGCTTTCATGCCTTGAATTTAAAGCAAACAGTTTTGGATGTTGACATGTTTCGCTCTGGTCGGGAAAGCTTTGTTTATATGCATGCAGTGCCATCTGTTGACAGAATTGCAAACTTCCATTTGAAACATTTGACCTAGCGTTTCCACTATTTGGCATTCCTAATCGACTCCAAATGTGATGTTAAACTAATAAAGTTGAACACAATGTTCAGTCATAGTCTAACAGTGTGTGTGTGTGTGTGTGTGTGTGTGTGTGCGTGTGTGTGTGTGTGATGCTGTAAGGTTGCCAGAATCAGTGAAACTCTTTGCTTGCATTTACTTTAATACAAACTTGTAAATTCAGAGCGGTAATTTTTGGCACTAGGCCTACACATGGTGATTGCAATGAAGTGCCACTTCTTTAAGCAGAGATCAGCTAGGTGGCTGGTAAACCTGTGAAGGCCTACTATGCGAAAAGTGCTGCATTGGGGGTAATTATATTAGAGTAAAATTAAGCCAAGCCATGATAGAATAGACTTTAATACTCCCTATCCAGTGATTGGGTGGATTCTATAACCTGAGTCGGATATCATGACCTCAGCGCTGCGTGCTTCGAACGGTCATGATTGGTATATCCGACGTCGGCCATCGAAAATATTAGAATCCACACAATCACTGGATGGGGAGCATTAGACCTAAAGTCTATATATGTGTATCTTGACAAATACGTCACTTAATTGTAACCTCCTTTGTGTCAATAAATGATTATTAACAGTACTTACTTACTATAATTAATAATGCATGTTGTGCCACTTGAATCTTGGTTCATACCACGGAACCAGGCAGCCCCTGCCACAACTTGCATAAGACGACCTGGGCCTGGGGCTTAGTTGGAGCATTCAAGTTCGACCTTCACTGTCTACAGCACAGGTCACACATAAGTTCCCATCAATGGCGTTATGCTGGCATTTTTAAAATGCGTGCTCGCATGCCAAAAAAACCCATGCTAGTACGTGCGCACATGCTAGTACTGGTAGTAGAGGCAGGCGAGAAGGTGCGAACCAAATGGCTATAAAGGGGGCCTATAAAGGCGCCTTATATTATGCTCATCGCCAATCGCACCATGCGCTTTGCGCACTTTGTGACCAACCATTGCCATTGGCCAAGCACATTATGCGTGTCACCAGAAACATTGTGCCAATGGCGAGTCGCCAGATGCTTCTGGCATAGGCCTATTTGGTTGTTGAACATTCATGAGCATTTGACAATGCGATTTTTTTTCGCATGCGCCAGATTTTTTTTTTCGCATGCGCCAGATTTGTGAGCACGTTTGAGCATGTTTAGAAATATTGCTAGCACGGGGAGTGAACTGTAGTCAGTGTAGGCTAAGGTAGTACTAGTAAGGACGTCCGTAATTTGTCATGAACACGTTTTAATAGGTTTTCTTTATTGTTTATGCACGGGGGCTCGAGGGGCACAAATCACGGGGTTGGAATTTAGAAATCCAACTGCAGGCACCACTTTTATTAACAATAGCCTACATTGTGTTACATGTTCACTCTCGTGGTAGGTTAAAGGGGTTCAAAACACATCATGGCCATAGACCAGGTACTGTGTTAATTTAATAGTATACTGGGGTGCCCAATTGTCGGACGGCTAACTGCTATACGTAGGATGCGTTTATGGCAAGCCAACAGGGCCATAACGCATTGGTCTTACGCGTTGCCGAGCCTCCACTACGCGTAGTCGAGCCAACCAATCAGATTTCAGTCTCCACTACGCGTTGCCGAGAATATGTTTTCCACTACGCGTAGTCGAGCTTCGGCTACGCGTAGTCGAGCAACTTATGGCACCTTTTGGCTGAAGAAAAGCAAACCAATCATTTACGTCCTTACAATCATTACTGATATTAAAACAGCCAACAGGTCTAATACAGTTTGCAAGAGCATCAGTGATTGGATAGTTTGGCTACACGCTATGGGAGGCATAGTTTCTCCACTACGCGTCACCGAAGCTCGGCGACACGTTCTAGAAGAACATTTTCTCGGCAACGCGTAGTGGAGACTGTAATCTTATTGGTTAGCTCGACTACGCGTTGCCGAGCCTCGACTACGCGTAGTGGAGACTGTGATCTTATTGGTTGGCTCGACTACGCGTTGCCGAGACTCTACTACGCGTACTGGAAACTGTAATCTTATTTGTTGGCTCGACTACGCGTTGCCGAGCCTCAACTACACGTAGTAGAGACTGCAATCTGATTGGTTTACTCGACTACGCGTTGCCGAGCCTCGACTACGTGTAGTGGAGGCTCGGCTACGCGTAAGACCTATACGTTATGGCCCTGTTGGCTTGCCATATGCGTTCATCGGAAAGCTATAAATCGTATTCACTGATTTTGTTTGGCTGTGTTGCTGGAAAGACCAGACACTGAAGTTTGTTTCGTCATGTCTCTCGCCAAACCACACTCTTCTGATTGTGAACGCCCAGTCGTTTTACAACATATGATCGAGAAAATCTGGCCATGAATAGAAAAATAGGTGTTCCCAAATGTCGGACATGGGAAGGTATTTGGCTACGATTAATTTCCATTCACATTCTGGTTGCAAACCCCACTTCAGGCTTTGAGATGAAGACCTCGTTGATTTGATATGGAGACTAAATTCAAAATTTTATTTTTCAAAAGTTGTAACATTGGTGGTGTTAAAAGACACTTGGCTACAAAGATGCACTTTTTTGGCAAAAAAATCAAATTTTTGTCTAAAAATAATGCAAAAGACAAAAATTACCAAATTGTTTGCAATTCTACAATCATTCATTCGGTGCTAATTTAACTCATGAATTTGTGAGACATTTCATCAACGACAGGCTAAATTATCGCGAATGTCCGACAATTGGGCACGTCCGACAATTGGGCACCCAAGTATAATACTAATAATAGCCAGCTAGGCTCTGGATAAAAAGTCGATTCAAATCACGGGCCCGCACAGTTACATGTAGCCTTGGCCTACCTTGTTGACGCTTGACTGGAGCACCCTGCCATATCAGGGGCACTGCAGCCCGACTGATCCTTTTAGTGCGCTACTGTGTCAGAATATAGGCCTACCAAGGAAAGAGGGTCACATTGCGGCCTACAAGTACAATTCGTCAACCATACCAACTATAAATGATAAATCAAGTATACTTGCAAAATGCAAGTATGATAAATATAATAGGCCTACATATCATCACGGGGCAAGTATTCACACGTGATGTCCCGTTGCAAATAAAAAAAAAAAAAAAGGATATCCTGCACACACAGAAAAAACACCCATCGAACGCCCGCATTCTTTTCGACAGATATCATGATGTCGCAGCCCTTTCTGGAATAAAGGCGTATTTTAATGTGGAATATTGAACGGTGGGTATAACTGTACTGGTAATGGAATTAAGAAATATAGGTCTATTGTGACACATTTCTTGTCAAATTTTCTGTACTGTGTGTTTGTCAGAAACCCTTGCTATTAATATATTTAACTGGTTAACACAATAAGATGTATTCATATCTAAATGCGGTCCTACTCTAACACCCATTGAGCAAAAGAGGGAGCCACCTGCATCAGGGCAGATCCAAGTTTTTAGCATGGTCAAAAGTAACGTATGGTGCCCTTATTTCGTCATATCGTTTAGTTTTCGGTTTACTGTAAACACCACTTCATGCAAAAGTCCCTTTAATTTTATTAGAAACTTTGAAGTCTTGGGGAGAATTACCAATAAAAATTAAGTAAAAAACATAAAAAGTAAAGGAACAAGGCGCTCTTAAAAAAAGAAAGTCGGAACTGACGATATTGAGAACCCGTATCTCAATTTCGTCACGTTTGGTGTCCATATATCGTCAGCGGTGCCTAATATCGTCAGTTATGAAAAAGTCTCTACACAGAGTAAAAAAATAATGCCAAATTGGTCTTTAGGTTCTTTCTAGGTAAATATTTCCAAGTAATTTGAAATTAAGGGCTTGGCAATATTAGTGAAAAATCATATCACGTTGTTATTTTCCATTTTATCCCATTAAAGTATCATATGTCACCAGAAAGAGTCTCAAAATTGACAAATTATCAAGTGGCTTTATTGATTGAACTATTAACGTTAATACAATCAACATTTTCATGTACCGACGTTGCAAACAAACTCTAAATTCTTAATTTTTATGAACCTTAGATCTTTGAAGATCAAACTTGGTCACTTATGTTCATCACCATGAAAAAAATTATAACAGTTCGCCATTTAAATGAGGATCAGCGCTCCAATGATCTCCTTGTAACTGACAAAAAAGTTTTGTTTTGTATCAAACAAAACAAAAGAAAGCAAAACAAAACAAAACAAGGCACTGTGATGCCATCAGTTCACCTTGGATAAATCTTGGTACGGCTTTACTGATTTAACTAGTTCAACTAACGTTAACAGCAAAAAGACTTGCATGTAATGATGTTGCAAAACAAACTCCAAATTGTAATTTTTTATGAACCTTATTTCTTCTAAAGTCAAACATGGTCACTTATACAAATGCTCGTAGCTCAAGTAAGCTCATTAAGAGTAGAACAGTTGCCGTTAAAAACGTCAAATTATAAAATGCTCCAATGATCACCAATCGTGGAAATGGTAGACAACCCTGCTCCTCCATCTTTTGCTGGTTTTTGGAGTTAAAGGTTTGACGATGGACTCCTCATCAACAAGGTAGATGGTCTCCAGCATTACAAAGGCCCCTTCGTTCGTGTGCTTCAGCGGTTTCAGATACCTCACCCATACCTCATCCGCATCTGCCGCGACCTCAGTGTTTTCCACAACCTAAAAAGTATTAAAGGTATAATTATCACAGACGGGGTTGTTCTGCACGTAACACATTTGAATGTCTTCACGGTATGGTTCTCGATCTATACATGTAGTTGCAGTGATATATATATATATGTAATATATATATATATTGGCAAATTGGCAAGTAGCTAAATAGAAAGAGTCGAAATGACTGCAGCTAGATTAACAATAAACAGAACGCTTCAAAATAAACTCAACTGTAAACAGAACGCTTCAAAATAAACCTAACTGTAAACAGAACGCTTCAAAATAAACCCAACTGTAAACATGCAGGTGAAGAATCTGAAATTTTCAAATATGGTATGAGTTGAACAAATTCAAGATCATTCGGAATGATGTCAACGTCAGGGCCTGGAACAAATAATCTGTCGGTGACAACTTAAAAGACATATACATTTCAACTAACGAGTTAATCTACAAATGTAGAAAACAAGCAGTAATATATTTAAAAACAAGAAAACGAACGCAAATCCGTTACGCCATGCAGTTTGAGTTTATGTACTTACTTCTGCAGCACAATATGTTGTTCCGTGATGTACTTTAAGGAAAGTGCCTGCTGGGTACCTTTTTGAAAACATCCAATCAAAGCATATATAAATTCTTTCCGAGCACATTACGCAATAACGCATAACCAATGAAAATGAAAGTTTAGCTTATATTGATATTAAAATTATTTGAATGCAAAATTTTGGATTCTTTTCCATTATTTTAAAATATGTAGAATTGTATTCAAAATGAAATACCCATCCCTACCTTTTACACAAGCTCTCCTGTTGGGCTGTAATGGTTTGGCTCCCTGGTTCGTCGTCACCTTGGGAAGCATCGCAGTCAGGGAACGGACACGGCTGCTTAGGAAGACGATATTCGTCAATACAAGTGGCCTCACTGGTTTCCGAAGACTAGCGACATGGAAGAAAAAAATTCTGACGTTAGTCCTCGTGCCTGACAGGAACGAAGTAGAGTACAGTTTATATACGAATGCGGCGTTATTATGAGCAATTAATTGTATGACATCCGTAGCCTGTGAATTGGTGCTTTATTTTACACTAGAAAAAGTGTAATTGCAGCTCCTACCTGTGGAGTTTCACATTGATGCTTCTCTGACTGTTTATCTGCAACGGTGCCCCCTTTCCTGGATAAACCGTCTGGATTTCTCTTCCAAGGACTGACGCAAGTGCATGTATCTGCCACATTCCCATGTATGTACCTGGTTTTAATATGTCAATGGTCTCCTGCTCATATAGAGTGCGAATGTCTGTTTCTGAGAGCTTAGTACCTGGGGTATACAGGTCGGAAAATGTAGCATATGTTTTGGCTACAGGTAGAACATCACTGGACACGAATCCCTGATGGAGGAAGCTATCATTCAGATATGTGCCTTCATGGAGGGCTAGTTCTATGGCAATGCGCACTCTCATTTCTACATGTCTCCCTTGATTTCCACATGCAAACATGCTTCCAGTCCGTGGAAGACAATTGCCATCTGCTTCTATGGACACTGGCTTGTAGTTACTGAACTGTCCCATTTCTCCTAGAAGTGTACAAGATATTTCATGTGCTTCCAGGTTATCAGAAACTGATATGTCCATATTCAGTGCACGTTTTTCCATGTCAGGCAAGAGTTTCTCACTAAGTTCCTTCAGAGTAGGAAAACTATTACATTGCACCAGTGCTTTTTGGGTACTCTGAAAATATGTGTTTCGCTCTCTCTCATCATTCGTCACTTTTTTCGGTTGCTTTCTCCTCTGTGGTTGTTTGTTGCTCTTTGTCATTTTACATTTGCTGCTTGCTCCTTTCTTGCACTTTGTCTTCTGATTCTGTTTCTTTCCTGTACATTTTTGGCGCTTCAACTTGTCCTCACGTTTTTTCTGTTGTTCTTCTTCCTTTAACTTTCTCTTTCTAATTCTCTCTTGTTTTCTCTCCTCTTTAGCAGCACTCTCATTTTGCTTCCTTTTCTCATGCTCACGGATTTCTGTAGCAATCTCTTCACACGTAAGAACTTTTGCTTTCACTGTTGCTTTTCTTCCAAGTCTTTGGGCATGCCGTTTTGGTTCTGGAGCTGGTGTAAAGATATCAGCTAGAGATTTGGGAACTATTCCTGCCTTGACCAGTGGATTTTCAGCATTGTCATAGGATGCTGTGCTTGGTGATATGGGGGGTGATGCTACATGGTCCTCTGTATCCATTCTTTGCTTTAAGTAGCGCCATGTGGTGTACACTGCATCCTTTTCGTTTTCAACATTATTTGCATATTTTTGCTGGTATGCGTTACGTTTACGAGGAGTCAGGGCACTTTCAATAGCTTGTATTGCAAGATCAGGTGGGCATTCCTGGACCTCTGAGGCACTTGCATTTTCTCCTGCCGAAAGTATAATCTCTGCATCAGGTGGCACTTCAGACACTGAACCTACTTCCAGACAAAGATCAACGATGTAATCTTCATCACTGATTTCCATAGAAGAATTCAAAGGTTTGGACGGTGTCAACGTAGCATGAACTTCAGATGACTCCTTTGACTGCACATCACGGTTTGGAGTTGAAGTTATGTGATTCTCGGTGTTTGCAGCCACACCTCTATTCTCAACTTCTTGTGGTGAAGCAGGCGAAGTTGGCATTGAATGGGCGAGATCCTGGCACACTGATTCTGGGTCAAATGGGAAAATTCCTGTTTTCCTGAATGCTGTTGTGATAATGGATGGTATAAATGTATTTTCAAAGATTCCTTTGAATATTGCAGGAAACTGTTGCTTGCTGACCCAAAGATCACCCCTCAGCATCTTCACCTGATGCATTGCTTTAGAGACTTCTGCCTTCATTCTACGATAGACTGCAACATCACATGGCTGCAGAATGTGTGTTAATTTTGGTGGAAAGCACAAGAGGACCACATCATTGGCTATTGCAGACTCAATCAGTTGTGGACTGATATGAGATGATGCACTGTCCAGCAGCAGAAGGAGTGGTCGTTCCGATGATGCATACCGCAACAGGTTTTTCTCAAACCACTGAACATACATATCTCTGTCCACAAAACCGCTGTCACTTGTAGAATAGCTTGCGTTGATGGGTCCATCTTCATGGAATTTTCTTCCAGCTGGAAGGCCCTTGCTAAATACTATCATTGGTGGAACAGCGCTACCACCAGCATTTATGCATCCCAATATTGTAATATGCTGATTAGTTCCACAAGCCAACAGATGGCAACGCTTGCTTTTTGTTGGCAGGACCACCTTTTCAGATGATTTATTCAGGAATATTGCTGCTTCATTACAGTTGTAGATAAGATGAGGCCTCTTTAGCAGGTTGTTAGAGTCGAGTATTGTCTTGAGCGTATCAAAGTAATCTCGGACAATGTCAACAGTTGCGTTTGAAACACGTCCCCGATCAACAAACTCTGGTTTGCGCAAACTGATTTCTGGATGGCGATTACGGAACCCCCTCCACCATTTCAGAGATGGCCCTTTTTCCTTAAAGTAGTCTTTGTTCTCCCTCTTTGCGACTGCCCAAGCCATTCCAATCACTTGGAATCTCGTCAAGGGGTACCTGTGCTCAGCTAAATAAATGCAATACCTGACAATTGCTGACTCATCTGCCTCAGATAATAAGGTTGGTCGCCCCATTTTACTGTCTAAAGCAACTTTGCTTTTTATTCTGTCAGATAATGTCATCCTTGGAACACAGTGCCTTTTGGCCGCCTCGTATACAGAAAGTCCGTCTTTTACTGATTGCACTGCCTCCATCATGTCTGTCTGTGACCACTGTCTCCTTTTGATTTTTGAGGCACTGATACCTTGCCCAGGAAGATTCCCTTCCATGGCTACAGGCTAAAAGTTATAAATGATTTGTATTACTAAATTAAATATCTGTCTGTTTGCAGGTAAATGAGATGAATGTCAGAAATGAAGCTAATTAACATAAGAGTGATAAACATATGAATAGGCATACGATACATGTGTAAGCAAACACAAATCTGAAATAATTACAGAAGTTATATTGAAAATAAAAACTTGTATGTGTTTGTTTTGCTTTAGTTTTAACGTTTTACGTTTCTGTAGGCTCATGATGATATTAGGACACACCCCGGAATACATAGAACGATAATAAGACACCCCTGACGAATATAGGGGCACTTTCGTAAACTGGTGACTTTATTTCGTCAAATTGCTTATTTTAGGTGTCCTAATATCGTCAATTTTTTCATTTTCCTGTAACATTCAAATAATTAATGATCCCTTAATTTGGCTAAAAATTATGGGATATCGACACTCTGAACTTTATCATGGCGTCAGCCAAATTGCCAAACTCCTGCACTTGTAAAAAAAATCGTGTGTGCAAGGGCGGTAGTCTAATGTGTTATATGCATCAAGATGCACGAAATTCGGTGCTCTAACTTGTAATGCTTAAATGTATTATTAAATATTATATTGTTATGGTCTATTTAGTCTGAATTATAGAGAAGGAAGAGGAGATAAAAAAAAACACAACTTACCATGATTTCTGTGATCAGCGTGAAGACTAAGGAGGTTTTATTTTTGGTGACGATATTAGGACCCTGCCGAAATATGGGCACCATACATTACTTTCTCAAAAAAAAACAAAAAACAAAAAAACAAAAAACAAAAAAAAGTAATCTTAAGAAAATGTAATAACATATATTTGAAACATAAAGGATGCCTAAAAAAATTAGAAATGTGCTCTCTTTTGGTTGAAAAAGTGTTATTTATGGGTCTTTATGTAGTAGATAATACAAATCTGCCCTGATCATGGTGGCTGCCAAATTCAGTTCCAAGATAAAGGCGGGTCTACAATATATTCTGAAAAGGTCTGTGTTCTGCTAATTATAGCCCATCTTCATTCTGTCATGAATAACCGCAATTTTCTTCTCATCAATTCAATAAAATCGTTGCGTTTTTAATTAGTTTTGTTTTATTTAATTCCTTCTTAAAATTGTCCAGAGGATTAGTATTCTAACCGTTCTAGATAGCGAATTCCAGAGGGAAGAACAGAATTGTGAAAAGTATATTGGCCTCTGGGACACCCAGTTGGTCAGTGGTTTTGGGAAACTATTTCGGGTAATTATTTATGAAGATGTGTGTGAGGAGGTCATTTATTAATCTTTAACAATAATACTACTAATCTGCTTTCTCCGTCGTTCCGGTGGTTTTTTCAACGTGTCTCAACATACATCTGGTCAATACTTGTTTCGGGCAAGCTCCCTGGCCACTCACCCGGCTATATCCAGCTGAACATTTCCAGTTGATCTTTGCAACGTTGTGCTCATCATTCTAGGCCATGTTTGCAAATTCAAGACAAGGGAATACCAATAATGATGATGATGATGACGACGACGACGACGATGACAACAACAATAAATTGATTCCAACGTTTTCCTGTTCAATTTATACCAGAAACGTTTTAACATAACAACTAACTTCTTAGCTTTTTGATTTGAAACAATGTGTTCCATATGAGTTGCTCATGAAAGACCTGAAGAAGAGCAAACACCCAAGTGCTTATGTACAGTAGCATTTCCAAGACTTATAATTTAATATCAGGTTGAGATGGTCTACAGGTTTTGGTTTTCATGTTAAGTATCATTTATTTATAATTATGTCTGTGTGCAAACCCAGACATTTTGTTTTTCCATGAATTCTTTTTCTTTCTTTCTTTCTTTTTTAAAGTGTGTGTGTCAGCACACACTTTTCTGTTTTTCTAGGAATTCTTTATTTCTTTCTTTCTTCTTTCTTTCTTTCTTTACCGGCAAATTTGTCCGACATTTCATTTGAAAAGTATTATATGTAGAAACTCCAAACTTGGCACAATTATACTTCTATGCATAAAGTCTGGCCTTTTTATAATGAGAGGTCATGCTTTTCAAAATTATGCAAATGAGGGCTAATTAAAGTTTTAAATCTTCAATATCTTATATACTATAGTAGATGTGGTTCCGAGTGTATAGGAGTTCGATCATAGCAAGGTAAAGGTCAGCTCTAATGTCAAGGTCATGTCAAGGTCAAAGGTCATGTCAAGGTCAAAGGTCAATTTTAAACCAAAATGTCATTTTTGAGGTCAAGGTTCACTTCAGGTAGAGGTCATCTCAAGGTCAAAGGTCATTTCAAGGTCAAAGGCCACTTTCGGTGCCGGCTTTCTTCTGGCCATAACTTTTTCAATTTTTATCCAATTTCGATAATGTTGGGCTCAAATTGTAGCTATTGTAGTCTTGCACATTTTATAGATATACATGTGACCTCTAAAGTTCAAAGATCAAGGTCATTTGGACCTTTGAAAGTTTCATCCAATCATAACGTGGCCAATCTCCATCCAGTTCTAATTATGTTGGACTCAAATTGTAGGTATTGCTACACTGGACATTTTTATAAGAACATGTAACCTCAAAAAGGCAAAGGTCAAGGTCATTTGGCCCTTTATAAGTTTCATCTTGCAATAACTTGGTCAATTTTACTCCGATTTGGTTCATGTCCGGCTCAAATTGTGGGTATTGTAACACTGTGCAATTTGCATGTGACCTGTAAAGGTCAAAGGTCAAGGTCATTTGGACTTTGAAATTTGCATGCAGCCATAAGCTTAATGGAATGTAAAGTACCAAAGGACAAAAGTTGTAGCATATAATATTTACAACCTCTGAAGGCACACACACAGATTAAAACTAGAAAAGATGATTTGCTGCATAGCAAATCAGTGTGTGTGTCTTCAAAGCATATTGGTATGGCAATGTACAACTATTCCATAACACAGGAGTAGAAGTTGGAATGGCATCTCTATCTATTACAGCTTTGAAGTTATTCAAGATTTAAAATTTCTAATGGTGCTATTTAGCATAATTCAAATTGCTACAACTTTTGTTTTAGATTCATTACATGCGCAATGGTCAGGAACCCCCTAGTAGAAGTTAAACTGACATGAAGATGAACCAAATCGGATGAAAATTTACCAAGTTATGGCAAGATGAAACTTTTAAAGGGCCAAATGACATTGACCTTTGCCCTTTCAAGGTCACGTGTTCTTATAAAAATGTGCAGTGTTGCAATACCTACAATTTGAGACTAACATGATTAGAATTGGATGGAAAATAGCCAAGTTGTGACTGGATGAAACTTTCAAAGGTTCAAATGACCTTGACCTTTGACCTTTAGAGGTCACACATGAATTCTAAAATATGCAGGGTTACAATAGCTGCAATTTGAGCGCAACATCATCAAAATTGGATGAAAATTGACTAAGTTATGGCTAGAAGAAGGCCACCAAGGAAAGTGGCCTTTAACCTTGAAATGACCTTTGACCTTGAGATGACCTCTACCTGAAGTGAACCTTGACCTCAAAAATGACATTTTGGCCTAAAAGTGACCTTTGACCTTGACATGACCTTGACATTTGAGATGACCTTTACCTTGCTATGATCGAACTCCTATACACTCGGGACCACATCTACTATAGTATTTAAGATGTTGAAGATTTAAAACTTTAATTAGCCCTCATTTGCATAATTTTCAAAAGCATGACCTCTCATTATAAAAAGGCTAGACTTTATCCATAGAAGTATAATTGTGCAAAGTTTGGAATTTCTGCATGTAATACTTTTCAAATGAAATGTCGGACAAATTTGCCGGTAAAGAAAGAAAGAAAGAAGAAAGAAAGAAAGAAAGAAAGAAAGAAAGAAAGAAAGAAAGAAAGAAAGAAAGAAAGAAAGAAAGAAAGAAAGAAAGAATTCCTAGAAAAACAGAAAAGTGTGCGTTGACACACACACTTTAAAAAATCTTCTTTGCCAGTTTCTTTCTTTCTTTCTTTCTTCTTTACCAGCAAATTTGTCCGACACTTTTCTCAGACACTATTATACATAGAAACTGCAAACTTGGCATGATTGTACCTCCATATAAGGAGTTTGGCCGTTTAATACACGAAATGCAGATATTTAAAATTATGCAAATTAGGGGCATTTGAAATTTTAAATCTTGAATTACTTCAAAGCTATAATAGAAAGAGATGCCATTCCAACTTCTACTCCTGTGTTATGGAATAGTTGTACATTGCCATACTAATATGCTTTGAAGACACACACACTGATTTGCTATGCAGCAAATCATTAAAGTGTGTGTGTCAGCACACACTTTTCTGTTTTTCTAGGAATTCTTTATTTCTTTCTTTCTTCTTTCTTTCTTTCTTTCTTTCTTTACAGGCAAATTTGTCCGACATTTCATTTGAAAAGTATAACATGTAGAAACTCCAAACTTGGCACAATTATACTTCTATAGATAAAGTCTGGCCTTTTTATAATGAGAGGTCGTGCTTTTCAAAATTATGCAAATGAGTGCTGATTAAAGTTTTAAATCTTCAATATGTTATACAGTATACAGTCCATTCCACCTAACTTGAGCTCTGGGGGCCGTCTCATTAGTTGTGACCACAGTGCCGGCGGGCCAAACAGCCTATCACTGACCTCTTTGCCTTGCCACTCAACCTGGCTGCTATGATTAGTGGTGTTTGTCACCAGGTCCACATGGGTGCTGCTGTAGACATTTATATGGGTTTTATTTTCACTTTTGTAGCATCAAATAATTGGATTTTTTACAAAATTTATCCGGCTAAAGGGACACCGTTTTACTGTGGAGCTGGCCCTGCTATGTGTCTGCCACCCCACCAAACACACATGACCAGTGGCAGTGAATGATTGGTATCCAATGGCCAGCTTATTCCAAAGTCCTGGCAAGTGTAACCACATCAAAATAAACATACCCTTTCCTCCTTAAGTTTATGTGTATTTTATTACCCCCAATAGATTTCACTCATAATCCACAGCCTTTATCAACACCGTAAGACCTGTGGGACAGTTTTACAGGGGTGTCAGATCTCAATTAAACTGCAAACAAGCCATAATCCTGGTATATATTTTACAAGATGTGACATCAAAATGACCCTTTGAAAATGCGGCATCCCTGGACTCATTCAGGACAGAAGTCTTCATTTACTGTCAGTAAAATTTGTATCAAAGGGATATACTGAGTATTCTTATCTTTTAAATGAGGGGGCTCTGATTTAAAATTTCTGACAATCATAATAGAATATAATATCTGCTCATAATTTGTGATATTCTGACCTTTTTTATTTGTTTCACACATTGTATTAGCAATGCAAATTTGAAAGAATTAGCAAAGAGCATATCCTTTGGGTTCATCACTGAATGAGTTAATTTTGTCATATAAACATTGGCTGCATTGATTGAATAGCTATGTCTGTTTGGTAATTTAATTATAAGTTAATGTTTTCTTTCTGGACACCAGTCAGTTCAGCGGCTCTTAGAAAAAACATTTTGGGCTACATTATTTATATACAATTACACAGTCCAGGAAATGCTCAAGATCCTTGCTCATGCATTCTATCATGTCTGTGTGCCAAAACAGACATACTGTTCTTTCTTTCTTTCTTTCTTTCTTTCTTTCTTTCTTCTATACCAGCAAATTTGTCCGACACTTTTCTCGGACACTATTATACATAGAAAGTCCAAACTTGGCATGATTGTACCTCCATACGAGGAGTTTGACTGTTTTATACAGAGAAATGAAGATGTTTAAAATTATGCAAATTAGGGACATTTGAAATTTTCAATCTTGAATATCTGCAACAGTATAATAGAGATGTCATTCCAACTTCTACTGGGGGGGGGGGGGTTGGTGACCACTGACACCTAATCACCTAATGAATTAAAAATAAAAGTTGTAGCAATTTAAATTGCTAAATAGCACCATTAGAAATTTTAAATCTTGAATAACTTCAAAGCTATAATAGATAGAGATGTCATTCCAACTTCTACTCCTGTTTTATGGAATAGTTGTACTTTGCCATACCAATATGCTTTGAAGACACACACACTGATTTGCTATGCAGCAAATCATCTTTCCTAGTTTCTTTCTTTCTTTCTTTCTTTCTTTCTTTCTTTCACAACCAAATTTGTCTGAAGTTTTTCTTGGACACTATTGTTCCAAAACCACCAAACTTGGCATGGTGACTGACCTACCAATAAAATTATGCATATTGTGTCGATATAATGGACAGTAACTGAAAGTTGTGGAATTTTAAACTATGCTAACTAGGGCCAATGAAAAATTTCAAAGTTGAATATCTCCATAACTTTTACATATAGAGATGCCATTCCAACTTACTTCATAGGCTTGTGGCAAAGCCGCCTCCAATGAACTATGAACCAAAGTTGTAGCATTTTAATTAATGCAAATTAGGTGAATATGCAAAATTTAAATCATCAGCAGCTTCAAAAATATTAAAGATAGAAATGCCATTCCAACTTAGATTTATAGGTTTGTGACATAACCACATCGAATGAATCATGATCCAAAATTGTAAAATTTTAATTTATGCAAATTAGGTGAATATACAGAACTTAAATCTTGAATAACTTCAAAACTATAATAGATAGAGGTTTGATTCCAACTTCAATTTAGGAATTTGTGACATAGTTGCATCCAATAAACCATGAACCTAAGTTGCAGAATTTTAGTATGTGTAAATAAGGTGAATGCACAAGATTTAAATCTTGAATAGCGTTGAAACAATTATAGATAGAGGTGCCATTCCAACTTCCAATTTATAGCTTTGTGACAAAAGCTGCGTCAAATAAACCATGAACCAAAGTTGTAAGATTTTCATTGTCACAAATTAGGTGAACATGCAAAACTTGTATCTTGAATAGCTTCAAAACTATCGTGGAGAGGTGTCATTCCAACTTCAATTTAAAGGTTTTTAATATAGCCACACCCAATGAACCGAAATTGTAAAATTATAATTTATGCAACTTAGGTGAATACGCAAAATTTAAATCTTAAATAACTTCAAAACTACTATGCATAGAGGTGCTATTCCAGCTTCAATTTATAGGTTCGTGACATAGCCATCTAATGAACTATGAACCAAGGAATTTTAATTTATGCGATTATTAGGGTAATAGACAAAATTTTAATCTTGAATAGCTTCAAAACTAATATAGATAGAGGTGCCATTTCAAGTTCACTTCATAGGTGTGTGACATAGGTGCATCAAATGAACCATGAACCAAAGTTGTAGCATTTTAATATATGCAAATAAGCAAAATCTAAATGTTAAATCACTTTAAAACTATTATACATAGAAGTGCCATTCCGACTTCAGTTCATTTGCATGTTTGTGACTTAACCGCATGCAATGAACTATGAGCCAAAGTTATTGGCTTTTAATTTTAGGAATTATATTAAGCAAATAAACAAAATTACAATCTTGACTAGCTTCAAACCTATCATACATAGTGGTTATATTCAAACTTCAGTTTACAAGTTTGTGATGTGGCCTGATCCAATGAACCAAGAATCAAGAAATTGTAACATTTTAATTTATGTAAATACGCCTAATACACGAAATCTAGATCATGTTAATAATGCCAGATTGTAGCATTTCAAACTATTCTCAACTGAAAGGCATCCAGACAGATTTGCTGTGAAGCTAATCTTGTTTTCTAGGTCTGATTTACTTTTAATCAAGCCATACCTCCAACGATTAAAATGAATTGGTTATTTATAAAGTTGTGAACAGACAAAAAGTAGAAGAAATTTTACACGAACTGAATAAGCCTGAGTGCACAGAATGAAAGTTAACGTGAAGATAAAGTATGGGAAAACTCTAGATGAAGGCATAGGGGAACTGCTATCGGTCAAGGGTTTAAGCGTCTTTCAGTATTAGCATATCCATAAGTGAACATGACACTCGCTATTCCACACTTGTATTAAGATATGGGAAGACACATTCAGGTGGAATAGCAAGGTGCCAAATTCACACGGCTGCCCCAGCAGGCAAGCCCCAGGGTGGGTGGGTGGGGGGTGGCACTAGGTATGCCCCACAATGACTAAACTCCCCAAACAGAATGGGTGGGTGGGTGGGCATTTGCCATTGAATCTGTTCCCCCCACTGTGAATGGAGCCCCTTGACACTTCCCATCTCCGGGCCAGTTCTGTTCTCGCCCTAGGCTCGCTTCCTTGTCCCCCTCCCTGTCATCTTCCAAACTGTGCTTCTTATCAGGGTGTCATGTGACTCGTGTCATTCACTTAGGATATTAGCATATCCATAAGTGAACATGACACTCGCTATTCCACACTTGTATTAAGATATGGGAAGACACATTCAGTTGTCCATAGCAATCCATAATTCACTCTCATCTCTTTAAATCTACAACCCACACTAGTTGCACACACCGTAACACACTCTCCCATTCCTTACACCAAAGCAAAACAGGTACAGGAGAGTTTTGCCATGTACAAAAGTTACATCTTAAATGCGTTATGCAGGTAAGGGGGAGAAGTCCAATGAACACTGCAGCAAAATCAAATGAAAAGAAACAAAACTGACAAAGAAGCAAAACTCTCCATAACTATCAGTCACCACATTGTGTAAAGTAAGCACAAACAACAGCTTGGAAATGCAATATCTTTAATGACATCATAATAAAAGTCAGCATCGTGAAGCCATCAACAAAGAGAATGAGATAATGACAATGTATACTGAGTATATGCACCAAAAAACCCATACCGGTATATGGGGAGTGAATAAAATACATGGTGTGGACAGATAGGCATCCCTAGCCAGACTAAGTCCTAATACCCACAAACATCAAGACTTGCCTGAGAAACATGCACTACGGGAAAGAAGCACACTCCATATACCATGAACCAAAGTTCAACACCGTCTGTTAACAGGCAAATAGCAACAATGTAGTGACAAGCATGGATGCAGCTGTGATCACACAAGCTGGAGGCTTGTATGCATACACGTATATCGGTGCCATACCAAATGTATAGCAGCCTCTTGTGAGGACCACCCAGATCCAATTACTATTAACCCACATGCGCCCGCCTGCAACTCTCCAGTCCTGCCCAAGCACCAAGCTGGGACAAAATATGCCACCTGACAGCAAAGGCAGCTGACCATCGCAACTCCCTTTCCCTGACCAGGACATACATGCCAGACCACAAGGGCAGTTAACCACCGTAACTCCCTTGACCTGAACTGGTCCCACAAGCCTGATACAGTGATAGCAAGAGCAGTTGACCGCCGCAACCCTCTTTCCCTGACCAGGGCATACAAGCCAGACCACAAGGGCAGTTAACCACCGTAACTCCCTTGACCTGAACTGGTCCCACAAGCCTGACAGCAAGAGCAGTTGACCACCGCAACTCTCTTTCCCTGACAGGTACCACAAGCCTGACAGCAAGAGCAGTTGACCACCGCAACTCTCTTTCCCTGACAGGTACCACAAGCCTGACAGCAAGGGCAGTTGACCACCACAACTCCCTTTCCCTGACAGGTACCACAATCCCATCACCCAATCCAATAGTAGGGGCGAAGACCCATACAATCATGGTCAACCCCCATCGCTATTGAGAGGCATGATGTCTGTTAGAAATAAGTGCAGACATATGTGACAGCCAGAGGCAAAGTACGTCTTGCCAGCCTCCTGTCATCTTCCAAACTGTGCTTCTTATCAGGGTGTCATGTGACTCGTGTCATTCACTTAGGATATCGAATGTCCACTGGAGAGACGAAGACGAAGTTCATGCACGGTTGTTGTGAAACATGACACACTGCAGATTGGCGCGTCCACAGGACAATTGAACTGGGCGTGGAATGCAACCCTGGAAGACGGCGCGTTTCCAGTTAAGAAAACAAGTTAATATTTGTATAGATGTGGAACTGTTTCCGTCAAGGTTGTGTGGCAGACTAGAAGTTCTTGATTTTGAAACACAGACCATGGACCTTTTAGTAGATCTATGCACAGACACAAGACATTGGCGACAGCATGGAAGGTCAGTATCAATCAGGGTAAGAATGGGAACAACAACAGTCCCGCTTGCAGGTCAGCAGTTACTGCCATACTGGTATGCAAAGTACGGTGTCGCTGAGAGCATATATATATATGAACTCGTTGCTTAAAGGTGTGATGTAAATGTCTTTCCTATGGAATTGAGAAGCCTTCGCAATATACAGACGATACATTAAGGCATTTTTGCAATTCCTGTAAGTATAAAGCAAAACACCCGTGAGCATAAAATGTGAGGAGACGAAACACACCAAGTTCTTGTGAGCTATGCTCTGACGTTTATTCAGCCTTGACAGTCATTTAAACCACCAAAACAAAAGACCTGAACGAACAGTCCTGTGGAAACATAGGAAAAACACACTGTGTGCCAAACGTCAGGCTGGCAAGTGCATGCCACAGAAGTGGAATGTAGTCGACGAAAACTTCATATGGGATCGCGTTTGACCCTATCAACAACATGTCATGTCTGTGCACAGATATCATGGGCATAGCTGCTGTTCTCTGAAGGGGGGAGGGGGGAGGGTTCAGTACGCTGGTACAGGTAATTATTTTTCTAGAGTCCGCAGTACGGAAAACAAAAATCTTTCAAAATTTTGGACAGTACGAAGTACGTAGAATAAGAGGGCTTCGTGTACGTTCGTACGGTAAATAAAAAGCCCCAGTACGCCAGTACGGGAAACCCCTTACCCACCCTCTTCTCTTGGGAAAGCTGATATGTTGTCCATGCAACAGATGCATGTCTCAATATTTGATGTTCACAAAAGATGTGGGTTAATATTGAAAATTTTCAGTCATTTCCTGTCGGTCATTTTAGAAGCTGGGAGAATAATGTCTTGGATTTGTAGGTTCAAGCAGATACCAAGTAAGTAGGGCTGCCAAAATGGGAAACAATTGTACCGAGAGTCTAGCCCCATTCCAAATACAGTGAAACCTCCCTATACCGAACACCCTTGGAACCGGAAAAAAGTGTTCAGTATAGTGAGGTGTTCGGTATAGGGAAGTTTGATAGCATTGAAAGTATATATTTGGGACCAAGAAATGGTGTTCAGTATAGAGAGGTGTTCGGTACACAGAGGTGTTCGGTAAGAGAGATTTTACTGTATGTCCTAATTTCTGTGAACTTAAGCGCCGTGTGTTCGATCACTTTCATCTCAGCCTCTGCACCCCGTACCCTCAGTGGACACCCGACACCATGTCTCTACTTGTGTGACCCACTGAGGAGCATATCTTTGTTGGCCAACCTCAATAACCCTTGCAGGCCTACATTCTTACCAAGGCGTAAGTATCCAGGGGAATAAATCCCAGCTTTAGGCAAAATGTAAACTCTAAAATATTCCTTTAAATACAGTGGTACCTGCTGTATGTGGCCACCCCTTCTGCCAAGAAAAAGTGGCCACATACAGCAGGTGACCTGTCTCCACAGGTAAATTATACAAAAAAATTGACTCCTATGTCCGAGCCTAGTGGCCACGAAAGCAATGTTGCTGCTGACAGCAGTGGTTGCATACAGCAGGTACCACTGTATATGTTCTCTGGTCTAATAAATTTCACCATCTCACAGATATATTCGTATACACAACATAACTGATAGGAGATGACATATTACCTACATGTATTGTATTATCGCACAATGAATGCCATCGAAGACAGCCACTATTTTTCAAAATGAATACCTTCTAATAATGATACAGTGTATGTATGGCATTTGAAAGAATGTCCGTTGTGTCTGGTTTTCCTGCGTCTCTTCAACAAAATTAGGCATCATTTCAAAGGTTTCGTGTGGATTACCTTGGGATCTGTATTTAATTTCTATGAAATTTTGTCTGATTAGAACGGCTTACCGATTTTTGCATTTAGTAAGATCCCATGATCGAACTTTATTGTTACATTATTGAGTTCAACCTAAAAATAGACTTCTTTGTGTTGGAATGCCTAAAGGGGAGTATAATTAAGGATCGAAATTTTGTTTGACCTTCATACGTTCAGGTAAGATTTTACTGTAACATTTCAGTCAACGTTCGTCATAAATGGGTGCAATTTAAGGGATATGTGATTTCAGGACAAAAACTGTGAATAAAGCCTTATAACTTTTTATGTCTGTATGCCAACACAGACATATTGTTTTTCTAGGAATTCTTTCTTTCTTTCTTTCTTTCTTTCTTTCTTTCTTTCTTTCTTTCTTTCTTTCTTTTTCTTTCTTTCTTTCTTTCTTTCTTTCTTTCTTTCTTTCTAGACAAATTTGTCCGACATTTCATTTGAAAAGTATTACACGTAGAAACTCCAAACTTGGCACAATTATACTTCGATAGATGAAGTCTTGCCTTTCTGTAATGAGAGGTCATGCTTTTCAAAATTATGCCAATGAAGCCTAACTAAAATTTTAAATCTTCAATATCTTATATACTATAGCAGATGTGGTTCCGAGTGTATAGGAGTTCAATTATAGCAAGGTAAAGGTCATCTCAAATGTCAAGGTCATGTCAAGATCAAAGTCAATTTTAGGCCAAAATGTCATTTTTGAGGTCCAGGTTAACTTCCGGTATAGGCCATCTCAACAAAGTCAAAGGTCATATCAAGGTCAGAGGCCGCTTTCGATGGTGGCTTTCTTCTAGCCATAACTTTGTCAACTTTTATACAATTTAGATCATGCTGGGTTCAAATCACAGGCGCTCGTAACGTTCAATCAGTCAAGCATATGTGCTAATATACGCGGAGGTGGGGGGTGGTGGTGGTGTGAACTTGGAACATCTGTACGCACAATGACCCACATAGGGCCTTATCTGCAATAAAGTATCGTGTATTCATCTGTGCAGTCAATCATTCGTCCTAATGACATGGGGGCGGTGGCCCTAGACCATTGCGTCGTCACACTGAGCTTGTACATAGAAAGGTATGAAACGCGGCTCACAAATGGACCACTATCCGCTGCGTCGTCACACTGTATAAGCTCACAACAAAATGAGAAACTGATTTTTCTGCAAACTAGTTTTGCGGAAAATGTAAATAATCCTGATTTACCCCTAAACTTACATTGAAGGATGTGAACATGCCACAAATTTGACCCCGTCTGATATTTGCCCCTGGGGAGAAAGAAATTCCCCCCATTAAAATATTGCCCCTGGGTAAATAGTGGCATGTGAAAATGGCTTATGAAAATACTCTAAATATACTGGAAAAGAAGGTTTGTTTCAAAGCAAATCTGTCTGTATACATACAGAGGTTGTTGTCCTGTACACTTAAATTGAAATTGGAAAAGCTTCGTAACAACATGATATTTGAGAAAAATGTGCAAAATAAGGCTCTTTGCATGAAAATCATCTGCAGGTAAGAATGAAATCCCAGACAGAAGGAAAGAATTCTTGATAAAAGAGAATTTCAAGTGTCAGCAATCAAACAAGATATGGTCTTGTGGTGAGAAACTCAAGCAAGTTCTCGTACACTTTTTTGTACATTTGATTCATTTATGGGCCACTGTTGACACTACGGCATGGACTAATGACAAAATGGTCACCATATGGTAGCATAAAAGTGTTATGTCTGACATGAGTGCAACCAACAAATCCTAGTGAAGTACATATTTGATGTAATTGACTGCTGATGGCAGATCATGGTCTCTTGCATGTCTGTTCTACATGTACAAGTCTCCAATTGTTACTCCTAATTTGCATTATTTCAACTTCACTGATAGGGTCACACACTGTTCAGAGATTCTAGCTTTGGTGGCGTCTAAGAGCTTAACTCTGAGCAAAAATGATGATGGACAAACCTTGGATGTGGAGTTTGAATGGCACATATACGCATAACACGTTTGAAGATATATATTTAATATTAATTTTTTTCAGGTCTCCCCGATAGGTATAAATCGAAATACTATAACTGTTTATTGTGGTTCATTGACAGCACCTGCAGCACAAACCTATGAATCAAAGTTGAAATGAAGCCTCTAACAAAATAATAATTTTGAAAATATTCAAGATGTGAACTTTTGTCTGCAAGTTAAATTTTTACAACTTTTGTTTATGGTTCATTGGATGCACTAACAGCGCACACCTTTGGACTGAAGTTGGAATGGCGCCTCTACCAATAATAGTTTTGAAGAGATTACAGGTTTCGATTTTCAAATGGCGCAAGTTTGCACGATTTTCAAAACTGTCACCTTTCTTCATAAGACTTTATCTCTGGAGGTATAATCATGCCAAGTGCCACGTGTCTGCAAATAAGTCTTCAAATAAAATATTTGACAAATTTGCTAGTGAAGAAAGAAACAAGGAAGAAAATCATAGAAAATAGTAGAACGAGACAATCACGTGTCAATATGATGGTGGAAAAAGAATCAGTCCAAATTGAATACCTGTCCAAATCTTGACAAGCCCATCAACACGACGAACATCAACAGATATATCAGCAAGATTTGTTCATTGAATATCTAAAAATACAAGATATTATACTGAAAACATAAATAGAAGTGGGCAACAGTTTTCAACAATGCAAGAGAAACTCAACTCAAATCCAAGCAAACAAGAACCATCCATGATCAAAACCCATCAGTCATCACACAAGCAAATAGTTCAGAAAAGCATTACCCATACTCATAAATTTTAACCCCTACAGTGACCGCAAAGAGATTCAAAAGTTACCAAAACATCAACATTCATCTTCCAATACCAATGTGAACAAATGAATTTCACTCCTGACTTGACACAGGCAGTCGTCCATAAAAGGTAACTGGTGGTTTTAAAGCGGCCTTCTCAACCTTTTGAATATTTTTCATTAAATACAGACTTTCCAAAAATATTGAGGCCTATGCAGTCTTACCGTCTAATGTCCCTTGCTCCCCACTTTCATTGCATTTGCCAGCCCCTTGTGTGCTGATCACATTGACTTCTTCAGCTGTGTGTGTGGGGGGGGGCAGAGAGAGAGAGAGAGAGAGAGAGAGAGAGAGAGAGAGAGAGAGAGAGAGAGAGAGAGAGAGAGAGAGAGAGAGAGAGAGAAAGAGAGAGAGAGAGAGAGAGTAAGCAGCCATAACCTCTAGCAAAGAATATTCGGGCTTATTATGTGTTGGGGGTAGCATCCTGATACTCTTTGGAATAGGAGTCCATGGTTTTCATTGTGATGAATTCACTGTTGAACAACCAAAAAAAATCTCCTTTGAAGTGCTTGACAAGCGGCCCCTCCTGCCTTGCTATCACAAATTTATTTCCTAAATTCTTAATCGTTTTCATCCCAACAATGGTGTCACCATTTGCCAGTTTTGCTGTCAACATTTGGATGTGAGCCAGACCTGTTTTCATCTCCAGCCTCTGTCATCTCATGGAGTTTTGATGACAGATATATATATATATATATATATATATAGGTTATCACGTGGTTGTTGCTGTATCAGCCCTGTATCAGCTCCGAAGACCCGTATCGTCACTCTCATTATTGTTTATTGGGTTGGTATGGTGGTATGGGAGCATGAGCTTTGGTATTTCAGGGCAAAGTGGCTCAAAATGAGGCTAAAATCAGCACATGGGGGTCTTTTCCTTGTATAACCAACTAGAATTGAGAAGCCACAGGCTCCTTATTACAAATTCCTAAACGTCACCCTCAAATGGTTACTATAGGCATTTAGGTCATGTACAGCCAATCAGAGAACAGGATCCTCACCCACCCCGTAATTATACATTCATAATTATCAACTTGAAAATGAATGCCGCAAGGTTGATATTTATGGATTTATAATTTGGGGGTATGTGAGAATACTGTACTCTGATTCGCCGTAAAGGAACTAAAGGCCCACCAACCAGGGGTGATAGGATTATGAGCCTGGCTCTCTTTTGTCCAAATTTAAATGTATTGGACAATATCTGGGTGAGGCTGGCCACCCTGGGACTGAGGATCTGCATTCTAGAGCCTAGGCCTATTATTTACGCCGAATGGAAGATGATCACATGGTTGTAACTGTATTACTCCTGTATCAGCCCCTCGGCACCCTTCGGTCTCGTGACGATACGGGTGCTGGGGGGAGGGGGAGGAGGCTACAACCATGTGATAACCTATAAATTTTATATATATATATATATATATATATATATATATATATATATATATATATATATATATATATATCAATGCCGTAACTATACAGACGGGTAGCCCCAAGGGACCTCCCCTCGCTCTGTTAAGCTTGCGGGTGGCAAGCTTAACAGAGCGAGGGGAGGTCCCTTGGGGCTAACAGACGGGCAAATATAGTTACGGTAGTATACGGTATATGCATGGTATAGGCAAGGAAGCCCGGCTGTTTAACCCTTTTTTATTTTTCTATTAAAAGAAAAAAATAGTCTAAATAATTAAGGAGAAAAACTCGATTAGCGATAAAGTGCACGGATATAATCAGTGCCGTGACTATACCAAACGGTCAACCCCGAGCCTCGAGTTACGGCTGCCGTAACTTTTCAAACGGGCTGATATAGTTACGGTATATGTATGTTACAGGTAGGCCTACTAATACTATATGCATGGTAGGCCTACGTCGAAGAAACTACTGTTAAACCTTTTTTTAAAACTTCTTTTTATAAATACCCAAAATAAAAAAAAAAAGATAATTAAGGAGACACTCACTTAGCTCCAAAGTAAATGTATGTATGTATGTATGTATGTATGTATGTATGTATGTATGTATGCTTGTATGTATGTATGTATATATGTGTGTATATATATATACATCAATACCTTCACTATGACAAACCCCAAGCCTGGAGTTACAGCTGCCGTAACTGTGCAAACAGGCAATTATAATTATTATGTATGTGTCGCACTGTATGTATGACATGTCATACATGTAGGCCTAATACCATATCAAAGGGTGTGCTGCACCACTGTAAGTTGTAAAACCTCGTTCCATTTGTTGCAACGGTATAATCAATTGTATGCGATCACAGAAACCAGATGACCACACTTTATTGCAAAGTAATTTTTGGCTTAGACTTGATGTCATAATCACATAAAATTGATCACAAATGATATCAATGTTCATAAAATCATGTTCAGCATCAAAATTTGTTTGTCATGTATTCAGTCACATAAACCACTCTATACTACAATCAATTGTAACCTTACATTCAGTTGAAGTCAGTCTCACACACATGTTGCCTCCTAAGCATCCCCCAGACTCACTATTGCTTTCTTATGTGGGCGCTCGTCGGGGCTCGACGAGCGCCCACATAAGAAAGCAATAGTGAGTCTGGGGGATGCTTAGGAGGCAAACACACATGTAAATGAAATGAGACACAAACTGACCACATATTATCATATTCTAAACATACACTGATTCAGTCATGTTCAGCGGGTTGTCTCACACGATTACAGGAGGAATGACTCCACTTCAGTGCATTGTAAATCATGTGAGAACTCTAAGCACAAAAATTGCTTTCGTGTTAGGCTGCTAGAATATTCACCACTACCAGTAGGCTCCTGGGTGGATTACGTCACTACCGGAACAATAATCTGCAGGGCCCTGTTAGGGTTTTAGGGCTATTGGATTTTTGGTCCTTTTTAAAGGGATTATTGGATTATTTGTACTTCAAAATGTGGATTACTGAATTTTTCTTCTGCTTAAGGATTAAAATATTGTTGAAATTTAAGAAATATGTAGGATTTTTTGCCATTTCTTACAGGATTTGGGGATTTTTTGAGTCAAAACTTTTGGATTGTTGGATTTTCATGACCCCCTATCAGGGCCTCACCTGCCAAGTCTGCATGAAAAGGTTGTTCTTACGGCTGCCGTTAGTTGAACTGATAAAAGTTTGGTTGCGGTTGCCGTAACTGTAACCACTTCGTAAATTAAAATGCTACAATTTGTGTTCACGTAAAGCTGTTGAGGAGCGGGGTATGTACTAGCACTTCTCCAAATTCTTGGTGGAGGTGCATGCGCAGCTCGACATTCCAAACCTAAACTTACACTTTGTGAATGTGAGGCCACTTAGGGAGCAGAAAATTTTTAGGGAATTTTTGGCAAAATACCGCACTGGACTGACTTTTGACGCAGTTGACACTCAAACTTGAAAGAGTTATGCCTAAAGCAAGAAAAATTCGATGTCATCCCACAAACTGGTTTTTAAAAAAAAATTGTAGCCTATTATATGCCTACTGCATGTTCAGTTATATATAGCCTAGGTCTGCGTAGTAACCTTTCCCGATTATATAGGCCTACTCTATAATATTTACGTATCTTGGTGAAGTGAAAGTACAGTAAAATAATTGCTGGTCCCGGGAAGGAAAATTGAAATTTGGGACACAGAAGGCACGCCTCACTCCGGAAACCTGACACCTGCTGGTGATGCAATGCGGTGGCGACAGAGCAGAGATGGAGTCTTGCGTGCTCTCCACGGGTAAGAAATTTGTCGTAATTCTGGAATTTCCATAGGAACATTAGAAGGAATTTTGTAGTATTAAGTAGTTCAACAGTAGAGGGGACAAGGCACTTATACTGCTGCCACTCAACATTGGGGGATGCCAAATAGTGGCGGGGTGTTTGGTCAGATTTCAAATCTGGCCCCAGTGCTGTTCACAGCGTTCAAACATTTCTAGGGATTTAGGCGTATACCACATGGCCGGTCCGGGGCGCATGTGGCCCCAAAGTAATTACTTCGGCAACATTCGAAAAAATTCAAATGCTAAATATTAAAACATTGGCAAAACATATGGGTCATTTTCCTGGGAGAGGTGGCGCGGGTGAAGAGTCGGTTCGACAGGGTCCGGGGTAAAACGCAGCCTGGCAGGGAGCATTCAGTTTTACACACACTTTTCTTTCTTTCTTTCAGCACTTTTCTCGGACACTATTATACATAGAAACTTCAAACTTGGCATGATTGTACCTCCATACATGTTATAATAAGAAGGGTCTAGAAGAGGTGCAGTGTCCAGAGGAAGAGGAACATGTAGCCTGGGTTTAAGGTTTGAATGGTGGCTTTCTGGGAGGCAGGAAAGGCACTAAAAGTGTACAGGACTACCTGGTAGGGTGCTGGGAGAAAAGAAATGAATTGATGGGGCTTGATAGCAACAGGGTGAATTAGAATTTCAGAGTGCAGGGAGGAGAGGGAATGGTGGTAGCCCTTATAAGGGCTCCCATGGGATAAGGTGTATGAGGGAAGGTTTTTCTGTCTTTTTATGGGGGTGGGTCGGTGGGGAGACTACAAATATCTTCAACATACCATGTTTAGTATTTTTCTGTAGGTGCAAGGATCAATAACAGTTTCTGATGTGCTTACCATTAAAATAGAGATAAACAATGACAAAATAGCAGTGAGAGAGTGTGTGGTGGACCCTGTGCCTTGGCTGTCATCCTGGAAAACATGGCAGCACAAGCTGATTAGGATAACCATGGTTTCCTCCATCTCATCTATTTTTACCTCAGCTGACTTGTCAGTCAGCTGAGGTTTTTTGAGGGTCCGCCGTCCGTCCGTCGTCCGTCCGTCCGTCGTCCACAATTCACATTTTCGACTTCTTCTCAAAAACTGTCAGCCAGATTCACTTCAAACTTGGTGGAGATATGCCTTGGGTGGGTCTCTACCAAGTTTGTTCAAATGGTCACGGTCCAGTGATTTTTGGATTTTTAATTAATTTTTTTCGTCTTTTTTGGGTAAATTTTAAAAAATCTTCTTCTCCGAAACCACTCACCCAATTGCGCTGATATCACACAGGAACACTCCCTGGGACTCCTAGTTCTTAATTTGTTCACCAGGTGGCGCTGCGATTTTTTCCTAATTTTTTATGAATTTTTGTGTGTTATAGCTATTTTCGACTTCTTGTCCAGAACCATCACTCAGATTAAGCTGAAACATGGTGGATATGTTCCTCTTAGAAGGGTCAAACAAAGTTGTTCACTATGTGAGAATGCTGCTGATTCCTGATTTTTAACGATTTTTTCAATTCGGGTACTTATCGGTCAATGCAGCTTTCCTATTGATTACTATGGAAGTCAATGGGCATTCTAATGCTAGTTCACATTTTTGACTTCTTCTCCAAAACGGTCATCCAGATTAACTTCAAACTTGGTGGCAATGTACCTTGGATGGGTTTCTACCAATTTTGTTCACGTGGTCATACTCCAGTGATTTTTGGATTTTTAATGAATTTTTGTTGTTGTTTTTTTTTGACAAATCTTAAAAAATCTTCTTCTCCGAAACTGCTTACCCAAATGCTTTGATATCACACAGGAAGACATCTAGGGACTCCTTGTTGTTAATTTGTTCCCCAGGTGGTGCTGCAGTTTTTTTCTAATGTTTTTTGTGAATTTTTGTGTGTTATAGATATTTTCGACTTCTTCTCCAGAACCGTCACTCAGATTAAGCTTACACATGGTGGATATGTTCCTAATGGAAGGGCCAAACAAAGTTGTTCACTATGTGGGAATGTTGCGGATTCCTGATTTTAGCTCAGCTGACTTGTCAGTTCATTGAGCTGTGGGGTCACAGTGCAACATACATGAATTTATACTCTTCATTATAACTTGAGAACTACTTGAACTTTTATGTTGCACTTGTAAGTGTTCTTCTATAAAGGTCAGACTTACTCAGAACATGGTGTCCTTGATCCTTTCCCAAGTTCATAGAGCTGCAAGTGTGATGAATGTCCAGATCAGCTGAGGCTCGGGCTGTTCACACAGCCCTCTTGTTTATGATTTTTTTTCAAAAATCTCTACAAAAGTTTTAATATGAAAGTTTAACATGGGAATTTCTTGTAATGGTCATAACTTTAATAATATTGACCAGATTTACTTCAAACTTGGTGGGAATGTGCCTTGGGTGGATCTCTGTCAAGTGTGTTCAAATGGTCATGCTCTATTGATTTTTGGATTTTTTATGAATTTGTTTGTTCTTTTTTGGGGCAAACCTTCAAAATTCTTCTCCTCTGAAGATTGCTTTGATATCGTTCATAGACACTCCCCAGGACACCTAGTTCCCAATTTGTTCACCAGGTGGCGCTGCAATTTGTTTATGAATTTTTTGTATGGTTTTGCTATTTTTTACTTGTTTTCAGAACTGTCCCTCAGATTAAGCTGAAATGTGATGGATATGTTGTTGTGGAAGGGTCAAACAGTTGTTTAGTAGGTGGCACTGCTTTGGATTCCTGATTTTTAAGGATTTTCAATTACGGTACTTACCAGTCAGTGGAGCTTTCCTATCGATTACTATGCAAGTCAATGGGCATTCTAATGCTAATTCACAGGACAACTGACACGAAATTTACTGTTTATTTGATAACTTGAGATCTGTTTTGAGTTAGCTACACATGTTAATTATTCTGTATGAAGGTCATGCTGAGACAGTACATGAATGACCTTGACCTGGTTTGTGGGGTCACAGTGCAACATACATGAATTTTACCCTTCATTATAACTTGAGAACTACTTGAACTTTGATGTTGTACATGTAAGTGTTCTTCTATAAAGGTCAGACTTACTCAGAACATGGTGTCCTTGATCCTTTCCCAAGTTCATAGAGCTGCAAGTGTGATGAATGTCAAGATCAGCTGAGGCACGGGCTGTTCACACAGCCCTCTTGTTTGAATATATCATGGAACATGATAGAACAATGCTTGCTAATTGATTTGAAATATATTTTGAAACAAAATTTCGCAAATTCAAATTGAAATTATTAATGTGAATTTTATGCCTCATCATCGTTTAACCCAACTATGCATGTTGTGCATGGTAGGTAGTGATTTTTACCTCAGCTGACTTGTCAGTCAGCTGAGGTTTTTTGAGGGTTCGTCGTCCGTCCGTCGTCCGTCCGTCCGTCGTCCGTCCGTCCGTCGTCCACAATTCACATTTTCGACTTCTTCTCCAAAACCGTCAGCCAGATTCACTTCAAACTTGGTGGAGATGTGCCTTGGGTGGGTCTCTACCAAGTTTGTTCAAATGGTCACGGTCCAGTGATTTTTGGATTTTTAATGAATTTTTTTGTTCTTTTTTGGGTAAATCTTAAAAAATCTTCTCCAAAGCCGCTCACCAAATTGCTTTGATATCACACAGGAAAACTCCCTAGGACTCCTAGTTCTATTAATTTGTTCACCAGGTGGCGCTGCGATTTTTTCCTAATTTTTACCTCAGTTGACTTGTTAGTCAGCTGAGGTTTTTTGAGGGTCCGTCGTCTGTCCGTCCGTCGTCCGTCCGTCTTCCACAATTCACATTTTCGACTTCTTCTCAAAAACTGTCAGCCAGATTCACTTCAAACTTGGTGGAAATGTGCCTTGGGTGGGTCTCTACCAAGTTTGTTCAAATGGTCGCGGTCCAGTGATTTTGGGATTTTTAATGAACTTTTTTGTTCTTTTTTGGGTAAATCTTAAAAAATCTTCTTCTCCGAAACTGCTCACCCAATTGCTTTGATATCACACAGGAACACTGCCTGGGACTCCTAGTTCTTAATTTGTTCACCAGGTGGCGCTGCAATTTTTCCTTATTTTCTATGAATTTTTGTGTGTAATAGCTATTTTTGACTTCTTCTCCAGAACCATCACTCAGATTATATATATATATATCTTTATTCGTACAAAGTACACGTATTACATAGCAATAGTACAAATGATATATTCCTTTGTTGAGGTTTAGTTTACAACAAAGTCATGGTGCAAAATAAGTGCGTAGCTGCATCACTAAACGTTCAGTCAGTGCAAAGGGTTATGATCAGGTCCTGTGTTTCTTGGTGAGATAAAAAAGAAAAGTCTCCACTGTCTTTTGTTTCAATGAGATCGCGAATCAATTGACTGTGTATAATGTCCTCTTCACATATGGAACCAAAGGCAACATCTTGGACGGAGCTGACGACATCTGAAATTTCAACAAATTGGGCATTTTGTTTTGGAACTCCATATATATGGCGCACATAATTAATGGTGTTACATACTTGGGATCGACTTCCCTGCATCGCTAGCCTGCTACACAATTGAACGCAATTATTAGGGCTAACAAGATTTTTTCGAAAGAAATTCATGAATCTAGAATGTAACTGACACTCTACTGGTAAGTCCTCACATATTAAACTGAGAAATCGGTTGTGGGTATTACCAGGCACACCAAAAATTCGTCTGATACACTTACGCCATGCCGTGAAAAACTTTGTTACGTAGGAAGATGAAAAATCCCAAAGGACACAGTTGTGTATTGACATGCAATATGATTTAAAAAGTCTGTATTTGACCTTGGAAGATGCATGTCCAAATTGAGAAATAAGTAGATTACATCTCCTATACAATTCAGCTATGGCTTGGTCTACCTGCCTTTTAGGAATATCTTTGCCGAACGGCGAACCTAAATGAGAATGACTGAGAACATGTTGAATCTCACCACCCTCAAAAGACATATTATCAAGACATGCATCACTCCCGAATGCAATAATTTTACTTTTGCTCGGATTAAATACAACTTTATATTCTGTGCTAAAATTGGAGCATACAGACATCATTTTTTGCAGAGCAACCCTTGTAGGAGCCATAAGAATAATGTCATCTGCGTAGCTGATAGCTCCGAGGAATTGTTTTCCCACGTGACAGCCAAGGCGGGTTTCTTTTAGTCTCTTCAGTAATTCATCATAGTATATAACAAACAGTATGGGAGATAAGACACCACCTTGTTTAACACCATTGCTAACTGAAAAGGCATCACTCAAAATATTTGACCATCAAACTCTAATTCTCTGTGACGTGTAAAATAACGCAAGAAACCTGGCGATAAGAGGACACAACCCTCTCTGGCGCAATAATTCGAAAAGTTCAACATATTCGACACGATCGAATGCCTTCGTGGCATCCAGTAGTAGTGCGTATGTCTTCCCTCCACCATTACAGTAGTACTGAATAACTTCATAAACAAGAAATGTACACTGAGTAGTTGAATGACGAGATTTGTATGCAAATTGTAAATCAGAACTACATAATATATCACAGTTTTGGTTGATAATAACCCAGTCTAGCATCTTTCCAATTACGCTGCTGAGTGCAATTCCCCTGAAATTGTCAGAATTCTGTAGAGATTTTCTTTTGTTTTTCGGGATGGGAATGACAGTGGATAGAACGAGACCATCTGGCGAAACGCCATGCCGAATCATAGTGCTGGAAAGTAATGCTAAATACAAAAACAACTTATCTGTACCATGTTTTAAATGATCTGTGTAATGACCGGAGTCTCCGTCCGATTTACCGTATTTCAATGAAGTAATGGCATTTTTTACTTCCTGCAAAGTTACTTCATGTCTATTATAACAATTGGAATGCACGCGGCACTTCAGTTTAATATCGTTATCACAACTATCCAATAACTTCGACATTTTATTCTTGTCATATGCAACACTGTTGTACAACGCCTCGTATTTATTTGCAAACAGCTCGCCAATATCTGCTTTAGAATTTATGCCATCGACACAGCAGGGTAATGCTGAAGATTTGCCCCGTACCCTCTTTACCTCATGCCAGAAGTTTCGGTTCTTGTTGGACAATATAGCTTCAGCCATTTTGTTAGCTACGATTCTATCTTTGTTGTTTTTTGCAAACCTAACTGCATGATGATACTGTGCTCTTGTGCGACGGCGAATGTCAGCTAATACGCCGTTATTAAGCTGAAACATGGTGGATATGTTCCTTGTAGAAGGGTCAAACAAAGTTGTTCACTATGTGAGAATGCTGCAGATTCCTGATTTTTAACGATTTTTTCAATTCGGGTACTTATCAGTCAATGCAGCTTTCCTATTGATTACTATGGAAGTCAATGGGCATTCTAATGCTAATTCACATTTTCAACTTCTTCTCCAAAACCGTCATCCAGATTAATTTCAAACTTGGTGGCAATGTACCTTGGGTAGGTTTCTACCAATTTTGTTCACGTGGTCATGCTCCAGTGATTTTTGGATTTTCAATGAATTTTGTTGTTTTTTTTTGACAAATCTTGAAAAATCTTCTTCCCCGAAACTGCTTCCCCAAATGCTTTGATATCATACAGGAAGACATCTAGGGACTCCTTGTTGTTAATTTGTTCACCAGGTGGCGCTGCAATTTTTTTAAAATTAATTTTTTGTGTGGTTTTGCTATTTTTCACTTGTTCTCAGAACCATCCCTCAGATTAAGCTGAAATGTGATGGATATATTGTTGTGGAAGGGTCAAACAGTTGTTTACTAGGTGGCACTGCTTTGGATTCCTGATTTTTAAGGATTTTCAATTCGGGTACTTATCGTTCAATGCAGCTTTCCTATTGATTACTATGTAAGTCAATGGGCATTCTAATGCTAATTCACATGACAACTGACACAAAATTTACTGTTTACTTGATAACTTGAGATTTGTTTTGAGTTAGCTACACATGTTATTTATTGTGTATGAAGGTCATGCTGAGACAGTACATGAATGACCTTGACCTGGTTTGTGGGGTCACAGTGCAACATACATGAATTTTACTCTTCATTATAACTTGAGAATTACTTGAACTTTGATGTTGCACATGTAGGTGTTCTTGTATGAAGGTCAGACTTACTCAGAACATGGTGTCCTTGATCCTTTCCCAAGTTCATAGATCTGCAAGTGTGATGAATGTCAAGATCAGCTGAGGCACGGGCTGTTCACACAGCCCTCTTGTTATTTATTACTGTAGTATCAGATGTTATGATGACCTCTACTGCCAGCCCAAAATATTTGCATACTGCAGCTGGTCGTTTGCGTCAGGGGCATGTTAAGGTGTCCTGACCACACAATTTCATTGCAAAGATGAAGATACCTTATCTGCATAGATGCCAAAAAGAAAGAAAAAAAGAATTGATCGGCATTTTGTTACACCCCAAAACACTCAAGAATTACACTGCATGCAACTCATATTTTGCTTCTGTAGAGTTTGATCATCATTCAGTCAAATGATGCTAACCTGGGTTTAATGAGATGCAAGATTACGGGTCAAATCAGCAGCCTTATTCTCAGTTGCATGGCTGGGCAGTGCCCAGGTAAACAAAGACGCATGGGCACATCTTAGTCCATGCTATTTGGGAGTGTTGAGATGTTATCATCTCAAAATGGATGTATATTTACCCAAACATACCATGTTTAGTATTTCTCTTAAGTTGCAACGTTGAATAACAGTTTCTGATGTGCTTACCATTAAAATAGAGATAAACAATGACAAAATAGCTCAGCTTTGGGTCACATGAAAGAGATGTGATCAGTGATTTACCACTCATATAACAGCCAGTGCATTTATTGGGTAACGATTAATGGTCATTTTACGAGCATCCTGTCATCCAACACCCCACTGAAGATACAAGAGATGCCTGTGTGGAACACCCACCAACCAGATACTGCTTTGGCATTTTAATTTAAAACAGATCCATGACCCTTTCACCCCGTAACTTGACCAACAAGTGTTCATGCTTTTCAAGAGGGTATAAATTTGGGCTGGGTTGGGTTAAATTTTTCAAGATTCAAATGGTCCAATTTGAATAAAAGAACAGTCCATTTTATCAGAAGTAATGGGGGTTTAGAACAACTGATAGAAATAAACCTTTTCAGTAATAACATAGATTAGGCCAAGTTTCATACTTATTGATATTTCAAGTTGTGAAAAAGATATTTTTGAGCATTCTATGGCAAATTGTACAGATTTGATCAAAATTCAAAGGGCCGTGCCTCCTAAACATGGAATTGTTGGGTTTCTTCCTTTTTGGCTGAAAGATGGACACAGGGTTGTTCCTATCCCACCACCCCCATTGGATTATGGATCTGTATGATTTGGCAGTACATTCTAGGTGCAAATTGCCGGGAACAGACCCTATGTTACAAAAGTGGAGCTTTGTAGAAAACGTGAATATTTTTTTTGCAAAATGGCAGATTTTATAGGTTGAAATTCAAAGTCAGGTCACAAGTGTGCAAACTTGGGCATATTTGATTATGTTCAGCCCACCTTGTTCACTTTCTTCCATGGACATGTATTGCAAACAGTGCTGAAAAGGTGTGGCCGGGATTCATTTTGATCTCCAAATCAAATATTCCTTTGTGCAACTGTCCCACATTGGACCACATTCAAAATGGCGCTCAGCAATATGCATGATTTGCCAGGGTCTCTTGTTGCATTTGAATTTGTATCTAACGATAATAACTGCTTCAGACACAACCGAGTGGGCAGATCAAAGTTAAGATAGTAAGGCATGTTTTAAAAGTACTTTAACGACCTTTTGCAGGGTTTTACCTGAGGTTTAATATTTAGGTGTCCTGGGGACTCCTTGCATATTTGTGGGTGGGTCTCTACCAAGTTGGTTCAAATGGTCACGGTCCAGTGATTTTTGGATTTTTAATGAATTTTTTTGTTCTTTTTTGGGTAAATCTTAAAAAACCTTCTTCTCCGAAACCGCTCACCCAATTGCTTTGATATCACACAGGAAGACTCGCTGGGACTCCTTGTTCTTAATTTGTTCACCAGGTGGCGCTGCAATTTTTTCCTAATTCTGTCTCCCGGTGGAAGCTGGGACATATTGTTTTAGTGCCCGTTTCTTCCGCTTCTTCTTCTTCTTCTTCTTCTTGTTCAGGTTCTTCAACACTTGGTTTCTGTGCGATAAGTCTTAAAGAACTTGACAGAATTTGATGAAACTTGGTAGGATTATGTATCTTGGCAAGACCTAGGTTGGGATTGTATTTGGGTGACCTTGACCTAATTTTCAAGGTCACAGGGTCACTTATGTGAAATTGGTTTCCGTGCGATAAGTCTTGAAGAACTTGATGGAATTTGATCAAACTTGGTAGGATTGTGTATCTTGGCAAGACCTCGGTTGGGATTGTATTTGGATGACCTTGAGTGAATTCTCAAGGTCACAGGGTCACTTACGTGAAATTGGTTTCCGTGCGATAAGTCTTGAAGAACTCGATGGAATTTGATCAAACTTGGTAGGATTATGTATCTTGGCAAGACCTAGGTTGGGATTGTATTTGGGTGACCTTGACGTAATTTTTAAGGCCACAGGGTCACTTATGTGAAATTGGTTTCCGTGCGATAAGTCTTGAAGAACTTGACGGAATTTGATGAAACTGGGTAGGATTATGTATCTTGGCAAGACCTAGGTTGGGATTGTATTTGGATGACCTTGAGGGAATTATCAAGGTCAGAGGGTCACCTTTGTGAAATTGGTTTCAGTGCGATAAGTCTTGAGGAACTTTATGGAATTTGATGAAACTTGGTAGGATTATGTATCTAGGCAAGACCTAGGTTGGGATTGTATTTGGATGACCTTCAGCGAATTCTCAAGGTCACAGGATCACTTATGTGAAATTGGTTTATGTCGATAAGTCATGAAGAACAGGATGGAATTTGATGAAACTTGGTAGGATTATGTATCAAGGTAAGACCAAGGTTGGGATTGTAATTGGGTGACCTTGACCTAATTTTCAAGGTCACAGGGTCACTTATGTGAAATCGGTTTTTTCTGCAGTAAGTCTTGAAGAACTTGATGAAAATTGCTCGAGTAATGTATCTGGATGAGAGCTAAAATAGGATTGTAATTTTTAAGCAAACTTGGTCATTTGTAATTTGTTATCACCTGTAGCTTATTCAGAGACGTAATGTTCCACCGGGAGACATTTGGTTTTCTGTTGGAAAATCAGCCTGTTTTAGTTTTTACCTCAGCTGACTTGTCAGTCAGCTGAGGTTTTTTGAGGGTCTGTCGTCCGTCGTCCGTCGTCCACAATTGACATTTTCGACTTCTTCTTAAAAACTGTCATCCAGATTCACTTCAAACTTGGTGGAGATGTGCCTTGGGTGGGTCTCTACCAAGTTTGTTCAAATGGTCGCGGTCCAGGGATTTTTGGATTTTTAATGATTTTTTTTGGTTCTTTTTTGGGTAAATCTTAAAAAATCTTCTTCTCCAAAATCACTCACCCAATTGCTTTGATATCACACAGGAACACTCCCTGGGGCACGTTGTTCTTAATTTGTTCACCAGGTGGCGCTGCAATTTTTTCCTAATTTTTACCTCAGCTGACTTGTCAGTCAGCTGAGGTTTTTTGAGGGTCCGTCGTTCGTCCGTCGTCCGTCTGTCCGTCCGTCCGTCCATCGTCCACAATTCACATTTTCGACTTCTTCTCAAAAACTGTCTGCCAGATTCACTTCAAACTTGGTGGAGATATGCCTTGGGTGGGTCTCTACCAAGTTTGTTCAAATGGTAACGGTCCAGTGATTTTTGGATTTTTAATGAATTTTTTTCGTCTTTTTTGGGTAAATCTTAAAAAATCTTCTTATCCGAAACCACTCACCCAATTGCTTTGATATCACACAGGAACACTCCCTGGGACTCCTAGTTCTTAATTTGTTCACCAGGTGGCGCTGCAATTTTTTCCTAATTTTTTATGAATTTTTGTGTGTTATTGCTATTTTCGACTTCTTGTACAGAACCATCACTCAGATTAAGCTGAAACATGGTGGATATGTTCCTTGTAGAAGGGTCAAACAAAGTTGTTCACTATGTGGGAATGCTGCTGATTCCTGATTTTTAACGATTTTTTCAATTCGGGTACTTATCGGTCAATGCAGCTTTCCTATTGATTACTATGGAAGTCAATGGGCATTCTAATGCTAATTCACATTTTTGACTTCTTCTCCAAAACGGTCATCCAGATTAACTTCAAACTTGGTGGCAATGTTCCTTGGATGAGTTTCTACCAATTTTGTTCACGTGGTCATGCTCCAGTGATTTTTGGATTTTTAATGAATTTTTGTTGTTGTTTTTTTTGGACAAATCTTAAAAAATCTTCTTCTCCGAAACTGCTTACCCAATTGCTTTGATATCACACAGGAAGACATCTAGGGACTCCTTGTTGTTAATTTGTTCACCAGGTGGCGCTGCAGTTTTTTTCTAATTTTTTTGGTGAATTTTTGTGTGTTATAGATATTTTCGACTTCTTCTCCAGAACCGTCACTCAGATTAAGCTTACACATGGTGGATATGTTCCTAATGGAAGGGCCAAACAAAGTTGTTCACTATGTGGGAATGCTGCGGATTCCTGATTTTAGCTCAGCTGACTTGTCAGTTCATTGAGCTGTGGGGTCACAGTGCAACATACATGAATTTATACTCTTCATTATAACTTGAGAACTACTTGAACTTTGATGTTGCACTTGTAAGTGTTCTTCTATAAAGGTCAGACTTACTCAGAACATGGTGTCCTTGATCCTTTCCCAAGTTCATAGAGCTGCAAGTGTGATGAATGTCCAGATCAGCTGAGGCTCGGGCTGTTCACACAGCCCTCTTGTTTATGAATTTTTGTGTGTTATAGCTATTTTCGACTTCTTCTCCAGAACCATCACTCAGATTAAGCTGAAACATGGTGGATATGTTCCTTGTAGAAGGGTCAAACAAAGTTGTTCACTATGTGGGAATGCTGTGGATTCCTGATTTTTAACGATAATTTCAATTCGGGTACTTGTCGGTCAATGCAGCTTTCCTATTGATTACCATGGAAGTCAATGGGCATTCTAATGCTAATTCACATTTTTGACTTCTTCTCCAAAACCATCATCCAGATTAACTTGAAACTTGGTGGCAATGTACCTTGGGTGGGTTTCTACCAATTTTGTTCATGTGGTCATGCTCCAGTGATTTTTGGATTTTTAATGAATTTTTTTCTTCTTTTTTTTTGGACAAATCTTAAAAAATCTTCTTCCCTGAAACTGCTTACCCAAATGGTTTGATATCACACAGGAAGACATCTAGGGACTCTTTGTTGTTAATTTGTTGACCTGGTGGCGCTGCAGTTTTTTTGTAATTTTTTTTTTTTTGAATTTTTGTGTGTTATAGATATTTTCGACTTCTCCTCCAGAACCGTCACTCAGATTAAGCTTACTCTTGGTGGATATGTTCCTAATGGAAGGGCCAAACAAAGTTGTTCACTGTGTGGGAATGCTGCGGATTCCTGATTTTTAATGATGTTTTCAAGTCGGCTCCTTTGGGGTAAATGCACCTTTCCTATTGATTACCATGTAAGTCAATGGGCATTCTTATGCTAATTTACATTTTCGATTTCTTCTCCAAATCCATCATCCAGATTTACTTTAAACTTGGTGGCAATGTACCTTGGGTGAGTGTCTACCAGGTTTGTTCCAATGGTCATGTTCCAATGAATTTGGATTTTTTTATGATTTTTTTTCAAAAAATCTCTACAAAAGTTTTAATAGGAAAACTTAACGTGGGAATTTGTTGAAATGGTCCTAACTTTAATAATATTGACCATATTAACTTCAAACTTGGTGGGGATGTGCCTTAGGTGGATCTCTACCAAGTGTGTTCAAATGGTCATGCTCTATGGATTTTTGGATTTTTTATGAATTTTTTTGTTTTTGGGGGGCAAACCTTCAAAATTCTTCTCCTCCGAAACCACTCGCCCAATTGCTTTGATATCGTACATAGACACTCCCGGGGACCTCTAGTTCCCAATTTGTTCACCAGGTGGTGCTGCAATTTTTTTAATGAATTTTTTGTATGGTTTTGCTATTTTTAACTTGTTCTCAGAACAATCCCTCAGATTAAGCTGAAATGTGATGGATATATTGTTGTGGAAGGGTCAAACAAAGTTGTTTACTAGGTTGCACTGCTTTGGATTCCTGATTTTTAAGTATTTTCAACTCGGGTACTTATCGATCAATGCAGCTTTCCTATTGATTACTATGTAAGTCAATGGGCATTCTAATGCTAATTCACAGGACAACTGACACAAAATTTACTGTTTACTTGATAACTTGAGATCTGTTTTGAGTTAGTACTGTGACGTTGCACATGTTAATGTTTTTGTATGAAGGTCATGCTCAGACAGTACATGAATGACTTTGACCTCATTTCTGGGGTCACAGGGCAACATACATGAATTTTACTCTTCATTATAACTTGAGAATTACTTGAATTTTGATGTTGCACATGTAGATGTTCTTCTATAAAGGTCAGACTTACTCAGAACATGGTGTCCTTGATCCTTTCCCAAGTTCATAGAGCTGCAAGTGTGGTGAATGTCAAGATCAGCTAAGGCACGGGCTGTTCACACAGCCCTCTTGTTTATGAATTTTTGTGTGTTAAAGCTATTTTCGACTTCTTCTCCAGAACCATCACTCAGATTAAGCTGAAACATGGTGGATATGTTCCTTGTATAAGTTGTAGAAGGGTCAAACAAAGTTGTTCACTATGTGGGAATGCTGCGGATTCCTGATTTTTACCTCAACTGACTTGTCAGTCAGCTGAGTTTTTTTGAGGGTCTGTCGTCCGTCGTCCGTCCGTCGTCCACAATTCACATTTTCGACTTCTTCTCAAAAACCATCAGCCAGATTCACTTCAAACTTGGTTAAGATCTGCCTTGGGTGGGTCTCTACCAAGTTTGTTCAAATGGTCACGGTCCAGTGATTTTTGGATTTTTTATGAATTTTTTTGTTCTTTTTTGGGTAAATCTTAACAAATCTTCTTCTCCGAAACTGCTCACCCAATTGCTTTGATATCACACAGGAACACTCCCTGGGACTCCTAGTTCTTAATTTGTTCACCAGGTGGCGCTGCAATTTTTTCCTAATTTTTACCTCAGCTGACTTGTCAGTCAGCTGAGGTTTTTTGAGGGTCCGTCGTCCGTCCGTCGTCCGTCCTCGTCCACAATTCACATTTTCGACTTCTTCTCAAAAACCGTCAGCCAGATTCACTTTAAACTTGGTGGAGATGTGCCTTGGGTGGGTCTCTACCAAGTTTGTTCAATTGGTCACGGTCCAGTGATTTTTGGATTTTAAATGAATTTTTTTGTTCTTTTTTGGGTAAATCTTAAAAATTCTTCTCCTCGAAAGCGCTTACCCAATTGCTTTGATATCACACAGGAACACTCCCGGGGACTCCTAGTTCTTAATTTGTTCACCAGGTGGCGCTGCGATTTTTTCCTTATTCTTTATGAATTTTTGTGTGTTATAGCTATTTTCGATTTCTTCTCCAGAACCGTGACTCAGATTAAGCTGAAACATGGTGGATATGTTCCTTGTAGAAGGGTCAAACAAAGTTGTTCACTATGTGGGAATGCTGCAGATTCCTGATTTTTAACGATTTTTACCTCAGCTGACTTGTCAGTCAGCTGAGGTTTTTTGAGGGTCCGTCGTCCGTCGTCCGTCCGTCCGTCGTCCACAATTCACATTTTCGACTTCTTCTCAAAAACCGTCAGCCAGATTCACTTTAAACTTGGTGGAGATATGCCTTGGGTGAGTCTCTACCAAGTTTGTTCAAATGGTCATGGTCCAGTGATTTTTGGATTTTTAATGAATTTTTTTCGTCTTTTTTGGGTAAATCTTAAAAAATCTTCTTCTCCGAAACCACTCACCCAATTGCTTTGATATCACACAGGAACACTCCCTGGGACTCCTAGTTCTTAATTTGTTCACCAGGTGGCGCTGCAATTTTTTCCTAATTTTTACCTCAGCTGACTTGTCAGTCAGCTGAGGTTTTTTGAGGGTCCATCGTCCGTCCGTCCGTCCGTCGTCCGTCGTCCACAATTCACATTTTCGACTTTTTCTCAAAAACCGTCTGCCAGATTCACTTCAAACTTGGTGGAAATGTGCCTTGGGTGGGTCTCTACCAAGTTGGTTCAAATGGTCACGGTCCAGTGATTTTTGGATTTTTAATGAATTTTTTTGTTCTTTTTTGGGTAAATCTTAAAAAATCTTCTTCTCCGAAACCGCTCACCCAATTGCTTTGATATTACACAGGAACACTCCCTGGGACTTCTATTTCTTAATTTGTTCACCAGGTGGTGCTGCAATTTTTTCCTAATTTTTTATGAATTTTTGTGTGTTATAGCTATTTTCGACTTCTTCTCCAGAACCGTGACTCAGATTAAGCTGAAACATGGTGGATATGTTCTTTGTAGAAGGGTCAAACAAAGTTGTTCACTATGTGGGAATGTTGCGGATTCCTGATTTTTAACGATTTTTTCAATTTGGGTACTTGTCGGTCAATGCAGCTTTCCTATTGATTACTATGGAAGTCAATGGGCATTCTAATGCTAATTCACATTTTCTTCTTCTTCTCCAAAACCGTCATCCAGATTAACCTCAAACTTGATGGCAATGTACCTTGGGTGGGTTTCTACCAATTTTGTTCAAATGTTCATGCTCCAGTGATTTTTGGATTTTTAATGAATTTTTTTGTTTGTTTTTTTTGGACAAATCTTAAAAAATTTTCTTCTCCGAAACTGCATACCCAATTGCTTTGATATCGTACATAGAGACTCCCAGGGACACCTAGTTCCCAATTTGTTCACCAGGTGGCGCTGCAATTTTTTAAGGAATTTCTTGTGTGGTTTTGCTATTTTCCACTTGTCAGAACGGTCCCTCAGATTAAGCTGAAATGTGATGGATATGTTGTTGTGGAAGGGTCAAACAGTTGTTTACTAGGTGGCACTGCTTTGGTTTCCTGATTTTTAAGGATTTTGAATTCGGGTACTTATCGTTCGATGCAGTTTTCCTATTGATTATTATGTAAGTCAATGGGCATTCTAATGCTAATTAACAGGACAACTGACACGAAATTTACTGTTTACTTGATACCTTGAGATCTGTTTTGAGTCCGCTACACATGTTAATTATTCTGTATGAAGGTCATGCTGAGACTGTACATGAATGACCTTGACCTTGTTTGTGGGGTCACTGTGCAACATACATGAATTTTACTCTTCATTATAGCTTGAGAACTACTTGAACTTTGATGTTGCACATGTAGTTGTTCTTCTATAAAGGTCAGACTTACTCAGAACATGGTGTCCTTGATCCTTTCCCAAGTTCATAGAGCTGCAAGTGTGATGAATGTCAAGATCAGCTGAGGCACGGGCTGTTCACACAGCCCTCTTGTTTATGAATTTTTGTGTGTTATAGCTATTTTCGACTTCTTGTCCAGAACCATCACTCAGATTAAGCTGAAACATGGTGGATATGTTCCTTGTAGAAGGGGGCAAACAAAGTTGTTCACTATGTGGGAATGCTGCAGATTCCTGATTTTTAACGATTTTTTCAATTCTGGTACTTATCGGTCAATGCAGCTTTCCTATTGATTACTATGGAAGTCAATGGGCATTCTAATGCTAATTCACATTTTCGACTTCTTCTCCAAAACCGTCATCCAGATTAACTTCAAACTTGGTGGCAATGTACCTTGGATGGGTTTCTACCAATTTTGTTCACGTGGTCATGCTCCAGTGATTTTTGGATTTTTAATGAATTTTTGTTGTCGTTTTTTTTGGACAAATCTTAAAAAATCTTCTTCTGCGAAACTGCTTACCCAAATGCTTTGATATCACACAGGAAAACATCTAGGGACTCCTTGTTGTTAATTTGTTCACCAGGTGGCGCTGCAGTTTTTTTCTAATTTTCTTTGTGAATTTTTGGTTGTTATAGATATTTTGGACTTCTCCAGAACCGTCACTCAGATTAAGCTTACACATGGTGGATATGTTCCTAATGGAAGGGCCAAACAAAGTTGTTCACTATGTGGGAATGCTGCAGATTCCTGATTTTAGCTCAGCTGACTTGTCAGTTCATAGAGCTGTGGGGTCACAGTGCAACATACATGAATTTATACTCTTCATTATAACTTGAGAACTACTTGAACTTTTATGTTGCACTTGTAAGTGTTCTTCTATAAAGGTCAGACTTACTCAGAAGATGGTGTCCTTGATCCTTTCCCAAGCTCATAGAGCTGCAAGTGTGATGAATGTCCAGATCAGCTGAGGCTCGGGCTGTTCACACAGCCCTCTTGTTTCAATTGTGGTACTTATCGGTCAATGCAGCTTTCCTGTTGATTACTATGGAAGTCAATGGGCATTCTAATGCTAATTCACATTTTCGACTTCTTCTCCAAAACTGTCATCCAGATTGACTTCAAACTTGGTGGGGATACACCTTGAGTGGATCTCTACCAAGTTGTTCAAATGGTCACGCTCCATTGATTTTTAAATTTTTTTTGAATGCACCTTTACTATTGATTACCATGTAAGTCAATGGGCATTCTAATGCTAATTTACATTTTCTTCTCCAAAACCATCATCCAGATTTGCTTCAAACTTGGTGGCAATGTACCTTGGGTGGGTGTCTACCAGGTCTGCTCCAATGGTCATGTTCCAATGAATTTGGATTTTTTTATGATTTTTTTTCAAAAATCTCTACAAAAGTTTTAATAGGAAAGTTTAACATGGGAATTTCTTGTAATGGTCCTAACTTTAATAATATTGACCAGATTTACTTCAAACTTGGTGGGGATGTGCCTTGGGTGGATCTCTATCAAGTGTGTACAAATGCTCATGCTCTATTGATTTTTAGATTTTTTATGAATTTGTTTGTTCTTTTTTGGGGCAAACCTTCAAAATTCTTCTCCTCTGAAACCGCTCGCCCAATTGCTTTGATATCGTTCATAGACACACCCGGGGACACCTAGTTCCCAATTTGTTCACCAGGTGGCGCTGCAATTTTTTTTTTTTTATGAATTTTTTGTATGGTTTTGCTATTTTTCACTTGTTTTCAGAACTGTCCCTCAGATTAAGCTGAAATGTGATGGATATGTTGTTGTGGAAGGGTCAAACAGTTGTTTAGTAGGTGGCACTGCTTTGGATTCCTGATTTTTAAGGATTTTCAATTACGGTACTTACCAGTCAGTGGAGCTTTCCTATTGATTACTATGTAAGTTAATGGGCATTCTAATGCTAATTCACAGGACAACTGACACGAAATTTACTGTTTATTTGATAACTTGAGATCTGTTTTGAGTTAGCTACACATGTTAATTATTTTGTATGAAGGTCATGCTGAGACAGTACATGAATGACCTTGACCTCGTTTGTGGGGTCACAGTGCAACATACATGAATTTTACTCTTCTTATAACTTGAGAATTACTTGAACTTTGATGTTGCACATGTAAGTGTTCTTCTATAAAGGTCAGACTTACTCAGAACATGGTGTCCTTGATCCTTGTCCACGGGCTGTTCACACAGCCCTCTTGTTTATGAATTTTTGTGTGTTATAGCTATTTTCGACTTCTTCTCCAGAACCATCTCTGAGATTAAGCTGAAACAAGGTGGATATGTTCCTTGTAGAAGGGTCAAACAAAGTTGTTCACTTTGTGGGAATGCTGCAGATTCCTGATTTTTACCTCAGCTGACTTGTCAGTCAGCTGAGGTTTTTTGAGGGTCCGTCGTCCGTCCGTCGTCCGTCCGTCCGTCCGTCGTCCACAATTCACATTTTCGACTTCTTCTCAAAAACCGTCGGCCAGATTCACTTCAAACTTGGTGGAGATGTGCCTTGGGTGGGTCTCTACCAAGTTTGTTCAAATGGTCACGGTCCAGTGATTTTGGGATTTTTAATGAATTTTTTTGTTCTTTTTTTGGTAAATCTTAAAAAATCTTCTTCTCCGAAACCGCTCACCCAATTGCTTTGATATCACACAGGAACACTCCCTGGGACTCGTAGTTCTTAATTTGTTCACCAGGTGGCACTGCAATTTTTTCCCAATTTTTTATGAATTTTTGTGTGTTATAGCTATTTTCGACTTCTTCTCCAGAACCATCTCTCAGATTAAGCTGAAACATGGTGTATATGTTCCTTGTAGAAAGGTCCAATAAAGTTGTTCACTATGTGGGAATGCTGCGGATTCCTGATTTTTAACGATTTTTTCAATTCTGGTACATGTCAGTCAATGCAGCTTTCCTATTGATTACTATGGAAGTCAATGGGCATTCTAATGCAAATTCACATTTTCGACTTCTTCTCCAAAACCGTCATCCAGATTAACTTCAAACTTGGTGGCAATGTACCTTGGGTGGGTGTCTACCAGGTTTGTTCGAATGGTCATGTTCCAATGAATTTGAATTTTTTTATGATTTTTTTTTCAAAAATCTCTACAAAAGTTTTAATAGGAAAGTTTAACATGGGAATTTCTTGTAATGGTCATAACTTTAATAATATTGACCAGATTTACTTCAAACCTGGTGGGGATATGCCTTTTGTGGATCTCTATCAAGTGTGTTCAAATGGTCACGCTCTATTGATTTTTGGATTTTTAATGAATTTATTTTTTTTTGGGGCGGGGCAAACCTTCAAAATTCTCCTCCTCTGAAACCGCTCACCCAATTGCTTTGATATCGTACATAGACACTCCCGGGGACACCTAGTTCCCAATTTGTTTGCCAGATGGCGCTGCAATTTTTTTGTGCATTTTTTATATGGTTTTGCTATTTTTCACTTGTTCTCAGAACCGCCCTCAGATTAAGCTGAAATGTGATGGATATGTTGTTGTGGAAGGGTCAAACAGTTGTTTATTAGGTGGCACTGCTTTGGATTCCTGATTTTTAAGGATTTTCTATTCGGGTACTTGTCGTTCAATGCAGCTTTGCTATTGATTACTATGTAAGTCAATGGGCATTCTAATGCTAATTCACAGGACAACTGACACGAAATTTACTGTTTACTTGATAACTTGAGATCTGTTTTGAGTTAGCTTCACATGTTAATTATTCTGTATGAAGGTCATGCTAAGACAGTACATGAATGACCTTGACCTGGTTTGTGGGGTCACAGTGCAACATACATGAATTTTACTCTTCATTATAACTTGAGAACTACTTGAACTTTGATGTTGCACATGTAAGTGTTCTTCTATATGGTCAGACTTACTCAGAACATGGTGTCCTTGATCCTTTCCCAAGTTCATAGATCTGCAAGTGTGATGAATGTCAAGATCAGCTGAGGCTCGGGCTGTTCACACAGCCCTCTTGTTAACGATTTTTTCAATTCGAGTACTTGTCAGTCAATGCAGCTTTCCTATTGATTACTATGGAAGTCAATGGGCATTCTAATGCTAATTCACATTTTCAACTTCTTCTCCAAAACGGTCATCCAGATTCACTTCAAACTTGGTGGCAATGTACCTTGAATGGGTTTCTACCAATTTTGTTCACGTGGTCATGCTCCAGTGATTTTTGGATTTTTATTGAATTTTTGTTGTTGGTTTTTTTGAACAAAGCTTAAAAAATCTTCTTCTCCGAAACTGCTTACCCAAATGCTTTGATATCACACAGGAAGACATCTAGGGGCTCCTTGTTGTTAATTTGTTCACCAGGTGGCGCTGCAGTTTTTTTTCTAATTTTTTTTGTGAATTTTTGTGTGTTATAGATATTTTTGACTTCTCCTGCAGAACCGTCACTCAGATTAAGTTTACACTTGGTGGATATGTTCCGAATGGAACGGCCAAACAAAGTTGTTCCCTGTGTGGGAATGCTGTGGATTCCTGATTTTTAATGATTTTTTCAAATGGGCTCCTTTGTGGTAAATGCACCTTTCCTATTGATTACCATGTAAGTCAATGGGCATTCTAATGCTAATTCACATTTTCAACTTCTTCTCCAAAACGGTCATCCAGATTCACTTCAAACTTGGTGGCAATGTACCTTGAATGGGTTTCTACCAATTTTGTTCACGTGGTCATGCTCCAGTGATTTTTGGATTTTTATTGAATTTTTGTTGTTGGTTTTTTTGAACAAAGCTTAAAAAATCTTCTTCTCCGAAACTGCTTACCCAAATGCTTTGATATCACACAGGAAGACATCTAGGGGCTCCTTGTTGTTAATTTGTTCACCAGGTGGCGCTGCAGTTTTTTTTCTAATTTTTTTGGTGAATTTTTGTGTGTTATAGATATTTTTGACTTCTCCTGCAGAACCGTCACTCAGATTAAGTTTACACTTGGTGGATATGTTCCGAATGGAACGGCCAAACAAAGTTGTTCCCTGTGTGGGAATGCTGTGGATTCCTGATTTTTAATGATTTTTTCAAATGGGCTCCTTTGTGGTAAATGCACCTTTCCTATTGATTACCATGTAAGTCAATGGGCATTCTATTGCTAATTTACATTTTCGACTTCTTCTCCAAGTCCATCATCCAGATTTACTTTAAACTTGGTGGCAATGTACCTTGGGTGAGTGTCTACCAGGTTTGTTCCAATGATCATGTTCCAATGAATTTGGATTTTTTTATGATTTTTTTTCAAAAACCTCTTCAAAAGTTTTAATAGGAAAACTTAACATGGGAATTTCTTGTAATGGTCATAACTTTAATAATATTGACCAGGTGTACTTCAAACTTGGTGGGGATGTGCCTTAGGTGGGTCTCTACCAAGTGTGTTCAAATGGTTACGCTCTTTTGATTTTTGGATTTTTTATGAATTTTTTTGTTTTTTGGTGGGGCAAACCTTCAAAATTCTTCTCCTCTGAAACCACTCGCCCAATTGCTTTGATATCGTACATAGACACTCCTGGGGATCTGTGGTTCCCAATTTGTTCACCAGGTGGCACTGCAATTTTTTTAATGAATTTTTTTGTATGGTTTTGCTATTTTTCACTTGTTCTCAGAACCATCCCTCAGATTAGGCTGAAATGTGATGGATATATTGTTGTGGAAGGGTCAAACAGTTGTTTACTAGGTGGCACTGCTTTGGATTCCTGATTTTTAAGGATTTTCAATTCGGGTACTTATCGTTCAATGCAGCTTTCCTATTGATTACTATGTAAGTCAATGGGCATTCTAATGCTAATTCACAGGACAACTGACACGATATTTACTGTTTACTTGATAACTTGAGATCTGTTTTGAGTTCGCTACACATGTTAATTATTTTGTATGAAGGTCATGCTGAGACAGTACATGAATGACCTTAACCTAGTTAGTGGGGTCACAGTGCAACATACATGAATTTTACTCTTCATTATAACTTGAGAATTACTTGAACTTTGATGTTGCACATGTAAGTGTTCTTGTATAAAGGTCAGACTTACTCAGAACATGGTGTCCTTGATCCTTTCCTAAGTTCATAGATCTGCAAGTGTGATGAATGTCAAGATCAGCTGAGGCACGGGCTGTTCACACAGCCCTCTTGTTCAAGATTGGCAGAACAGTAACCCCTGTTGATGGGGCAGGTAACATTTTGTCCCTTTATTTTTCTCAGCTTCTCATCTTGCCTGTACAACTTATTTTTACAATTGATACCTATGATCTTTTTTCAGATGTAACATTTTCCACCACAGTGAAGACTGCTTGTGAGCTGGGCTGAAGTGGGGTCTTTCCACTACTGGTACCTGATGTCAGAGAGTTGTTTTAACAAGTGTCCACCTGGACAGACACTGGTGCACCATGTGTTAGCCCTCTGATCTCATTCAGATCAAGCAAGTGAGTTCATATAGCTTTTGTATCATTAGTATTCAATGCAATCAACTGTTCACAAACTTTGCTACAGTGCTCTTTCTTTATAACACCACTCATTACAAGGCAGTTTCTGATAGAACATGGTGGGTACCATGGCTCCCACTGAAATCGTTTTCCCATTACTTCTATGTTAAAAGTCCCTCTGTTATATGGTGGTTTTGCTATAATATGGTATACCCTGTGGACCCCAATACCAGTGTTATAAAGAGGGAGCACTGTAGTTTGTGACTGTATGCAACAGGTGTTAACACTGCCAAACCTTTTGCCATGATGATTGGTACTGGTAATGGTGTGGCAATGTTCTTCTGTGCTAATGTGATCCCTATCTGGGATGGAATGGCCTCTACATAGGTGTTGCCATATATGTGGGTGGTATGAAAGGCTTAGTAAGTCTGTTAGGACAGAAAGTCTTGTAGTAGGTTGCAGTGTCCTTTGTGCATGATAATATCCACTACTATGAGCCTAGGGATCCATAAGGTCGAAACAGCAAGGGAGTAGGTCACATGGTGTGCAGGCCATCACAAGGGTTAGTATGTCCACCACATGAGCAGTAAACTTGGAGAGCTGAACCAGTTGGTCCCCCAAGAGAGACCTTCACAATTATCAGGAATCCCTGTAGACTTGCTACTGTGTCTACAGCTGGGGTAAGTATCCATCCCTAAGTGTGAAGGCTACATATGTACAAAAGCATGGCAGTTACATTTGATCCAAGTACAAATATTGTGAATTCATTTAATTTCGCTGTGTTCTTATTGTCTCGCCAGCGTTAGCTGTTTGCGAGACTAAGCAGTCACTTTCCGGACGTCCGTCCGTCCGTCAGTCAGTCCGTCCGTCCGTCAACCAAAAACTTCGGAGTGGCATTATTTCACTGACTAGATCAGATAGGGCTATCATACTTGGGTGGATGATTGATTGTAATCATCACTAGAGATGTGGGCCATCAATGTTACACTTCATTGAGCATTGGAGAAAAACTTCGGAGTGGCATTATTTCAGTAACTAGACTACATAGGCCTTTCATATTTGGGTACATGATTTAATGTAATCATCCCTAGAGACGAGAGACATCACTGTCACACTTCATTGAATACTTCATGCATGATTGAGCATTGGAGAAAAACTTCGGAGTGGCATTATTTCAGTAACTAGACTACATAGGCCTTTCATATTTGGGTGGATGATTTATTGTAATCATCCCCAGAGACGAGGGTCATAACTGTCACACTTCATTGATTACTTCATGCTTGATTGAGCATTGGAGAAAAACTTCGGAGTGGCATTATTTCAGTAACTACACTACATAGGCCTTTCATATTTGAGTGGATGATTTATTGTAATCATCCCTAGAGACGAGGGTCATCACTGTCACACTTCATTGATTACTTCATGCTTGATTGAGCATTGGAGAAAAACTTCGGAGTGGCATTATTTCAGTAAGTAGACTACATAGGCCTTTCATATTTGGGTGGATGACTTATTGTAATCATCCCTAGAGATGAGGGTCATCACTGTCACACTTCACTGATTACTTTATGCTTGATTGAGCATTGGAGAAAAACTTCTGAGTGGCATTATTTCACTAACTGGACTAGGAAAGGTTTTCATGCTTGGGTGGATGATTCATTGTTATCATCCCTAGAGATGAGGGTCATCACTGTCACACTTAGAAGCTTCAGAAGCCTGTTGAAATTGGATGACCTCAACTGATTTCAACGACCTAAATGTATTTTCATGGGTGAAATGCAAAACGTGGCGTTACCACTGCAACTTTTGACGAATTCAAGCCAAGTTTACCAAACTTACACCACCTTTGCTTCTTAGAAAAGCTTTAGAAGTCTATTGAAAGTGGGTGGCCTTGGTGTATTTTTGACCTACTTTGGAGGTCAGATGCATTGCATCCTCGAATGTACAATGCTATTCATGGCCAAGAGTCAAACCAAGTTCACCAAATTTATACTAGCTTTGCATCTTACAAAACGTCAGAAATCTCTTGAAAGTGGATGACTTTGACCTACTTTTGACTCGACAAATCTTATTTTCCTTGTGTGTGTTGGGTATAGTTGATTGTAGGTCCCTAGTTACTATTTAACATGAATAGCAAAGTACCTATGCTTTATTTTTGGTGTTCTTAAATTTATCTTGAAGTGTCCTTTGAAGGTCAAACTTAGGTAACTGAACATATGAAGTCATGTTGGCCAAGGGGTATTAAGTGCTTTACATGACATCTATCACTACGAAGCTTGAAACTGGCATGTCAAGCTCTGATTTGTATTAAGATGTTATATACTTTATTGGCCATTTTGTTTAAAAAAAAAAAAAAAAGTGGTATATTCTGAGTAAATATATTGAGATTTACTTGATACATTCAACATCTACTAAATACCATTATAATGTTTGGTCTTACAATTACATTGCTACTGAATGCTGGCGAGACATTCATGCCCCCTGGGCATGGCTCTGGTTTTGGCTTATTTCGCTGATGCTTCAAAACCGTGAAAGTAAGAACCCAGTGAAATATATTTTTAACATGCTGTTGATCATGTTGATAGGAATTATAACAAAAATAGTGAAGTTAAAGTTTCAGTGAAAGGTCCAAAATGCAAAAACTGTGAAAATTAACGCCTGTGAAAATAAATGTACATATTCACAGTATAAAGCAATGACTGTTAGCTCTGTTGAACAATATATAGTTTTACAAATTGTGGTCGTACTGGCCAGGTTCATAAGGGCATCAAAGCTGCCAAGCATTGTTGTACTACTACGCTTAGTGTTATGAAGACAATAAAATGTGCTGACCAAGTATGCCAGCTACAAATAAAAAAAAAATGGCATAAAAAATGCACTTTGGATACCCCCCAAAATTATAAGCTAGATTAATTCAAGTAGATTTAAGTGCTTGCATTATTTCTGCATATTTGGTGTATCTGTATCATAAACAAAATACATTTTGCCAAAGAGCCCACTGTACAGCAAACCCATTTCCTGGTAAAGATAAACACCTATCCTACCATGTCACTGCTACAACTTCAGAAAACCGCATTGTTGTCTATGCATTCTGACCATCCGCCAGTGGTGCAAGGCGGGATATATATATATATATATATATATATATATATATATATATATATATATATATATAATAAAATCTGTATAGCAAACCCATTTCCTGGAAAAGATAACACCCATCCTACCATGTCACTGCTACAACTTCAGAAAACCACAGTGTTGTCTGTGCATTCTGACCATCCGCCAGCGGTGCAAGGCGGGATATATATGTATAGTAAAATCTTTTACTGACACCATTAAGGTCAATAATAACCTATTTGTCACAATCTAAACATGTAAGTCAAAAGTCAAATACAAACTATAGAAAGATACTACCTGAGACTGAGAGATTAATATTGAGCATGTGCAGAATCACTCAAACATGTATATGCATTTCCTGAACCATGTTAATTTACATATCTTTACAATAGTATGCAGGATGTACCGGTTATTGATAGGCTAAGCCGTGCATTTGATAAAAATGCAGCACAAACTTGTCACTGACCATAGATAGGAAAAGTATTGTTATAAATCAGAGACTTCAAGTTCTAAGCTGTACTTCCATGGTAAAACCAAAACAAAGTTGTCTTTTGATGAACGCAGGTGGTCTGTGCAAGACATGTCATTTGAATTCTGGTGACGAGCTTGTAAAATAAATGTTCCTATTCTCCATATACATAGGCCATATCATAGCAACTGAAAACTCCACACAGATGAAATTCAGAGTGGGTCAGCTGGGCAAACTTTTTTTGTATTTAAGTAAAAATGAAATCAATTTATGAGAAATCCAAAAAGCTAGGGTCTCTGTGATTATTGAAATATAAAATGTATGCGTTCTCTGAAAAATGTGCTTTTTGCTTAGCGTCAGGAACCCAAATATGCGTTTACCGGCAATAACCCTCATAACTGAGATGTCGGGGAATGGAGGTAGATATCGTTGCTCAAAATTTCACAGTTCAGAGACTTGCAACTAATGACGTTTAAAGACAGATTAGCAAGCTGTAATAACAGTGTTTTTGCCCAACCTATTGACAATAGGAACATATTGATAATAGGTACATCAACTGTATGCTTAGATGGTTACATTACCGTTCAAGCAACAAAAAATCAGTATGTACCAACTTCGGAAAAAATGACATGGATGGCATAATTCAAACTTGTAAATCAAAAGTCAACCGCAGTCTTCTATCTATTCAGAAGTCTAACTAACATACTATGTGGGTATCTCTCATTACCTGAGTAAACACTGCCAAGAGCTTATAATTATATATGTGTATTGTAAATAGTTCACAGTAGAAAATCATTATCCCAACCTGGACTCCAAAGAAAATGTAGAACAACTTTCCCTGCCAACTGGAAAAATTCAGTCAAGACAATGATGTCCCACTGACTGTGTTACATTATCATTCAGGTCACAGAAGCCTTCATATACATATTTACCAAGTTGGGTTACAAAGATCGGGTCAATAGATTCCATAATAGCGGTAAACCTATCAGAAGGTGAGAGATCCATAAATTTGGGCATACATATTTTCATCTCATCATATAGTTGGAGTCTTTCTATATTATATTTTGAGCAGTCCTGCATAAAGTGCATCTTATCTTGAACTTGATTGCTATTGCATATATTACAGATTCCATCTTGCACAGGCACCTTTGGTTTACTCTGGCGGCCCATTTCTGTTGCCAGATTATGTGAGCTTACTCTTAATCTAGTGAACTAGGGGGAGAGATTCACCAACGCTCTCTAGTATAGTCAATAAGGGTGCAATAGACCTGGATCCAAGAGGGTGCAGGGATATTGTAGGAGAATCCAAAGGTAGATGGTGGAGATAACAATACCAACAGTTCTATCATATGTATTGAAAATAAAAATCTATAACCACATAAATTAACAAGAAATCTGCCAGTGCAAAGAACAGCAATCATCCCCGCCATCACATTTTTTACTCAACTCATTTAGTCTCAAAAGAAATTAACATTTTATGTCAGTATGCTTCTCTCTGGATCAATTTTGACTTGCACAATTTATTTATGCCTCTTACTATATTTTTAATTTTGGGTGTCCAATAAATCAACAGGTTTTTCAATTTTTGTTAATCAATTTTCCCTGACCTAAAATACTATGGGATCCCCATTGGGCCAACCACTTAAAAGATAACAAAAACCCTCGTTTTTCCAATTCAGCGCCCTTAGGCAACACCCTTGTCTTCAACTCTGCGCCTGCGGTGCACTTATGTTACACAATTGATAGGATACATCAGACAAACACACAACCACCATGCTCAATAAAAACAAAGAGATTCATACATTATGAAAATATATTTATTCCATACTGACAGATGTAGACTGCAATTGTGATCAAACTGTTTTCCTTTTACCATTGAAATATATGGTGTAAACTTAACATAATTTTTTTGTACAGGAACTTAAGGTGGCTGCACCGTTATGAGCGCGTAACACAGACTCTCGACTTTGACCTGATGCAACTTGCCTATTTTTCTTATGTAACCAGCAAAACTATATATTTTCGATATCTCACAGATGCTAGCATTATCAGGAATCATATTTGAATGTCATGAAATTAATTTTGATGCTGTTTGGAGCCGTTTTGTGAATGGGTATGAAATAACACATTTTGCAAGGATTTTTGATGAAATATTATTTTATTCTGACTGACAACTGTCGAAAATTAAACTATAGACCAATAAGCAGGAAACTTATCTTGCTTTTGACAAAAAATATGATAGGAAAAAAAATATGCAATTTTTAAGTTTGGTCCATAAGACTGTACAGTTTCTTCATTTTTGGGGCCACAAAAGTCACGGAAGGAAGGGTTGGAAAGGTATGAAAAAAATACATTTCCTAAAGCAGATCCGTATATTGCCAGAACCGTTTATTTTGTGAAGACATCCTGATCCGTTTTCAAGAAACGTCTGCAGAAAATTTGATCGATTTATGAAAAACTTGCTTTTGAGAAAATAGCGATGAAAGGTATGATTGTCAATCTTGAAGCGTTGATTGGCTCTTATATGAAGAATGCTCACTCCCGCGGCCCAAAGTTTCTAGCACAAACTACAAACATGTAGAGGCTCTCATATCTGGCTTTGAAATTAAAAGAATCGGCCTTTTAGTGGCTTTAAAAAGGACTTTTTGAAGTCAAATCCTTCAAAAGTCACCATGCAGTCAGCTTTGTGTGGCTGGTTTCACATGCGCATCAATTCCAAAAGCACTGTGAATAGTGAGACCACTGATGTTAAAAGCTGCAGTGCCTGTTGGTGCAGTCAAAAGAACCACAGGTTTTGCTGGATCTTGGCCAACAGACTTTAAACAATGAACTGCTGCTTGATAGACAGCACGAATCACATGCGACTTCCCCACCCCTTCTGGCCCTGTCAAATGGATATAAAATGGTTCTGTTTTTTTTTTGATTCTTCAAAAATCTTGGACTGCCAACACCAGTCAAATACGAAGTCGTGCACCAATCGTTGTTTCTGGTTCAGAGTACGAACTAGTGCTAAGTATTTATCATGGGGCAAATCTATGGTGTTAAATTCAACTGAATAGTTTGATTGTACAGAGTTTGTATTTTCTGAAGATGGAACAATGTCCACCTGTTGAACGGTAGCATCATCACTATCATACTGTTCTATGGGTGGTGCATTTGCCTGATCATCCAGTCTATCCTGTTCAACTTGTCCAGCTATTTGACCCAAAGCATCAGAAAAGTCTGTCTGATTTGCATCTTACGCTTCCTGAATTTCTGCACTATGCTTATCATACTTTGACTTGTTTTTCATAATTTCTCTTTCTTTGGTTTCAAATTTGGAACGATTCGTGCTGTCAATTCCTTTTAATTCAGATTCATTTTGCCAAGGCAAGAAAAGAAGTAGCTGGGTATAGTAGAACTTTTCCAGGTCTTTATCTTCAGAAACTTTGTGAAATCTTATAACAGCTGGCTTCCTACGCTTAACCATGATTCCCAAACCATTTTTCAGCTTTAACTTAGAATTATCTGTGCATTCATCAGTATTTGACTGATTCTTTGAGCCAGGTGCATACTGACTTGCAAAGTCAGCATAACAAAGAGAATTTACACTGTCTGGTCTGGCTGCATATTTTTCAATTATATTTGCCTGAAATATAAATGTGGAATCCTCTGACAATGCCTCTATCTGGTCTTTGGGTTTCAACAAACGGGTTCGATTTTCTGGATAATCTGTAGGAATGAACAGAGTTGAGCGTGAACTTTGCTTCAGTGGGATAGACAAAAGTTTGTAAATTGCTTCATGAAGTGTTAATTCTCTGTGGTTCAAAAAGACTTTTCCCAATTTATTCAATTTATCTCGAATACGAGCCTACAATACAATCTTTTCTCCGCAATACAACCCCAGGCTGGCTGAAGAACAGCCAGCCCCTTGAGGTAATTATACTAGCCATACTTGGTCATGTGACCACCTGCTTCCAGTTTCTCTTATATGAAATAAAGAAGAAAATACTTAAATGGCCGAACTCTGACATTTTAGATAGGCATATGAAAATATTTAAATGTGACTTTGTGTGTGTTTGCCAAAAAGTTTTACACGTAGGCCTGAAACATGAACTTGTCTTATGATTTGTATCACGTTTGGAAAGTTTGCCTTCTAACTGTGAAGGACAGTTGTTCTGTAAACTGGATACATGTTGTACAACTGGTTTAGAATGTTTTTCAATGAACATTCTTATTTCTTTTTATTTACCATTTAATCTTCTTTTTCTTGAAATAAGATTGTTATTATTTTTAATCATGACAGTGTTGTATGATTGATAATATACACATGGTGAACTGGATTATTTTCTAAAATGAAGCTTGGACCTGGTAAGAACACCCACGTTTTAATGTGTAAAATAATTTGCAGGTTAGATAATTTTGTAATGTGAACCTAAAATCATGAGCCGATTGATTTATTGAATATTTGTGAAGTGGAACATTTGAAGTTCATAGTGCATATACAATTGAATCTTGACATGTATGGTCAGTGTGTTTTAGATAAAATTTTATGGCACTTTGATGAAATGGGTCTAATAAACTTATGATTGTGTCCTGCAAGTTAAAGAACCAAATGAAAATTTTATTATCGCTGTTGTCATAGTTGTTCCAAGTTATTGAACACACTAAGTTCCATTTATTACTCTTATACTGAAGATTTTTCATCTGAATCACAATATTATGGTAAAATGTGTTGGGGGTCACTTTTGGACTGGGTGGGTCCCTTTTAGGCTAGCCTGAAAGTTACCCGGGATAACTTCTCGGCTGGCCTAGAAGTGATGGGGATCACATCTAGGCAGGGTCACTTCCAGGGTGCTACACCGGGAACCGCCATCCAAGAAGCCACCCCTAGCCAAGCTAAATCCCAATACCTGTGTTTTATGTAGCAAAGCTCTCAACACAGGAAAAGGGACTTATTACAAAACTACTTTGGACAAGCTACGATATATGCTTGCTTCCACGTTCATATTTATTCATTATTATGTGGGTTGTCTTTGCTGAATATTTAGCTTAGACAAGGAGCCACTACTCAGAGAGACATGTACGGGTAAAAGGCTCCGAAACATGTTGCATAGTTACCCGCCGAAGACCCTTTAATTTATTTGGGATAATACAGCTTATGTAAAAATTTTACAGAGGAACGTGTGCAATTTGGACAATAGTACTTCTATATGTATATAGGTTAGACCGGGACAGATTAGCTTACGGAGAGTAAAGAGTTCGGACTGTGAAATAGAGTAATGACTACTAGGAATTGGTTTTGGACAAAAAGACACCAATATAACAGTCACATTCCTAACCCTAAAGTGTGGGATCCCAATGGTAATGGCTGAGAAATGTCTAATGATGGCTACCTCAAGCCTTTGATGTATACCAAGGAGCTAGCCCCACTGGAAGTCCGCAACCTGACTCATTTGTATTGCACCGATATTGAGTGTACTGTCGCAAGAAAGTGCCATTGCCTCCAGACAGGACTTGAATGTACAGAATTATGTGCATGCTGTGGACATGAGTACATGCAAATGACACTTTTGACACTGAAACAGACAATGATGATGAGGATGATGATAATTGAATCTTGGCGTAGAATCTCCAAACTGTGACCATCATTGATCAGCTTTCTGTATTTAGTGTGTACATGTACTTATACTGTTTTCCTTTACTAAAAGGTATTCTGAACTATAGTTTGATGCCAGAGATACATTAAATATTATGTTGCAGGACACCATGGGATGGTTCACTGGAGATTACTTGTAGGTGTGAATACATGGTATAATGTACTATTTTACTTTATCAGTTGTATTGGCAATTGTAATGACGGTTCCATAAGCAAACATGACATATGATAGCCATATTAGCATATTAATTAATGTGCATATGGTATACTCATATTATTATACTGAACCCCAATGAAAAGTATCCACATAAAAAAATTAACACATTAATTTTGTAAGTTATTAAGTACTGTGTGTGCATATATGCATGGTTTGGAGCCTACATCAGGGTCATTCAGGACAACTTTTTAACTTTTGCTGGGTTGTTACATAATGCATGTGACTTTTGTGCACCGAATATGGCTTCTGACCACCACTCCTATTGGATGGCTAAAATGACCTGATGTTTTCAGTGGCTTTAAAAAGGGATGTTCAGCCAAGAAAAAAGCCAGTGGTCTCAGGTGTGTTGAGGCGATCATGCCGCGTCTGAGCCAAGGTCAAAGACACCATGCTTTGGGGCTTGCAGAGGGTGGAGTCCCAATCACTCAAATCGCACAAAGAATGGGGTGTACTCGGCGCACCATCCAACGACTAATTGAACGGCAACAAGAAACTGGATCCGTAGATGATCGGCCTAGGCCTGGCCGAGAAAGAGTGACAACACCTGGCCAAGACCGTCACATCCGGCTGATGCACCTGCGAGACCGTTTCCGTACAGCAGCCCAAACAGCCCGTGAGACTCAAGGGGTGAATCACCGTCCTGTCAGTAGTTCTACTGCGGAGAGGCGACTGAGGAGCAGTGGCCTAACAGCCAGAAGACCTTACAGGGGTAACCTGCTGACCCAACCCAGAAGAGAAAGACGACTGCAGTGGTGTAGAGCACACTCCAGGTGGACTCGCCAGCAGTGGAATACCGTCCTTTTTACTGACGAGTCCCGTTTTTGTGTCAGCAGAGCAGATGGCAGAGAACGTGTGTGGTGCCGGACTGGGGAGAGATATGCAGATGCCTGTGTCCGTCAGGCAGATCGATGGGGTGGACCCTCTGTCATGGTGTGGGCAGGCATCAGCAACCGCTACCGGACACCCCTAGTGGTCATTCAAGGGATCCTCAATGCTAGGCGGTACATTGATGAGGTGCTGGAGCCGCACATGGTCCCATTTATGGAGCAGCATCAAGATCTGGCGATCTTTCAGCAGGACAATGCACGTGCACACTCTGCAAAATTAACAATGAACTTTCTCAATGAGAACAACATCAATGTCATGGAATGGCCAGCGTTCTCACCCGATCTGAGCCCTATTGAACATTTGTGGGATCAGTTAGGCCAAGGTATTCAACGGAGGACACCTAGGCCTACTACCCGAAACCAGCTGATCCAAGCTCTGCAGGAAGAATGGAATAATGTTCCCCAACACAGAATTCAAACCCTGGTCAGCAGTATGCGCCGCAGATGTATAGCATGTGTTGATGCTCGAGGTGGCCACATCCCATATTGAACAGAAAAATTTGTGTGACTTTCAATTAGGGCAGTTAATGACATTTTTTCCCTGTAAGTGACGTTAATGTCGGTAGAGCGTGACATTATTTTTACGCCAGAAAAGTGAATGCTTTGTTAAGTTCTAAGCACGTCTAGGTATGAAATGTTTCAAGTATAAACAATAAAATACTTCAAAATTAGCATGTGGATACTTTTCATTGGGGTTCAGTATATTATTATTAAACATGATAAATAAAACTTGTATGAGTACTGTTCCTAATCATTTTGCCCTTTTTCAAATAAATGAAACTATATCTTAGTAAATATACTACGTTATTCGTCTCACAATACTTAATTTTGATGTAAATTTCATGTATTTGCATAAATTAACATATGATAATTAGGCACTTTGAACAAACTCTGTATTTTGTGACTATATTAGAGCAATTGAGCACAGTTTGGTGTTTATTAAGCCTTTCCACAAGCAGTATCACCAAAGTTATTATTTTTAAGGACAAATTTGAGTTGTCTCAGAAGTGGCATAGGTTGTCATGGAAACAGGCAGAAATATATATGATAAAACGCTTTTCAGATTCCACAACCTATTTTTTCATGAAGAGGACATATATACCTATAAGAAAATATAGGTTGTAACTTGTTATACCACAGGTTGGGGTATGGCCCCCGAAGTGCCCTCTATGCCGCAGGTCTGGTGACTCTTACCATGGCCTTAGGTTACCATTGTTACAGGATCAATAAACAATGTCATGTTGGCGTTGCACCGTATCCCCCCCCCTTTTGAGTCATGAATGTTCCACCCTTCCCAAAGTTTTGAGGACACCGAAATCCAGGATTAATATCAAATTTCCCTGCTGGTATAACATAGACTTTGCGCTGGGTGGGCGGAATGTGGCCCGGAATGTGTCCTGTGGCTGTGCTAGTTCCTTACACTGGGCTCCTTGCCGATGCTGATAATGGTTGGTTAAACTTTGACTATAAAGCCAATAAGCCTATAAAGCCTAAAAGCATGTTTTATGGCCTGCCACAGCCGCCCCACAAATGCAATAATGTTAAATGATTTTCAGTCACTCTTTGAGTGTGGCAGTCCCGTGGCCCCCCCCCCCCCCCCCCCCCCCCCCCCCAAAAAAAAAAAAAAAGAAAAGAAAGAAAAGGTTTCGTAGTTGAAAACTGCAATAGTGTGCATTCACGATTGTATGGCTAGCGCTAAAAAAAAAAAAAGAGTTATTTGACCACTGGTTGGATGATTCATCGCTCCAACAAATCGCATTATATTATGACTTTGAGTCCCATACCTTGCCACAGGGGAAAACTCAACTGATCAGTGCTGATGAACACGCTGCCACCATGCCAGAATTTAGGTCACCATTTTTGATCGGGACGGGGGAAACTGACAGAAGTTAGGTCACCATTTCACGAATCAACAACAATGACAACTTGGCTGAAAGTTTCTCAGCAGATCAGTCACACTTGTACAAACAAAATAATATGCATGACTTACCACGGAAGCGATCCAAATCAAATGCTCAGAATGACAGATGCTCGTTGTCGTACCGGTAAGTCCGCAGTCAGCATCCAAAAGAATGTGCTGACCTCATGCAACCCTTCTTATACCAACAAAAGGTCTGTCTCAGCAACCAATCACATTTCCCTATTATTGACAGAAGGTGTTGGCACAACATTGACAATTTATTGTCCCATGTGATAAGAACCATGTCAGTGGTGGCAACAGGCGACATGGGAAAGAATGCGAGCAAAAATGTTGTCATTGGCAGGACGTGGTAGTGCGACAATTGAATTTGCTTTTATAACGTCTCTCGAACCTGGTAAAGTTCTGTAACCAGCGAAATCTACATGTACATGGTTTCATTTTCTACAAACAATTAAGGCAAGTCAGTGGTACTTTGTCACAATGTAAGATAGATACGGGAAAAATTGAGCTGCAAAGATAGATACGGGAAAATTGAGCTACAGATCTATGTGGCTCAGATGAACAAATAGCTGATCTAAAAAAAATAGTATATGAGACGTTGACATTAGATTTGCCTGCGGCTTTCGCAGTTCACTGGTAGTAGTGAGACTGGTAACGTAATATGTTCATTTACTACACATGCGCTCCACCACGCATGCGAGCAATTTTGTTTATGTTTTTCAAAAAGTTACCGCTTACGGGTAATATATGGAAGAAAAAGTACTGCAAAAAATATATAGTGAACAGATTAATAAAGAAATGGAAAAATTCATAAACACTAGATGTGAACAGTTATGAGCGTGTTGGTACCACAGCCTGCACAGGCACAGGAACATGATTGTCCAACTTCAAGCGTATGTCGTGTGGTTGCTAGGGCTGATTGTCAACATTCAATGGCAGAGTGGACCAGTATGTGGCATGTCGGCAATTCCCAACTTGATGAGGAAAAATAGTAATAACATAACAGTGATTAAAGTGCACCTCTAAAGCACCATACTTTTTACAATATGGGGAGTTTAGGCGAGCTAGACCAATCTGGGGTGAGATATTGCTCGGACATTAAAATCGCACCCGTTGACCTATGAAGCAATTTCTATATGACAAAGGGTAGAGCAAGCTGAACACCCATCTGCGCATGCTCAGACTAGTTTTCGGTGATGTGTTCACCTTTTTTCAGGGGAAGGAGCGAATATTTATTGAAATTGGGTTGGTATATTGCTGAAAGAGAAGGTACAGAGCTTCTGGTATTTTTACCAGGTGTGACGTCACAGAGATGGCCGGAGGTCATTTAGTACAGTAGTACCTGCTGTTTACGACCCCCCTGGTCAACGACCACCTGCTGAAAACGACCAACTTTGCCATGCACGGACGATTTTTCAATGTTAATAACACTTTGGTGAGCGACCACCTGCGGCACGCGACCAGCGGCCAGCAAAATTTGGCCAAATCATTGTTCTAACGACCATAATTTCCTCTGGGGGAGGGGAAAAATCCGCCCAATACGACCATCAATACGGCATGAAAGAACCCGTTGTCATCCATTCACTTATACTTATGCATATTTGAACGTTTCCATCCCTTGTGTCTTTATTGAATGGCTGGGGGAAAGAAGAAAAAACATTCGATTGCATCGTTGACTTGCATCAGATCACAGCCAGCGTGTTTAATGGGGTCATGTTCTGACTCGGATTTTTCGTTTTCTGGACCTCCAACGGTCGCTAAAATATTATGAAATGATTACTTACAACGTCAACATTAAAGTTCATCTATAGTTGTACGATAAACAACTGTCATTTCCATGCCAAAAATCAAAACACAACCCGGGAGTTGTGAACCAGGCTTTACGGCTGCCATTTTGATGCCATTTGAACGCATTGAATTGTGGGAAAAAATAGCCTTCGTGCTTCATTTACATGATCGGCTTGACCTGTTTATTTTCCGATATTACTTCGTGGGCAAGTTGGATTTGTTTTTTAATAAAAGTTATTAGAAGCGTCTCCGAGTTTAACCGCAAGATAAATCTGATGATACGGTCAATTTCCAAATGAAGGCCAACTATGCTGCACGTGTACAATGGCCGTCAATGCAAGGGGCAGTGGCTTGGATACGAAGCCGCCCGTGGCCCCTGGCTTTCACCGTTCGCGGGGATAGAGCTCTGGCGCACCGGTGTACGTGCAGGCGGTCACCGCGTAGTTGGTTGATGTTTGTGACTACAGGGCTTTGTAAACGCAACGGAGTTTAAGAAAAAGGAAAGAAAAAAAACCCAGACAAATTCATAAAGCAAAAGATAATGGAGAAAAAAAAAAACCACAGACGATTTTAGGGTCTGAATTCACATGTTTTGACAACAAATCTCCTGACACGGGGGTCCTTTGAACTGAGTTGACCGAGCTGCTCGCATCGTGAGTGCGAATGTTTGTAAATCTCAGAATAAACTACCGGCCCTTTCATGTGATACTCGCAAAGTTTTGATGAGGATTAACAGTTATTACAGGGACACTCTGAAGTCGGACCATCACATGAAAAATTTTCCTCTTCATGTGGGGATTTCTATTATAAATAAAGGAGAGATTAATTCTTTGTCTGAACGGTACATGTAGCTAAATTTATCCACTTTCATGTGTGGATTATCCTGGAATTTTCAACACCTGAACCACCCTTTCCCCAATAAATAGGCATGGATTTTAGCAGAGATCATGCAGTCGTTTGGTAGTGTCCAAAGAAGTATCAGCTAACGACAAACAGAAATAGTTCCACAGTCTTTCACTGTAGCATATCATTGATATATGTTTTATTTGTATAATAAAACATTTTGAACTATTTTTTTCTTGTTTATTCCTCTTTAAGAAAAATGTTAAGAATATATGGTGCCCATTTACTTGCTAAACTTGCAAAATGTATCTATTAATGCAGGTATTACAATGTACATGTAAATATGTTTCATACCAGTCATAGGACACATTGTCTGAATGCAGATACATGGGCACACCTGCCGTGGAAGACCACCTGCTGTATGTGACCACTTTTGCCTGGCAGAGGGGGCGGTCACATACAGCAGGTACTACTGTACATAAATCTTTACTGAATTGAAAAATGTTTGTTATGATGTTTAGCGTTCGTTGAAGCATGTTCTTATCAAATATGTCAATTGAAATGAGAAATAAAGATTGTTAATATGTGAGTTGGCTTTGCTCTAAAATTGCAGCCTTAAGGAATTTATGCAATGATGATAGTCCCTTAAATACATATATAACCAGCTATGGGAGATTATGAGTCCCATATTTGGAATCAAAGAAAATATGTAGATTTTACTGAAGAAGTAATAGAGTTCAATAGAAATAATGCTTCTGGAAAAATTATTAAATTCAATTAAAGACGGGGATTTCTGATTAAATTTCTATTATTGTACTCCAAAATTAAGTTCCAGCTTGTTGTTGATTGGTGACTGGAGACATAGGCCTGCAGCTCTTGAATGGTGAGGACAGATATTCCGGTATTGGGTCATATATTGGGGGAACACTGTTTCATCTTCTCGGGCACTATTCATCTTCTTTTCCCATGTGTGTGAACAAAGGCGGATTTGCTATGATGGTATATCTTATAAATTGTTCCATGGGTACATCACAAGGCATAGGATTTAGTTTTTATTTGTTGAGGATAATATGTTTATGGTCCCTAACAAAGTGTTCAGGTGTGATATCATATTTCCTTGTGCATGGTGTCGATTTATCTAATAACTGTCAGGGTCGGAATTGCTGAGATCCAAGCCCAAGTCTGGTAACATCTTCTGTTTTCTTATAATGTACTTGTCCACTTGTTTTTTCTTGGGTATTCTTATGATTGATAAGTGTCATCTTCATTTTCTGTCAAATTTTTACTCATTTCACCCTCATCTGCTTCCCTATCTGTACCCCTGTCAAGATCATTTTCTGTTATATTTGTAATGATACAATCCTTACCTTCTGTTCCTATCTCTACTATTGTCCTCCTCATGTCCTGCTCTGTCTATACTGCTGTCATACTCATGTCCTGCTCTGTCAAAACTCGTGTAATCCTCGTGTCCTGCTCTGTCTATACTCCTGTCATCCTCACTTCCTGCTCTGTCTATACTCCTGTCATCCTCACTTCCTGCTCTGTCTATTCTGTCATCCTCACTTCCTGCTCTGTCTATACTCCTGTCCTCCACATTTCATACTCTGTCTATATACTCCTGTCCTCATTCTCTGACCAATATATACTCCTGTCATCCTCATTTCCTGCTCTCTATACTCCTGTCATCCTCATTTCCTGCTCAGTTTATACTCCTGTCATCCTCACTTCCTGCTCTGTCTATACTCCTGTCCTCCACATTTCATACTCTGTCTATATACTCCTGTCCTCATTCTCTGACCAATATATACTCCTGTCATCCTCATTTCCTGCTCTCTATACTCCTGTCATTCTCATTTCCTGCTCTGTTTATACCCCTATCCTCCTCATTTCCTGCTCTGTCTATACTCCTGTCATCCTCATTTCTTGCTGTCTATACTCCTATCCTCATCATGCCATGCTCTGTCTATACTTCTGCCCTGCTTATTTCCTGCTCTCTCTATACTCCTGTCATCCTCATTTCCTGCTCAGTTTATACTCCTGTAATCCTCATGTCCTGCTTTGTCTATACTCCTGTAATCCTCATGTCCTGCTCTGTCTATACTCCTGTCATCCTCACTTCCTGCTCTGTCTATACTCCTGTCATCCTCACTTCCTGCTCTGTCTATTCTGTCATCCTCATTTCCTGCTCTGTCTATATACTCCTGTCCTCATTCCCTGATCTGTATATACTCCTGTCATCCTCATTTCCTGCTCTCTCTATACTCCTGTAATCCTCATTTCCTGCTCAGTTTATACTCCTGTAATCCTCATGTCCTGCTCTGTCTATACTCCTGTCATCCTCATTTCCTGCTCTGTCTATACTCCGGTCATCCTCATTTCATGCTCTGTCTATATACTCCTGTCCTCATTCCCTGATCTGTATATACTCCTGTCATCCTCATTTCCTGCTCTGTTTACACTCCTGCCCTCATTTCCTGCTCTGTGTATGCTCCTGTCTTCATTTTATGTACTGTCTATACTTCTGTTATCCTGATTTCCTGCTATGTCTATACTCCTGTCATCCTCATTTGATGCTCTGTGTATGCTACTGTCATCCTCATTTCATAGTCTGTCTATACTCCTGTCTTTCTCATTTCCTGCTCTGTCTATACTCCTGTCATCCTCAATTGATGCCCTGTCTATACTCCTGTCATCCTAATGCCCTGCTCTGTCCATACCCCTGTCATCCTGATTTCCTACTTTGTCTATACTCCTTTCATCCTCATTTCCTGCTGTGTCTATACTCCTGTCATCCTCATGTCCTGCTCTGTCTATACTCACGTCATCTTCCTTTCATGCTCTGTCTATACTCATATTCTGCTTATTTCATGCTCTGTCTATACTCCTGTCATCCTGATTTCCTACTTTGTCTATACTCCTTTCATCCTCATTTCCTGCTCTGTCTATACTCCTGTCTTCCTCATTTCCTGCTCTGTCTATACTTCTGTCATCTTCATTGCATGCTCTGTCCATACTCCTCTTATCCTCATTTCGTACTGTGTCTATACTCCTGTCATGCTCATTTCCTGCTCTGTCTTTACTCCTGTTATCCTCATTTCATGCTCTATCTATACTCCTGTCATCTTTATTTCATGCTCTGTCTATACTCCTATCCTCCTTATTTCATGCTGTATCTTTACTCCTGTCATCCTCATTTCCTGCTCTGTCTATACTTCATTTATCCTTATTTTACGCTCTTTCTATACTCATTTCCCTAACAAAGATACAGTATTTTGACAAATATTCCTTCAAAAGGTTAATTTTTCCTTTTTTATGGCCCAAATTTCGGGAAAATTTAACCGATTAAGGACAAAATTTTCTCCCTGGAGCACATTTGTACCCAATTTGGGACCATATTTCCTTCTATTTTGGTTAAAAAATTCTATCTTACCTGCTGAGCTTTTTTTCTGGATCTAGATGATTTTGTTCAGCATTTTACAGTTTGAAGCTCTTCTGGCATATCATGGTCAGAATTTGTCTCATTTACATCATCTCCAGCCTTTTCTTCACTGTGATATACAATTTCTGTCTCTGACACTGGGGACAAAAGTGGGTCTATATCACTGATATATCCTGAATAATCAACTGGTCTGATGGAAAGTCATATACATTGTATACAGAGTGTGTGTGTGTTTGATGGTGTAGTCTCACAATCCCTTCTTCACAAAGTGATTCTCACAAATCCAGTGGCTTTGTAGATGAAGTGCCAGGAAGTGATGTATCCAGATCTCAAAGAGTACTTAGTGCCTTATTGTCACATGTCCACAAAGATGTTTTTAGCTCAGCTGACTTGTCAGTCAGCTGAGCTTATCTTATGGTCCTCCGTCCTCCGTCCGTCGTCCGTCCGTCCGTCGTCCGTCAACAATTTACATTTTCGACTTCTTCTCCGAAACCGTCAGCCAGATCCACTTCAAACTTGGTGGGGATGTGCCTTGGGTAGGTGTCTACCAAGTTTGTTCAAATGGTCATGGTCCATTAATTTTTGGATTTTTAATGAATTTTTTTGTTCTTTTTTGGGCAAATCTTAAAAAATCTTCTTCTCTGAAACCGCTCACCCAATTACTTTGATATCACACAGAAACACTCCCTGGGACACCTAGTTCTCAATTTGTTCACCAGGTGGCGCTGCAATTTTTTTTCTATTTTTTTATGAATATTTGTGTGTTGTAGCTATTTTCGACTTCTTCTCCAGAACCGTTACTCAGATTAAGCTGAAACAATACATGGTGGATATGTTCCTTGTAGAAGGGTCAAACAAAATTGTTCACTATGTGAGAATGCTGCAGTTTCCTGATTTTTAACGATTTTTTCTATTCGGGTACTTATCGGTCAATGCAGCTTTCCTATTGATTACTATGGAAGTCAATGAGCATTCTAATGCTAATTCACATTTTCGACTTCTTCTCCAAAACTGTCATCCAGATTAACTTCAAACTTGGTGGGGATGTACCTTGAGTGGGTGTCTACCAAGTTTGTTCCAATGGTCATGTTCCAATGAAATTTGTTTTTTTTATAATTTTTTTTTTCAAAAATCTTTACAAAAGTTTTAACATGGGAATTTCTTGTAATGGTTATAACTTAAATAATTTTGGCTAGATTTACTTCAAACTTGGTGGGGATGTTTCTTGGGTGGATTTCTACCAAGTTTGTTCAAATGGTCAGGCTCTATTGATTTTTGGAATTTTTATGAATTTTTTTCGTTTTTTGGGGCAAACCTTAAAAACTCTTCACCTCTGAAATTGCTCACCCAATTGTTTTGATATTGTTCATAGACACTCCCAGGGACACATAGATCCCAATTTGTTCACCAGGTGGCACTGCAATTTTTTCTAATTTTTTTTTTTTTTTATGAATTTTTAATATGGTTTTGTTATTTTTCACTTGTTCTCAGAACTGTCACTCAGATTAAAGTGAAATGTGATGGATATGTTCTTGTGGAAGGGTCAAACAAAGTTGTTTACTAGGTGGCACTGCTTTAGATTCCTGATTTTTAAGTATTTTCAACTTGGGTACTTCTCGATCAATGCAGCTTTCCTATTGATTACTGTGTAAGTCAATGGGCATTCTAGTGCTAATTCACAGGACAACTGACACAAAATTTACTGTTTACTTGATAACTTGAGATCTGTTTTGAGTTAGTACTGTGATGCTGCACATGTTAATATTTTTGTATGAAGGTCATGCTCAGACAGTACATGAATGACTTTGACCTCATTTCTGGGGTCACAGTGCAACATACATAAATTTTACTCTTCATTATAACTTGAGAACTACTTGAACCTTGATGTTGCACATGTTAGTGTTCTTTTATAATGGTCAGACTTACTCAGAACATGGGTGACCTTGATCCTTTCCCAAGTTCATAGATCTGAAAGTGTGATGAATGTCAAGATCAGCTGAGCATGGGCTGTTCACACAGCCCTCTTGTTTCTTTTCTTTGTGGCTAATTGCACTGCAGGTTAATTGAAAGTTGCTGCAGTACAAGTATCTTCTGTTGAAATATCTGGGCTTAATGTCACTCTTTCCATGTTGACTGTATCTGGAAGAAAGAGTAAATTGAATGCATAAAAAAAAAATAAAATTTAGTGATCACAATTACAAAGTAAATAAAGTTCAAATTCTTGCAAAATAAAATCATCATCATCATCATCATCATCATCATCATCATCATCATCATCATCATCATGCCCCAATTGCCAGCTCAAATGTGAAAAGCTACTAATTAGGTTTGAACTCACTGCATACTACAGTGGTAAAGGCCTTGGTGGTTTTTGCGCTGCTTGTATGTAAGTCATTCTGTAGCTGCCCTTGTGGCAGCTACAGTATGACTTACCAGGCAGTGCAAAAGCCACTGACTGAAGATTAGAATTAAAGCTCTGTCTATGAAGAATATAAATATGTAGTGTTATTTAAAATCTAGGTAAATATATGCAGAAAAACTGGAGACTGGTATTGAATGAGTTAACGTTCAAAGGTAAAGTTCAAAGGAAAAACACATTTCCTAAAAATAATTGTAAGTGTAAGCCAAAAATAAGTTTCCATGATGATATATTAATCTGGCATATTTTTTATGATGTGTTTAAATTCAAAATTATGAATGTGGTATAACCCAGAATTAAGGGACACACATTCTTTATTATACAGCCTCTCAACAGCTGTTTTCTTCCTTGAAGTAACATTTGTCAGGAGGGTCATATCATGTCACTTATGCAAATGTATTCTACCACCCCATCTTAGATGTGTTTTATTTCTGAATGTTGTGTTGAACAAGGTCTTACTCTAAGTAAATGTATACATGCCATTAAATCATAAAATATCATAGGCTTTCACAACATAAATATTCACGAGAGTTTCAAAATTACACAAAATTAGATGGATCTTTGGATTAGGACTGACTGTGTGATGCATGCTGTGATCATGCATTTCGACGGTATCACAAAGGATGGTACATAATTATGATTAGGCCTGATCAATGATACCATGGGAGGACGTGTATATACCGGTATATGTGTGTGTGTATGTTACACGCACTAAACAAGTACGTTCAAAGCGAGTTTCACGTCTATTACTGTGGAATAACAATTATTATACAAGTTTCTTATTTTAACGATCTGGTATATGTGTCAATGGCAAGCAAAGGCGACTTGGTGCAGTATTAATGAACATTCCTGGGAGACCTTGCGGTGCCAAATTTCATCTGCCCGCTCACATGTATTTGAGCATTAGATCACATTACGTTAGAAGAATGTGGAAAGAAGAGGAAACCGTGGGAAAGGGATTTACCGCTATCAAAAACTTTCTGCCATAGGACTCTGGTATTTATGAATAAAATTCCCACAAATAAAATGAATGTTGAAGAGTCAAGAATTTATTCCTCACCTCTTCATGCACTCTTTTCACTTCCCGGAGTTGCTGTCGCCGATTCCGATGTGAAGTTGCAGTGAACGTTGCCGTTTTCGGCTGATCTGACGCAGGCGTATCGGTCATGTTTGGATCATAAAGTGAAAAGTCAAACACACTGGGAACTGCGTCTAGCTTAAACTTTTCAGACTTTGTAAATCTGAATGACCCATCGGGCATCATCGTGCATTGTTTTTCATAATCAGAGTCCGTGAAATGATCACTGCAAACATGAGCATATTCATTGACTGGAGGATCCTGCCGCTTCAGTTTGTGTAGCCACGTCTTCAGAAGTTCTTTGTTCTTTATCGGCCAATGATGGTAATGTTTGCTGACAGTTTTATAGTAATAATTTGTGCATCCAGGTGTGATGCACAGTGAACACCCCCCCACTCCAGATCTTTTTTTCTTGCGTGGCGCAAGACCTGCAGAACTATCGTCCATCGTGTTCAATGTTTACATGTGCCCAGCTGAGCAAGCATGCCTTCATTCCAACCAGTGACTTTTCAACGGGGTCAAGGTCACATGAAATGGCCAATGGCGTCAAAGAGAGCGAGGTATCAATTAGTAGCGCTAACTTCAAACCACCACCACACGCAGCTGCCGCATTTTTTCACGGGATATGGCGAGCAAAACGAGCGATCTCAACACGAATGACCAAATATGTTTAATTTTCATATGTGTTTCTCTTCCCCTTTAAGTGTGGCCACAGATACATCAAGTTGACCACTAACACACTGTCTTGGACTCTGATTGGTTGAATCATTTCAAACAATGCAGCTGACCTCAAGGCAGTCAGGTATGCCACACCAGGACTTTTTAGCTCTGCTGAACAAAGGTCACAGAGCTTATGCGACTGCTCATGTCTGTCCGTTTGTCTGAAAACATTTGCTCGTGAGCACTATACTGTCCACAGTTTTCAAGTTAGCCCATAATAACTTACAGGACTTATAGGGTGTCTGAAAATCTAGGACGAGTTTGATATTGGTGGCGCCACCTACAGTATTATGTAATATAGGGTTCAAAATTTCCCTTCTGGTTGCATGTTATTTATTTCAGTGCCCTCTTTTGGACAAAGTCAACATCTTTCCCAGCAGAGTTAGTGTCGAAAAGATGGAAGAAAGTGTTGACCTTGACCATGTATAGGCATGCTTCTACGTGTACAAAAATTAAATCTTTTTCCCAGGAATTGGTATGTAGGAGCCTCATAATAGCTTAGATAAGATGCCTCAAGTAGCTTTTTGACTTAACGAAGTGACAACTTGCACCAAAAAAGTATTAACTCAAATTAAATAATTACTTTTGAAACCGAAGTAACAAAATTTACATGGTTTTGTTCATTCCCTTAGACTTAAAACTTGATGTTTGTACATATAGGAGTTTCAAAGTTATTTATCTGCCATTTACAGTACAAGGTCATGGAAATACACAGGTGTGGCCCACCTAACTGAAACTCTGTAATTTCATGTTAATTTGTATTTTTCAAGAAGTTGAAGATGTTTACCCATCTGCCCTACATAGGTGACCTAAACACGAAGTGGCAGCAGTTGCAAGATGCTATTACAAGCATCGTCCACGTTTGTGCCATCAGGAAGGGGCTGGCCCATCCTGCTTAGAGCTTGTCCAATGACATTTACATAACAAAAATACAAAGGACATTAGCTGCAAATACACGTCAACATGCAAAGGAAAGACTTGCGGTGAATTTATATTCAATTAAACAGAAAAAGAGCCTTTGTATATAATCAAAATTCAGTCAAAACCCCATATATTGCTTCCTTGATTCACAAATAATATTTACAAAATTGAGTATTGGCCAAAATGTGTTTTCATTTTCCATTTTAAAGAGGTATACACATTTATCATGATCATTCAATGTTTTTGAATACTCTGCCTTCAACTTGCAATACATGGATAGTTACTTCAATCAGAAACATAAAAGATTAAAGACTGAATCCTGTAAAATATACCGATCCACATGTAAGAAGAATCTTTGTTCAAGTCTTATGAAACTCTTTGGGTTGAAGTTATTTACATATATGCATTTTGTCAACTGCCAAAGTGTGAGATGTATATAGTTAAAATAAATGATTTCTCTCTTCTTCATATAAATCTATCTATAAGATAATTCTCCCGACCATCAATGCTAAGCTGCACTATTTGATGGTGTTGAAAGTTTGGTGATATGTTATAATATTGCTTTGTATACAATATGTTTTGCAACCTAAATCATAGTGCAGCAATTTTTTAAGACTATGAGAAAATTTAAAACTTTTTGTAACTAGTTCTTCTGCTAACATCTTGTGCCCTGTGGTCAACAGCAGTTACTGCCAATGCTCTGTACATATATAGAGGGAAATGATGTCACAGTTCTAATGTCACTTTTTGTTGAAAATAGATTGTAAAAAATAATGAAAAGAAGCAATAGTAGAACATGTAAATAAATTTTTAGGTGGGGCTCCGTAAGGAGACCCCCTCTCATGTACAATGTACATAGTAGACCTAAAAAGTTCAATATTTGAAAACCAGGAACTATTCCTGTCGTGTTAATAGTCCTGATTTGTGACAAGACTTTATTCTTAACATTTGATATCGGCAAAATAAACAAGACTGATACCTGAAGGGTTTAATAAGAGAAAATACTCTGTCACCACTGGTCACAATTGCTGAAAATGCCTAACTGTTAGCTGAAAAAGCCTAACTGTGAGAATATGTCATCCGGCGAACGTATGTATTCTGGTGCAAACAAGAAACAGATTTTAAAAAGGTGCAAGTTATTTTCTTTCATTTGTGCTCTTAATGGTAACACTGGTATTACTGCTCATTGCTGATGTAAAATGTAGATATTCTTTATCGATCTATGCACATTACCAGGACCTTTCTGTTAAAAGAAGTTCCGTATCTTGCTTGTATTCGTGGATGAATGTGACCTCAATTCTGTGAACACCGAACTTTTGTCAGCTCAATGAGGCTCTCCGTAGGTTTTTGCATATCCAGACAGTTACCAGTCTGAACACGTCCAAAGATGCATCAGACGGAAAAAATCCATTGAGCATTCGTTACAGTGATCTAAAAAGTCCACGAGAAAATGTAATCAAGTTATCACTTCCCCTTACAAGTCTTGTGCAAGTACGCTGTTTTGGCGCAATAACAATATGTAAGTGCTTTAAAGTTGCATTCCGCGATATTTCATACACGTACCTATCCACGTAATTCATCACTAATCATGCGTCGAAGGACCGTTGTGCCTTTGTTTTGGTCAATAAACATGATATTTTGGCGGCAAGAAAGAGTTTTTACATTCGACCATGCAAGTGTTGTTTATAACGGCATTCGGCCATGCACAACGGTTCTACGGCAATTCCTCGCTGATGAGAGATATATTTAGAACCAGTTGGCTCTCGCCGGTCACGTGGCGTGCGCTATATTGCGAGAGCAAAGCACAATTGCATGCAGTCTCCACGTGCTTGCAGAGCCGTCTGCGGAGACAAAGTGAAACTGTGAAATACCACTATTTTGTTGGCCGTCAACGAGAATAGAATTTTTCATGTGATTAACTGTGCTTGATCATATTTTAATCATGCATGTTCGTATCGCAAGACTCAATGATAAATGGACGAGTTTGTACGCTCATCGGTGCCTATGTTGTTTGTTCAAGCCTACGGCCTTCGCATCGTTCGAACTTGAAGTTGAAGACGACGGCATGCAGTCTTACATAATGTTCCGGTGTCAATGACAATGTTTGACACATTTATTGACGCAAAACAGCAAATAAAGCTTTTATATATGGTGTTCATTTTGACGCTAAACTTGTGCATGTTTTTATAAATTCATGTCGCGATCGTTTGCTATGGACTGTGTTTGTGGTATATATTTTGATAGACATATTTGTTTGCTTTAGATTACATAAGTGTGGAAAACGAGCAAATGAGAACACACATGGTCGCAAACAATAACACATGATTGTCATCTTCACCGTTCACTGCAAATACAGATTCAACTTGGAACATATTGACCTCAAATCTCAGGAAACTAAATTCTTATGCAGTGAAACAAACGTCGTTTCATATTTCAAGATTTGTCTATAATTTGGTATCAGCAGTTCTAGGATGCAGGTACCTCCGTTCCATTGGTTATTAATGTTACAGCAAAGATGGTAGAAAAAGCCCTCCTTCAGGGTCGGTAAGGGGTTTCTCGCACTGGCGTACTGCTTTTTTTTTTTTTTTTTTTTTTTAATTTATTTACCGTACTGGCGTACTGGAAGCCGTCTTGTTTTACGTACTTCGTACTATCCAAAATTTTGAAAGATTTTTATTTTCCGTACTGCGTACTCTAGAAGAATAATTACCTGTACCAGCGTACCGACCCCCCCGCCCCTTCTCCTTGGTTACAGTGAGCAAAAGACTATCTTCATGCTTATCTGCAGAGAGAGAGAGAGAGAGAGAGAGAGAGAGAGAGAGAGAGAGAGAGAGAGAGAGAGAGAGAGAGAGAGAGAGAGAGAGAGAGAGAGAGAGAGAGAGAGAGAGAGAGAGAGAGAGAGAGAGAGAGAGAGAGAGAGAGAGAGAGAGAGAGAGAGAGAGAGAGAGAGAGAGAGAGAGAGAGAGAGAGAGAGAGAGAGAGAGAGAGAGAGAGAGAGAGAGAGAGAGTTTTCACCAGGATTCGTCGTGTTTCCTACCAAAAATTTTGTTTTAGGATGTTTGTTTTATTGACGATGCACTGCATTCGTAAAATCTTGTCAATATTATCGTCTGAATAATTTTCCTCGCGCTGTTCCTACCAACTGTACACTATAGTAGATTGTTCCAATGCAACTAAGCAATCATATATTTCGAGTTTGCGTCATATGATACATTTGAAATCCTCAGTATTTTTTTTTTTCATCGCAAATTACCAAAATAGAAATGCGAGATAAAAAACAAACAAAACAAAACAAATCAAAAACAAAACAAACAAAAAACAAAAAAAAAAACAAGAAAAAAAAAAAAAAACAAAACAAAACAAACAAACAACAAAAAAACAAACAACACACACACACACACACACACACACACACACACACACACACACAAACCCCACAGCAGATCTAGAAAGGACCAGATGAAATTCTGAATTACTTGACTAAAATGATTTGTTTGGAAAAAATTGTTGATACCTTAAGTTTATGTACATCAACTTTTGTTCTGCATAGGCCTATGACTTACAAGAAAGAACGATAGATAATTCTGTGCTGGAAGCATGTGCAAAAAAATGGGATGTTATTTAGTTGGACTTGTGTGTGCGTGTTTTCGGAGAATGTATACGGTTGCGACCGATAATAGCAGATAGATATGGCTGAAGCAGTGGCCGAAAGAGTGAGAGAATGAGGCTTCTTTGTATAATAAATTTTATGTTTCGAAACGTACAGTTCCTCATCAAATTTTCATGTCGCATGTGCCATTATACCGAACACAATGTGACACCCGAGGACCCGTTCAGACCGTTGTGCAGTATACCGTTCTGTCAATGGTGACAACGTTCAAAGCTTGTTCTAATCCATTGCAAATGCATTTGGCTAGTGTGGTACACAGCAATGTGAAATTACAAGTACAATCCTATCTAATTTTTCAAAATAAATTCGTTATATTGTCGTCGAGAAATGTTGGTAAAATTCTCTGTCGGACGAGGCTCTGAACAACGTATTGCAACTTCCCACACAAGTGGCATGCAGACAAATGTCTGAAGAAAGAAACTCACACATTATACCTTGCACAATCTTATAGAAATACAGAACTGATAAAGTCAAGTTCATGAGAAAATTTTATGGTGCCCCTAGGAAAATTGATGACGAATAGAATAACATAAATCTTTGACATCGTAGACAATAACAGCTTGATAAGTAGCGGAGGTCGCGGGCATGTCTTCCTCGCAATATGTGCAGTCAAGAGCTGCCGATGCAGACAAAATTTTATCTCGAAGTTAGCGGGAAACGTAGATAGTATGCCCATTTGTTTGTTGTTTTTTCTCTCTCTTTGTCTCTGAAGTTGCCGTTGTCTTTACTGATCTTAATTAACGGCACTTTTGTCCCATGAATTTGATTACCTAGCCACTCTCCCCCCCCCCAAAAAAAAAAAAAGAAAAGAAAAAGAAAAGAAAACTTCATCAAGCTGGAGCGGTTATAATATGATAATGATATTCGGATTCAATCTCGATTGATTACAAACACGACTGATCAAGTATCCATGACGACTTGAATATAACGACTTCAAAGAAATGGGCGGCTCCTGTGATCTTTGATTTTTTTTTTCCGGCACGTGCGACAACTGGGCACTGCTCTGAACATCAGACCTGTTCAGAATCAGAATGAATGTAGCGACATCATCATCACTTGGACGCCCAAGGCTGACCTTGTCCTTCTTTTACAACCCGCTATCGCTCCATATTTTCAACACCGATGGAAACTGTGTGTGTCTGTCTTATTTTGTCACGCACGGCTGGGGCACGTTTCTTTTCGCTGTGAGTGGCGTAATTTTCTTGGTCGCACAAGCAGACGAAAAGCCGGCTCAGACGGAAAACATAAGATGTACGCATGCGCGAGATCTGTATGTAAATGACCCAAATGACGTTGTCCAGGAATTCCCTTCCGCACTCTGTTTGAATATTGAAGTTCCATTGGTGGAACCCGAAGAAGACGTGAGGATTACTCGGTAGTTTCACAAGTAAGTGTGTGTTTTTCATATTTCGTTGTTTTATATTGTGTATTTTACACGAGCGAAGATGTGTTTGTATAAAATTTGACAGGTTCCCTGCCACTAGCAGTGTCATAGCATCAATGTGGTATCCACGTGGTCATTGCCATGTCGACCATCACATGAACATTAATAAAAAAGTCATTATGGCAATGTCGCTCATCACGAACACATGCTTTTGAATATCAATGCATTGCTCACAAATTAAACTTGATGTGTGTTTTGAAGTCTTATACTGAGTTGTTATTGTATGTCACTTGGTCTGCTTTATTGATTGCGTTCAATTGATTGTGGGATTCTGAGATGAATCAAGATCTAGGTCATGGATCCGAGCGAGAAGTGGATGTTTGTAAACATTGCCATGCTGAGACTGTCGACATTTTCAGTTCACGTTTTGAATGACCTATCACTCAATGCTGTACTCACTCAACCTTGCGCTCGATAAGGCCACTTTGTTTGATGCTAAAACTATTTTTTCTTCGATTGATATACTGTATAGGGAAACTGTGTGCCAGAACAGTCACGGAGAGATGGGAAAAGTTGTGTTTTAATGGGAGGGAAAATGGCGTCAGTGAAAACTATTATTAAAGCAAAGCAAAACTTATATAATTTAAAAGTTGGTTTGATTCATTTACATGTTGAGCTTTAGATTTGTCACATCGTAACCATTCATAACTTGCCTTTTTTGAACGATCTGAATAGAGGTTGAAATGTATGTATGTATGTATCATATGTATGTATATATATGTATCTATGTATGTATGTATGTATATATATATATATATATATATATGCATATTTTAAGAGTGATTAAAACCCCATCTTCTGCTGGGATTTTGGTGTGATTTTTACCTCAGCTGACTTGTCAGTCAGCTGACGTTTTTTGAGGGTCCATCGTCCATCGTCCGTCCGTCGTCCACAATTCACATTTTCGACTTCTTCTCAAAAACGGTCAGCCAGATTCACTTCAAACTTGGTGGAGATGTGCCTTGGGTGGGTCTCTACTAAGTTTGTTCAAATGGTCACGGTCCAGTGATTTTTGGATTTTTAATGAATTTTTTTGTCCATTTTTGGGTAAATCTTAAAAAATCTTCTTCTCCGAAACCACTCACTCGATTGCTTTGATATCACACAGGAACACTCTCTGGGACACTTAGTTCTTAATTTGTTCACCATGTGGCACTGCAATTTTTTCCTAATTTTTTATGAATTTTTGTGTGTTATAGCTATTTTCGACTTCTTCTCCGGAACCATCACTCAGATTAAGCTGAAACTTGGTGGATATGTTCCTTGTAGAAGGGTCAAACAAAGTTGTTCACTATGTGGGAATGCTGCGGATTCCTGATTTTTAAGGATTTTTTCAATTCTGGTACTTGTCGGTCAATGCAGCTTTCCTATTGATTACTATGGAAGTCAATGGGCATTCTAATACTAATTCACATTTTTGACTTCTTCTCCAAAACCGTTATCCAGATTAACTTCAAACTTGGTGGCAATGTACCTTGGGTGGGTTTCTACCAATTTTGTTCACGTGGTCATGCTCCAGTGATTTTTGGATTTTTAGTGATTTTTTTTTTTTTTTTTTTTTTGGACAAATCTTAAAAAATCTTCTTCCCCGAAACTGCTTACCTAAATGCTTTGATGTCACACAGGAAGACATCTAGGGACTCCTTGTTGTTAATTTGTTCACCAGGTGGCGCTGCAGTTTTTTTCCAATTTTTTTGTGAATTTTTGTAAGCTATAGTTATTTTCGACTTCTTCTCCAGAACCGTCGCTCAGATTAAGCTTACACTTGGTGGATATGTTCCTAATGGAAGGGCCAAACAAACTTGTTCACTGTGTGGGAATGCTGCGGATTCCTGATTTTTAATGATTTTTTCAAGTCAGCTCCTTTGGGGTAAATGCACCTTTCCTATTGATTACCATGTAAGTCAATGGGCATTCTAATGCTAATTTACATTTTCGAATTCTTATCCAAATCCATCATCCAGATTAACTTCAAACTTGGTGGCAATGTACCTTGGGTGGGTGTCTACCAGGTTTGTTCCAATGGTCATGTTCCAATGAATTTGGAATTTTTTTGTGATTTTTTTTCAAAAATCACTACAAAAGTTTTAATAGGAAAACTTAACATAGGAATTTCTTGTAATGGTCGTAAGTTTAATAATATTGACCAGATTTACTTCAAACTTGGTGGGGATGTGCCTTGGGTGGATATTTACCAAGTGTGTTCAAATGGTCAAGCTCTATTGATTTTTGGATTTTTGATGAATTTTGTTGTTTTGGGGGGGGGGGGGGCAAACCTTCAAAATTCTTCTCTGAAACCACTCACCCAATTGCTTTGATATCGTACATGGACACTCCCGGGAACACCTAGTTCCCAATTTGTTCAGCAGGTGGCGCTGCAATTTTTTTTAATGAATTTTTTGTATGGATTTGCTATTTTTCACTTGTTCTCAGAACCATCCCTCAGATTAAGCTGAAATGTGATGGATATATTGTTGTGGAAGGGTCAAACAGTTGTTTACTAGGTGGCACTGCTTTGGATTCCTGATTTTTAAGGATTTTCAATTCGGGTACTTATCGTTCAATGCAGCTTTCCTATTGATTACCATGTAAGTCAATGGGCATTCTAATGCTAATTCACAGGACAACTGACACGAAATTTACTGTTTACTTGATATCTTGAGATCTGTTTTGGGTTAGCTACACATGTTAACTATTTTGTATGAAGGTCATGCTGAGACAGTACATGAATGACCTTGACCTCGTTTGTGGGGTCACAGTGCAACATACATGAATTTTACTCTTCATTATAACTTGAGAATTACTTGAACTTTGATGTTGCACGTGTGGGTGTTCTTCTATGAAGGTCAGACTTACTCAGAACATGGTGTCCTCGATCCTTTCCAAAGTTCATAGAGCTGCAAGTGTGATGAATGTCAAGATCAGCTGAGGCACGGGCTGTTCACACAGACCTCTTGTTTAAGGTCCATCTTCCTGCATACCCTTGGAATGGAAAATGACAACCTGTATGTATCAGATGTACAGGGTGGCCTTTTACAGATCAAGGGTACAAACTAAACCAGAGGAGAAGCACTTCCAGTGATGAGGGGGCTAACAATTCTGTTTCTATTTTGCACCACCTGATTAAAGTGTACTGGAGCTCAAATGAAATAATACAGTGAAAACTCAAAGTGACACTCAGTTATCTGACATATTCATTATAATGACACAAATTTGAAGGGACTGAAGTTGTTGTTCCTTTGTTTTTTGACTCATTAATCTGAAATATTCAGATATCTGACTCATTTTCTTGGAAAAAAATAGTGTCATTCTTACAAGTTTTCATTGTGCCTGCTATGTGTGGACCCTGACAAACATTAAAAATGTAGCAATCAATAAAGCAGACTTAGTGACATACAATAACAACTCAGTATAAGACTTCAAAACACACATCAAGTTTAATTTGCAAGCAATGCGCCGATATTCAAAAGCATGTGCTGATGGTGAATGACATCGCCATAATGTTCATGTGATGGTCAACATGGCAATGACCGCGTAGATACCACATTGATGCTATGACACCGCAAGTGGCAGAGAACCTGTCAAAATTTATACAAACACATCTTCGCTCGTGTAATATGTACAAGGTAAAACAATGAAATATGAAAAACACGCACTTACTTGTGAAACTACTGAGTAATCCTCAGGTATTCTTCTAGTTCCACCTCTTCGCTGGCTTCAGCAACAGGTCTTTTCATACGTGACTGTGGCTGCTTTACATATGTCATAACACATTATGCGTGCGCATAAACGATCTCCAAAATACGCTCACTCCCACCCTAGAAATAAATTTTTGTTTGATCATACACAAACCTACATGTATTGAAATGTTAACAAAATATTCATATTAAGCCAGGTAAATTAAGGTCTTACAGATATTACTATAATAGCCATGGTAATTTACTCGCAAATGTACCCAAATTTCATATACATGTATATGTATATTATACATGTAAACATATGTTCATGCCCTAATGAAAACAAAGGAAAAACAACAAAAAGCCCCACCTCCAGGCTTTAAGCCTTGTTTCTTTATCAATGCACAGAGAATCAATGGTCCACTAACATGGCGACGAAAAAAAAAAAATGTTGAAAGTGGTAAATTATTCTGGTAGATTTCCTTTGAATCTTTAAATAGAATGTTTAGCAGCAGACCCTGAGCTAAAAACAGTAAAACAGTTGATCTATAACATTTTCAACTGGTGGGGAATTAAAGGCATGGACCCGTGTTTTTAGAGTCATCTGTCTGGCAATCAGTATCTCGAACAATGTGTAGTTTATGTGGGGTATTTGGAACTAATACCCCAGCTCAAGATAAAGCTGGCCATGCTTTCACTTTGGCAACATAAACTTAGCAAATTTGTTTGTATTCTTGCATTATAAGTGAAATATCCCAACATAAAATTATGATTTTGTGCAAATTCCCAATAAAGCGGCTGTCAGATCCCCTCTTTTTTTTTTGGTACAATTTTGCAGGTTGTGGATGTGGTTGGGTAAAAGAAACCGGCCCGCAGACCCTGAGTTTTTGTAGTACATTACAGACATTTTATGGCAAATCATATGGGATGTGGAAAGGATATCAATAATCCTGGTGCACAGCATTTACTGGTGATGAGATGCAGTGCTTTTGCCGTCTTCTCAGCATTCTATATCTTAGACTGGTCATCTACCGAGCCACATAACTTATTTTACTGAGGTATACGCAAATTTTGGAAGTCAGTCTGTAACTCCGTCTGTCCATATCCCCCTTACCTGTTAAATTTTTGTTTTTGTTTGTTATACTGAATGTATCAACATGTGCTGATTATTCAATACTAGGTCCAAAACAGCTATATGATGATGTGTGTACACACAAGCAAAATTCTTTTGAGTAACTGATGCTTGTCAAGGAGAATGTGATTCAAATTTAGTGCAAGGTTGGTAGCAGTGTTATGAAATACTTTAGTTTTCTCTTGAGTATACATTTGTGTGTATGTATATATACATGCGCCACATACAAAAATTATTAGCCTAGTTACTAATATTTTGTTCTCACATGAGACTTGAAATGACATGCAGATTGTGTCCCATATGTTCTTGTGCTAGGTTTTGGTCCATCTTCTAAAGATGGGTGAATAAGTGGGTCTAGTGATACAGACACTTTCTTAGGTCAATCTCCGTTATTGAAATATGAAAAAGGGCTAGCAAGATTGTATCAAACCACCCTCCTCTCACAGATCATATTTCAGTGGGTTTTGTGTTTAGCATACAGGTGTAGTTTAAAATTCAGATAGAACATTTTATGTAATATACACAAAGCTTGTATTCCAGTGGATCCGTTTCTCATCGTGCTCACGAAGTTATGATCCTAGGTCAGGGGAATGACATAAGATCATTCTAGTGCCAAATGTCTGCAGCAGAATGTTGAAAGTTTCATTCATTCTGCTGCAGACATTTTACTGACTCTGTTTAATATCTAGTTACCCTGAAAAGGCTGAATTTGCATGGCCCTTCAGTCCGGGCAATAAAGTGTATTAGTAGGTCTATAATAGGCTATATTATTAATCTGATATTAGCTTTTACATTATTTTTCTTCCAAAAGTTAAAAATCAGATGAGTGACTGTTCATCAACAATCTGTTTCCATATTATTTGCAAGGTGCATATATTACATGATGAAAATGAGCAATAATCAGTGATCATGCAACAGATATTCACAATTCCTAATATTACTATTTGATTTTTTTTAAATACCAAGATAAATACGTACTCCTACTGCACTTATATTCATTCATATTGCTATACTTTTCCCTTCTCTTTGTTGTTGGTGTTGGAGTTGTTCCCGAAGATGCTGGTCTTTTAAGCCTGGTTGTTTTTCCATCCTGTGTCTCGGGACTTGGTTGATGTTGATGGGGAAGTCCAACAAAGGGTATTGACAACAGAGACGTAGGTTCAAGGGACAGTATTTGATTTCCAGCATTGGATATAGGTCTGCAAAGAAAACCAAACATGGAAGTCCAAATGGGTTCAAGAAGTTCCTGGTACACAATGTGAAGGAATTGAAAGTGCTGATGATGCAGAATAGAACATTCTCTGCAGAGATCTCCAGCAGCGTGTCCAGCAAAAAGAGGAAAGCCAAAGTAGAAAGAGGTCAACAGTTGGCAATTAAAGTGACTAACCCATTTGCATGTCTGTGGTCTGAAGAGAATGAGTAAATTGGAAGTTGGCTGTACAAAAGGAAAAAAAATAACGTGATGACAAAAAAAAAGTCATGATGAAAAAATTAATGAGATATAGAAAATTAAATATAAAATATATATGAATACAAAAGAGTGCCGAAGGGATTTTCCATTTGATTTGATTCATAATAGGAAGACAGTAAACTATTAGGTTATGATGAATAAATTAATGAGATACAGAAAATTAAATATAAAATATGTAATACAAAAGACGGCAAGAATAAGAGGCTGATGAAAAGAGGGAAGAAGGGATTTCACCATTTCCATTAGGTGTCGTTTTATATTTACATGTAGTACACAATAGAATGGCAGTACAGAAAAGGAAGACAGTTAGAATAGGTATGAAACTGATAAAGTGAATGATGAAAATAAATATAGCAATGTGATACACACAAATATCATGGTGACCAATGTCATGATGATGAAGATGGCATATAAAAAGAGAGATCCAAGAAAAAGAAGCACAAACATTGACGCCAGTATAAATCGCACAGCAGGCAAAAAAATTCCCCTGTATATAGCATAAACAATGGCTGGCCATACTGATCCATGATTGTTTGATGCTGCGAAGTTGTTATCATGATGATAATGATGATGACTGGAATGTTGCCGAAGTAAAAAAAAAAAAACGTAAGTTCAGTTGTATATGGACATAATACGTTCCTTGTGGCTGCCAGGTCAACAGTGTAACCATCCTGCACAAGATTTCCAGCTTCTTCATATTTCTGTGCTTCTCTCTGAATGGGTGTTTCATAATTAATTATGCAAGTCCCTCACATCAAAGCTACAGATGTAGCAGCTTAGTATACACAAACCAAGAAACAGAAAGTTCGCACAAAATGTGACCACTTCACTTTCGAGTTTGCCGTCTTCATCTTGAAAAGTAGTTTCAAATGGATATACTGTGGGTGAAAGGACCAGCATGGAGGTACAGTTATGTCAGTTATTTGTTTCAGGAAATTCTTTGTTTATTGTAAATTAATTAGAGGGAGTATTTTCTTTGATGTGTGTGAACAAGTTGACTAGCATGCTAGGTACAGTGTTGTGGTAATGTTGGTTCATAGCAGACAACATATTTTGCCCAATTATGTGCTTGCATTTGGTTATGTGACTGCACAATCTCTACATGGAGGGCAGAGTGGTTGCACTCTGAGAGGCATTCATTTCTCTTTATTTGAACACTTATGTTGATCTGTGACCATCCTAATCTTACCAGTTTAATTAACATTTGATAAGCTCTTAGATGAACTGACAATTGTTTATATTCCCTTAGCCAACCAGTTGTTTCAAAGGGCCAGCCTGGCCATGGTCCCAGAACAAGTTGTCAACCTAATAGCTTAAATTTCTTTGATCAGATATCACATACATCGACAAAAACCACAAACAGTGAAGCGGGAACCATCATTCTTCTTTACCGAATCCATAAAGTGTCACTGCTTTAAACATTATACCTGTGAGAGGCAGTCTTTCCAACATGCATATGATAAGTATGACTAGGCTCTTGCCTAGTCTTCTCATAGGCTCTGTTTAGACCAAGGAATCTCCAGATCTATCCACGAAACTGCCATAAACCTGTATATCAACGGAAAGGACAGGCCTTAAGCTGTCCATCAATGTAAACTTCAAAGATGTGTGATATATTGTTCAGCCTCCCAAAGTTGTAACAGTAGCAGAAATTCAAGTGACTTGTTATGTTTGTGGCCCCCACCCAAACTGGCTGTGCCATTGAGGCAAACTTTATTGCCCCAGATAGGTCTGCATATAACATTACAAGCCATACCAAATGGATTTTATTCAAAATTAGTTTGCTCAACTTGCATTTTTCAGTAAAAACGAACTCATGTAGGTTCACATGATGGGCCCATCCAGAGCAGCAGCATGCATGGTGGGAGACAGGAGCATGGGTGACATGATGACCCAGATATGAGCTGCTGAGCCCACAGTGCACACTGTTATATACATTTGAAACCAATAATACTTATCAACACCAGAGTCTTAGAGCAAGACCAGCCCTCCTGGCTGCCTAAGTGCATCTTTGAAATGGTCCATTGGCACAGGATCATGCTTTTACATTCTCAATAATAAGAATTATATCGTACCTTCAATTCCCATCCTCACATCATGGTCCCCTAAACCCTGTATGACCCAAGCACGTGCAAGGCAAACTAGAAAAGAAGATTTGCTTCAAAGCAAATCTGTGTGCCTTCAAAAGTTGTAAATATTAAATGCTACAACTTTTGTCCTTTGGTACTTCACATTCCATTAAGCTTATGGCTGGATGAAAATTTCAAAGTCCAAATGACCTTGACCTTTAGAAGTCACATGTAAATTGCAAAAATGTACAGTGTCACAAAAGCGACAATTTAAGCCCAACATGAACCAAATCAGATGAAAATTGACAAAGTTACGGCAACTTGAAACTTTCAAAGGGCCAAATGACCTTGACCTTTGCCTTTTAGAGGTTACTTGTTTTACCAAAAAAGTGCAGTGTTGCGATACCTACAATTTGAGTCAACATTGTTTGTAGTGCAGAGCTTCATTTGAGCACCTGGCGGTAATTTCTTATCAATTACATTTTGTAATTGTTCTCTGCTTATGTTGTCCATATTTGAATACTTATGTCCAGGCAGGTATCTAGGAACAGGTGAAGACATTCAAAATAATATGCAAATGAAACATGCCTCTTTGTTTTTGTATGTAAAATGCATATATATCAATGTTTGTGTACATGGACATTCATACACATATGTTCAGGTTTATCATAGATACAAGGCAGTTGTATCAAAGGAAAAAAGAAAGAAAGATATTCACTGCATATAACTTTGTAATTTGCCCCCCCCCCCCCCCCCGCTCTTCCTGAGTCAATGCAAATGTCTATTGTTATATTGTTCATGAAATTTCATAGGGGTAGGGGGGCATAACATAAAGTACTGTATTTTAAAATTACAATTAATTTTCCATGGGAATCGCTACATTTAGGGGCCGTATCAAAATGATCGTGCGTGTAAGACGGAAGAAACGCAGTCTGGCTCGAATGAAAGTTGGATTCGTCTCCACCTCGTCTCACACGCGAACAGACCAAGACAAACGAGGCCAGACCAAGCCTGAGCGTGACCCAGCTGGAGCTCATATCGGCAGTGCTCCCTGCGTCTGAGACGCGCAGATTACATAAGCCAGACTAGCGACACCACACACCTATATTCATAATTAGTCGGCGGAGCGATGCCCCAATTACAAACATTAATTGCAAGATAAAACCGCAAACAGGAGCAGTGGGTCGCCTCATCTCCAAATGACGAAAGAAATGAACACACAGATTAAAGTTATTTCAAAACACTAAACCAAAAACAGTGACTTTCTTTGAATGTGGGAACAGTTTTGTCAATAAAAGTTAGTTCATTGTCTGAACAATGGAGAGTAATAGTACTATTGTCTGGACGGACCCCTTTCTACCTGTACCGTTGTATGTCACTTTGCTCACAGGTGTACTGATATAAATTATAATTTGTTCCAAATTAAGTATATATTACAGAGGTGATTGGCACTAAGAATAGTAAGATAACTAACGCTATTTAATGGGTAGGCCATGGCGAGATGTATGGTATCATTCCGATGTCGCCCATAATTTTATATCACCACTCGCTGGATTTTTATGAGAAACCCGATCACGGGTTGTCGATGCAGTTTGGCCCAGCAGCTGTGTGCGGATGTGCCTTTCGATCCACGTCACTTAATTAAAAAAAAAGGAAAGAAAAAAAAACTGTCCGAACAACAGTATTTTTTTTCTTCAACTGATTCAAGTTTAATCAGTCTTGTGATACTGATAAACCATAATATTATAACAAAGATGGACACTACAATTATGTCATCCTATCCACCCCACAACCTGTCAACTTCACGTGGGAGAGGTCCACGCATATCAAATATTGAAATAAGGTAATAGTTTATCCTTCTTGCTGGGAAGAAACTACTTTTGCATAGGGGTGAGACTACTGAGTGCCGAGAGGCAGAATTTATACAGCACTGAGTTGGTAGGCCTTACCCTTGATATGCAATAATCAGTTAGCCCATACATGCCATGGGCCGGTAACCTTGATAAATAAATGAATGAATGAATGAATGAATGAATGAATGAATGAATGAATGAATAAATGTGCTCCAAGTGCCAAGACAGAGTCGCAATGACTTGCACACACTGGTCTGGACCATGCAGCTGGAAGTCTGGTCTCCCGGTCTGGTCTGCAGAGCTGTCAATCATTTGCTTGCCGTCCTGGAGAATCTCGTGACACAGGCAACTGGCAAGGTGCCAACATTACCACACCACACCATGTGTTGGTTTGGGGGCTGTTTGAAGTAGCGTCGGTGCAAGGAGCTGGCTTCCAACTTTCAGTTTTAAACGCGTGCCTTTGGCACAACAAGAGCTGGTCATATATGCCGACTTGTCAAAGTATCGTTGCATCGGTCAGAAAAAAAAAGAAAAAACACCAACCCCCCCCCCCCAAAAAAAAAACGACAGGTCAGAACTACAGGCAAACTTTGATGCCGAAATACAACGCCAAATTGAAATATGACCGACAAGTTGATCGACCCATTCAACTTCAAGCACCGGTCCGGGGCCTAACTTGTGCAGGGATGATGGAATGACCACTGCCTGATGATCAACACACTCACACTTGCACAGCACACACACACAATTTCTTGCTTGTGCACTTTCACTGAGTTTCAGATTTTACAAGTTATGTGACCGGTACATGGTGACGGCCATTTGAAGTGCCGGCATCATTAATACTAATAATAGTCATCTGGGCAGTCAGTATTTTGACATTACAATGTATCCATCCTTGATTTCCCATTTAATTACGCTGAATTTGTGTGTGTTTGTGTGTTTTCTTCTTTGCCAAGTGACTGTGATTGTAAAATGTTACGGCAACTCAGAAATGTATTCAATTAAGACCTCATGTGTAGCTATGTGCCTAAATCAATGATTCCACACATGATACAGCCATCAAAATCAAATGCAGAAAGATTGCAGGTGAATGAAAAATAGCAGTCCGTTGTTACCATTTTGCTCACGGAGGGGATACAGTGTCAGGAGGCTTCCTGGCATTGGTAGGCCCGGAAGGCGGAATAGTTGCATGGAACTCTTATCAAATTCAAAATTGACCGCAAGAAGAGGGCTATCGCACGTTAAAAAAATATTTCATGTTAAATTATGTCGAAGTTAGTATTAATTCTTCTGCATACATAAGAAAATACTAGCCATGATGCCCTGTGGACATTGATGGACTCGTCCGTTGTCATGGGCGACCACAGCATGACTGGTGCACCGTTGGTCACGTCATCGATATTTTCCAGAAACTGAGAGTGAGAAACGGAAGCCTGCGTGTCCGGGGTGCCACCGGCAAACAAGTCGAAACTTTTGTTATTATCTTTGCAGTAGCCGTGGAAGTTTTCTGTGAGCTTTCTTAACAAATTTAGTGTGCAGGTAATCTGTTCTGCGCTTTGTGATGCGCAAGCTCACTGTTAGCAAGGAGGGGTAGTCTTCTCTCCTTGGTGTTAGTAACGCCTGGAAATCAGTCGGAAAAAGTGAAAGCGCACCCTGACCAGGGATGCAGCTGAAGCATTCGGCCTCACGCAGCCACACCCACACGGCCACAGTCACAGAGCACAAAATTTCTTTTTAAGTTTTCGTTGTATTCCAACATAGATCTGGGTGTATAATGGCAATATATCTAACACCCTAGGATAGATACACATTAATTTGTTACCGTTCGGCTGGAAATGCTTTCGTTCTACAAAACTCGTTTTAGCAGCCTTGTTGTAATGTTGGTTGCTGTGGGCCATTGCCATGGCATTACCACTGGCTATGTTAATTGTTATAAACATTAATTATCGTATGGTATGAAAATATTAATCGGTCGGCAAATATTTATTTTAGTTTTGTAATTTTTCTAATAAAATGAAAAAAAAAAATCAAAATAGTTATGGCAGCAACGCACATTTGCCCGAGTTTGCACAGATTATGAGAGGTCATCCCACGAGAGAGAGAGAGAGAGAGAGAGAGAGAGAGAGAGAGAGAGAGAGAGAGAGAGAGAGAGAGAGAGAAGGGGGGGTGGGCCGGAGGAAACAAAGCCTGGCAGATCATATATAACAAAATGTATTCTATCGTATTTTAATCATACAGCAACACCCAGCATGCACGCTCCTAAAACTTACAAAGTCATGTAGGCCTAGATTGGCTAGAACAATCTCATATGCTTGTTGTACGTTAACACTGCATTCATGAATCATGGGCCCCTTGCTCCCCTCCTCCTCCCCACAGCAGCACCATTTAACTTCAATTGACATTAAACCCCAACAGTTCCTCTCTGAAGAGTCAATTGGTTTGACGCCGTTAATAAATTTGCTGAATATACAAAAAAAGAAAGAAAAAAAGAAAGAAAACTCATACCTAATGTCACCTGTATTCTTCCACTCTTCTCTTTCCGTTGTATGAGCTTTGTTAAAATGCCCACTGCTTAAATTAAATTTCAAATCACTCATGTTCTCTTTGTATACACACACAGAAAGAATTCTCAACTGAAGCCAAACATAACAAATTGATATCTTTCAGTTATGTAATTTTAAAGAAAGGAAAAGAAATAGATGAAAAAAATGATTTGATTCCCCTTTTGTAAATTCAATTAGACCTTTTGTCTGTCTCCCTATAGAAGCCAAATTATAAGAGAAAGGTCGTAGGGACAAATGAGTTAAAAAAAAAAAAGAGTACCTTTTCAGTGATGTAGGCCTAAAGTAATTGGGAAAAAAAAAACAAAAACAAAAAGAATGAAAAGGAATGAGAGAAGCAGCATTTCATTTGGGTTTATATAAAAAAAAAATGCAAATAAGAGCAGTCTGGCCGCGTCACATATGCATGTGTTAATTGCTGCCCTGCTGTTTGGTTATCAGATCGTTATCAACTGATCCCTTTACCGCAATGATAATTGACCTGGGAAAAAGCCAAGAGTGGACTCCTCATTCTTCGGCCCACACAAATGGCATTGCATGACAGTAATGTTTTCTGTGTTGTATTAAACGCAAAAAAGAAAAAAGAGCAATTCCCGGGGAGCAAAATACAAAATTATGCGGCAGGCTGTAGACAGGCCTAGATGGATAGATCTTATTATGCAAAGGACAGGCCTTGTTATTTCATGAAGTTACCATCAATGTGACAAGGAACTATGTACATGTACACACGAGGAAAGGTCCACACACGTGGAAGTTAGCCGGGCGTGATGGCTTGAGGACTCGGCCGTGCACCTCGCTTGTCCACGCGGGAACAAACACTTGGCAAAGTCATAACCTGGCCGCTGTCATGGCGGCACAATCGCAGGAGCCTCGTGTGTTTGGTTTAAAGACTTTGGATCGGTACTGTAGCCTACATGACTTGTCATTTGACATTTTGTCTGCTTTTTATTGGAGACAACATCATAAATTCCTTTTGAGCAGTTCAGATTTTCAAGTTCTAAACCCAAGTTCACGACGCTACGCGTACACACATTTCTCACCAATATGCGCCTCTGCGCCAAGATTTGACTCCCGTTATTGGCGATACTATCATAGCAGTCTGGACGAATATTCGGCTTGGGAAAAGTGGGGACCACCATGCGCTACATGCAATACTTAGCGTCAGCTCAGACATTATCAGGCAGCAGGTGCAGGCAGACGTGAAACTTGCTCGGGACGATTTTCACACTCCATCATCCATGGGCCTGTGGTCCCTGGAGACAAGCGGTAGACGATAAACTGGCTCTAGACGCAGAGCGACTTGCACACGTGATCGGACTGTAGTCCAGACGACCGGCAGACGCGAATCTGGCTCAGGACGAAAATAAACGTACATGTTCGAACAGGGAACGAACTGTCAGTTCCTACCAGACGCCATTTGCGTGTGAGACGAACGATCATTTTGATACGGCGCCTTATATTTGAGAAAATGCGAAGTTAGTATTCGAAAAGATGCTTTGAACATGCACTGTAACTGAAAAAACTGTCATTTTGTATTTCCAAAGTGTTTCATGTGTGGTTTAAAGTTACCAAAAACTTTACATTTGTGTCAAATAGCTTGAAAGGTGATATTTACATGTTAATAAACATAAATGAGCAGTAATCAGGATCACAAAATATCTGTGGCATTGGCATGGCGACACATGTTTGGGACTCTGCGTTCACACAAAGTGGAGGTCTGGACACGATCGCCCCTGCGACTGGGGCAGGAGGCCACTGGCACAAAGTCCGGCACTGCGTGCAGCTGCAGATTGCCCATGCGGTCAAACTCCTCCTCACTAAATTGGCTAAAAGTCAGTACCCTTGCGCAAGCAGCTGGGGGACGGTACTGCCCTGGCCACTCACCAAGTTCGGAGTCCTCGTCCGGGGGCTGGATCTAGATGCTAAGGAGCCCAGGGCATCCCCTGGGGTGCCCTGAAGGGGTAAGGGGGGGTCAAGGCCGGTACCAGGCTCGGATTCACATCTTCAAGATCCGAAGATCGATTTGGGGCACCAGCAGAAGAGAGCATCACTGTGGGGGTGAGGGGGCGAGAACCTACATCGGACCTAAGGCTCATCATAGCCAAATCTGGCTGTAGGGGGCGTGATGCAACAGCCGCCAGGGGGCTTACATTGGACCCCCATGAGGAAATGCCTGGTCGCAAGGAGGAGCATGGGGGCAAACTGTCAGGGTTGTCGGCCGATGGCCCGGGTTGTGTGCTGACATGGCTCCAGCCCCTGAGGTCAAATTGGAGTTTCCCGAGCCACAGTGTGAGTTGCTCTAGGGCAGTCAGTACAAGCTCCATAAGGGCAAGTATCTGGTCAAGCAGAAGAGTACCCTGTTCGACCGACATGCCCTGCATGCAGTGGCTTCCAGTCTTGGCGAACTTTGACAAAAATTCGGGGACCGGGACTGGCACATCTGGGGAAATCATTGTCAAGTAAGGCGGAATCTGAAGGACTCGGGTGGCTTCCGCCTCATTGGGCAACCAGATTGGCCTCACTCGACAGTTCTGGGGCGTCGGTAGTTCCTAGTCATTACTTGGGGCAGATGTGGTCCGGGGTCTCCTCCCAAGGGTGAGATTAGATTGTGCCTGCCAAAACATGGGAGTCAGCACATTTGGCAGTCCAATTCCAACAGATGGTCCAAATGCAGCAGACTGGGTGGAGTGCTTAGAACATTCTGACGCCCTCATGGGGCCTGGGGAAGGCAAAGGCAGTTCCTCGGGACAGGGTTGTGAGGCTGCACTAGACTGCAATATACGGGACCAGGTAGGGGGTACTCCATACATGCTGGCTGGAACATGCTAGCAAGGCCAAGTATGTTCCGGAATGGGAGAATCCGTGGGATCATGCCCATGCTCCCTTAAATGCCTGAGGCACGCCTCTACCAGAAGGGCTTTAATGGGGTTTAAATTCAGTTGTCCTGCCCCATCCTCCAAGTTCCTGGAAAACATAATAGAAATTAGTTCCATACCTGGTCCAAATAGAGGTAGTCTCCTACTGACTCCAGGCACACTATCTAAGGAGTGGAAGGATAAGCTTTGCAACCATATATGGGCCAATCCAATAGGGTTGTAGTTTTGGACTCTAGCCTACCACCCTTTTGCTTTATTGTAGATACACAAAGTCCTCTATCCTTAACTGGCACTCAGTAGCTCGCAGGTTGAAATGCTCCTTTTTATGGACCTGTTTCTCCCTCAACCGCTAGTGTGCCAACTGCTCCTGTGGGCTGGCATTTAACTTATCACTAGCCTTCACCCACATGGGCCTCAGGTGTTCTGAGAGATCTTCTGGCTGTGCAGCAGTTGGGCATTGCTGGCACTGGTCCTACATGTGTGGTCCCCCATGCGGGTCCACCCCCTTCTGAGACTTTGTCTCTAAACTGGTGCGACAGCCAGAAGCGAAAACCTCATTGTAGGACATGAATCACTTTGATACTTAGGGGTCTGGGCCCTCTGAGGGTCTCACCGCCTTGTGAGATCCGGTTCTTGGGTGTAGCAATCCCTTGCCTGGTTCAACCTCTATAAGGTGGCCCACGCGTCCCAGCTGACAACACTACCTCCTGAGAGGAGAGGTTAATCATTGGGGTGCACACCTCTGGTTTCATGTAAATCAAAGAGGCTCCAGCTAAGACAACTGAATGATACTTTTTTGAAACAAAACACATCTAAACTTTTAAGAGTAACACACCACCCATCACAATATTTTTTTGAGAAGATACTATATCTGTTCAGTTAATAGCTCCTTGTATGAAAATTTAACTCATGAATTCTTGAAGAAATAAATGAAAAAAAAAGTTAATACAGGTTGCTTACCTAGTGACTGTTTACAGTAATCAAAATGATATGTGCATCTGCATTGCATTATGAGTGTTAGAGACATGAATGACCCTTTGCCACCATTCACATGAATATGGTGTCTTCACTGATTGGATCTCTGTGCAGGAACATGACTTGTCCTGTAGTTTTGTACTTTTGCTCTTTTTGACTGAGATATCTATCTTGTGAAGAAGTGTCCTCATGGATTTTTTTAATTTGCTTTCCTTTCCTACTCATCTTTCAGCTGTCCATAATTATGGCACTACCTTTCATACTGCTAGTTGCTTTTGCTTATTTTGATGAATTTTTGTTCAGTTCTGATGTTGAGTACAACTAAAACATAGTGTACCCTAACCATTCAAGCATATCTTTCAAATCTCCAGTAATGTAACTAATTGAAACTTAAAATGCAGTTCCATTGTGTCCTTCTAGAAATGATTGCAAAACTGAACATGTTTGTCTAGGTATGCCATTAGCATAAGTCGAAGGAAAAAAAAGTATAGCAAATCAATGCATTGCATTTTAAACTGGGGATGGCATCAATGTCGGCTGTATTGTGAGAATCTGGTGAGGATATTCCTTGAAAATTGATAAGTGGGTCCTCATCAGAAGATGCGAAGTTTGAATAGTGAATACAAGTTTTCAAGATTTTCTTTGCTGCCAACCCAAAAAGCTACTTATGTAATCTGAACCTGACAAAAGATAAATATATAAATACATATATATATATTCTTTATTATACAGCCTCTCAACATATATTTTCTTCCCTGAAATAACATTTGTTAGGAGACTCAGTTCGAAGGATGCTAAACCATACATGTAAATGTCAGTGTCTCCAGCCAACACCAGGATGTTTTCACATTGAGAAACACTTGCATCAAACCAAACAACACAGTCCTTTCACCTTTATATTAAGTACATGAGGAAAGTGTTGCGATGTAAGCAAATTCAGAACATTTTGGAGAATTCCCCATGGTGTCCAAGTCAATAATGAGGGATTGACCAGTTTCAAATGATTTTTACCTTTCTCAAGAAAGTATTTGCTAAGGCAAGTAATCAACAGACTTTTAAAGGCAGCATCTGCCAAGGCTCCTACATACAAATCACCATGTTAAGTCTTCTCTTTGTCTGATATATTTTTTGGTATTTTAACCCCCTTTTTTGATCCTTTTGTGCCTTTCAGTATGAAGCACATCTGTAATCTTAGGGAAAAATGATGGTTTGTCAATGACTTATGTAACAGTTGTGGCTCTTTTCCCAAATCCTTGCATCATAATGACCTTACTCCATATCCCCACTGGTAGTTGGTGCTATGTTTGTGCAACTGGGGAAACAGGGATGGATCTAAAAATCTATAATAATTTTGGTAGGAGTTGCTGACATGGATATAGGCTTTATGGTATGAAAATAGGGACAAGACACTTGTATTCAAGTAGAGTTTCTTTCATTGTACTATTCTGTTGAACTCATAAGTTCATGTATGTGAGAAATTGCCAAAGCGATTTCCAATATTCTTACCATAAAATGTCCAACTCTTTTAATTTGAGTGTTTATACCACACAAAAGTTTTGTTAAACGTGATAGTTTACTTATTTGCATGAGTTTAGTTCTTCTTGGTTTTGTACTGCTTGTTTGCATGAGTTTAGTTGTTCTTGGTTTTGTAAAAGTTTTGAGTTTGCATCTTCGCCATTTCTTTGAACTTCAAGGGGTGGATTGAAAATATATGTTTGATATATGTGCAAATCCTTTCCTTATCTATTTGAGCTATATTTAGCAATTCAAAAGTTTGTTTCTTGGTCATGTCTTGAGCTTTATCACTGACAACATTTTTCAATTGACGCTCTTCTGAGCAAGAAAATATAGAATGACTACTTTTTTCATGTAAAAGATTAACATTCTTTAACACAGTAAAATAATATGATTTCCTCCTAGAAAATTTGAGGACTAATTTCTCGTTGCCTGACATAATGTTATCTTGAAAAACTATAAAATTTGCCGTATTCACTGTTTGATGCTTTGATGGTCTTGCTGTAAGTTCTTTAAGTCATTGGTTTATTACCAGATCTTGGCTTCTATCAAGAGCGACTTTATTAAATTTGTTTCCAGAAATACTACAAGTGTGCTCATGTCTTTGAAAGTGCCATGAAAAATTCTCAGACCATTGTTTCATGTCATGGTATTTTTGATATGTACACTAGGAAGTGTACCCTGCCAGGCATACTTTCACATGTACCGGGAAGTGTGCACTTCATAGGAAGATATTAAAGCTACGACACTGAGCTAATGACTCTGGTTCAACTAAGAATAATAGCTGAATAAATAGATAACTAGATCCTACATTTAACTGTTAATCAAGATAAAACACTGTCTGTACTGCTTGTTGCCAGCAGAGCTGTTAAATAGATCCCAACTGGAAGAACTTTTGCTAATGCTGTGCAGTTTATATGCTCTGTTATAAATACATGTCAAACTTGATATTCATTCATCCTATCAAATAAAACAGAAAATACAAATGTAATATATTGATAATGAGTCAAATTTTTTATCACTACTTCCCCATATACTTTCCCTATGGCAGTTAGTTCACTCACTTTGTTTGCAGTGAGCTGCATGCTATTCCTGGGAGGGTCAGGGATATTCATATGCAGGAGTAATTTCTTGATCCAGTGTTGCCCATGCTTGTTGTCATCTGACTAGCCTGCACCATTAGATCACTGAAACTTGTTATTTGTCATCTGGAATTCTTGTTTTTCACCATATTGGATTGCTAGTGCCACCAGCACAACTGCAGCCACGTCAATCTGACCTTTGGTCAAGCACAAAACTGTGAAAAAAAGAACAAAAAAAATCATTCGCCACCAATCAGACTGCTTCAAGAAAATAAAGATAAACTGACGTAAACCAAAGGGTATTGACAACAGAGTGAGACGTAGGTTCAAAGGACAGAATTTTATGGCCAGAATTGGATATGGGTCTGGAAAGAAAACCAATCCTGTATGTCCAGTTGGGCTCAAGAAGTTCCTGGTACACAATGTGAAGGAATTGAAAGTGCTGATAATGCAAAACTGAACATTTGCTGCAGAGATCTCCAGCAGCGTGTCCAGCATGAAGAGGAAGGCCATTGTAGAAAGAGCTCAACAGTTGGCAATTTAAATGACTAACCCATTTGCGTGCTTGAGGTGTGAAGAGAATGAGTAAATGGGATGTTGGCTCTACAATAGGAAATAAATAACTTGTGATGACAAAAAAACAAAAGGTGATGATGAATAAAGTAATGAGATACAGAAAATTAGATATAAAATATATATGAATACAAAAGACGGCAAGAATGAGAGGCTGATGAAAAGAGGGAAGAAGGGATTTTTTCCATTTGATTTGATTCATAATAGGAATACAGTAAACCATTAGGTTATGATGAATAAATTAATGAGATACAGAAAATTGAAAATAAAATATATAAGAAGACAGTATAACAAACTAGAGCTAAGATGGAAATCATATTTCAAATATAAAAGGAAATATAAAAGGTAGATATCTGGAAATTAGCAGACTCAAGGCCCCATCAATGTTTAACATCCAGCAGATTGGAGAAACTTTGGTTAGCCAAACACAAGGCACAAGAAAGATGACAACTAACAAGTATCTGTGATCTAATGTTGTAGCTTTCCCTTGAAGCAAGTTGCCGAAATAAAACGTCTTCAGAAAGCAAAAATAATAAATTTCACATTGGAGCCCATACTTTGCCTCTGTGATACATGCACATCTTTTTATTATTACACATTTGAAAGCCATTGTGTAAACAGACCTTCCAGGAAGGCAATTATAGTGTATAAAATAACCAATTAAAAAGTTCGCCCATCAATTTGGGTTACCATATATATGGTGTTGTTAGGGTCTGTTGATACAGCATTCAACAGTATATATTTGTGGGAACAATGACATAGAAACAACAAATATTTGCATAAAATACCAGAACATCTTTATTTCATTTTAATCATAGTCTGTGTTGAAAATAGAGATAAGTGCACATACTATGTATACCACATATATACCATATAGAAACTCCAGTTTAGGCTGGTTTTAAAATTTTGACAAACACGTACCTGAACTGAATATAAAATGACAATACAGTGAAACCTGTTTTGAGAGACCACTGTGATGAAAAACCACCTGCCTTTTAAGACCATATTTCCAAAGTCCCTTTTGCTATCTTTTCCATCTTACTGCACCTCCATTGAGAGACCACCTGCCTTATGTGACCACTATTTAGCTTGCCCTAGGGGTGGTCTCTCAAAACAGGTTTCACCGTACAGCAAGTATTATTGTAATAGTGGTACAATGGTTTTACGCATGATGTTCTTTTTCTTCTTTTCTGCTAAAATTCACATTTCAACACACGGAGGTAAGATGCAATTTACGTAATTGATTGATACAGAGTATTCACGTAAAGCTATCTCAGACTCAGACTAAGACATGAAAATGAAAACATAAAAGTAGAGAAATCCTGCAGAGAAGTTATAAATAGCAGGCCAAGGTCAACAAAATGTCACTCCTGTCTTGGTTTATATTCTTTTGAAGAGGTTATAAATCAAGTCAGTGGGAGTCCTGGGTATAGAATATCTGCCTCAGATAATGTTCCTTAAGGTAGCGGAGGGGATTGAACCGCGCGCAGCGGTCCTGCGACTTTGACGTTGCATAGATGAACTATGTTTCATATTTCACCCACCAAACCATACATTTTATTCATTGTTCAGATATCTAGATTTGTTAGAACGAAGTTTCATATCGATACGATAATTTTCAAGGGTTTTATACGCCCGTTTACAAGAGGGTATCAGATTTGACATTTTGTCAGCATTTCTTTAAAAATAATGGATAAAAAAGTGTATTACCTATGTAAAATTAAAGTATAGACCAATATGCAGGAACCGTATTTTTTGTTTACAAATGAAATACATAATAAAAGAATTATCGAATTCTTTGATCATCATTTTAAACATCAACAGTTACTTCATTTTATGAGCTACAAAAGTCTCGGAAGGGGACATCTGACGGAAAACAAAAAAAACGGTTCCCAGATAATATATTTATCTTTCAAAAGACGATTATTTGAAGCAGATCTATCAATTAGCTTTTTATTGACGCTGTCCACAAAATTGATTCATAAGCAGAAAACTTCATTCCGAGAAATCGGCGTTGAAAGATTTGAGGCCCTTTTTTCGCACATTGTTGGCCATAATGACAATACAGCTTTCCAAATTCGGTCCGTTTTGGTCTCAGTACTTCGAAGAAATGTCAATCAACATCTTTGATGTATAGTTCCCAACATACAATGATGTTTATTGGCTTAAAAAAGCAGTTATTTACCCGAATGACACAAAATGCAGCCACACTCGAAAGCTTGTCAGTCGGGTTTCCACGCGAATGGGACAGCTTCAAAGGGGGATTCGAAAGCGGATTAGCCACGTGACCCGAAGGTGCTATCACCTTGACCCTAGCAACATTGTTTGCATATGGCGCCGCGTGAACAAACGGGTTGCAGTTTCACAGCTTGCTCTACTCAGAAGGCTGCCCGGTAGGCAGGAGTTGCTCACTCACTTCTCATCACATTGGATCAAAGAACAACATGGCTTTATTAACGGCATGGATGGGACATTCGCCATTCAGTGTCTTGGACTACTTGCGACCTTACCGAAAAGAAAGTCGGAAAAATCGACATGCCACGATCACGGAAGAAAAGGAAGCAGATGGATGACAATGTGAAAAAAGTGTTGACGTAACATTTAAGACAATAGTCCAGTTACTGATAAACAAACACTCCCAGGATAAATTGTACTTCAAAGAAGAAACAAAACAAAACAAAAACAAAAAAACAAAAACAAACCAAAAAAAGGGCGAACGTTTTATATGTGTTGAGAATCCATTAGTTTCAATGTTGTATTGGTGATGAAACTGTATTGCTAGATTGAATAACCTAATCCATTGATTTGCTGAAGTAGTCTTTGATCAGACCCTGACGGTTCCATAGATCAATATAATGCACCAGACCACGCTCAGATGCAAAGTGATGACGCTACACTTCGTGCACAAGGGTAAAACTTTCTTGCCTGCCAAGACGGACTGTGTTTGCTTACCTGGCGACACGCACTTCAAGCGCACTTTAACAATTACGCAGAGCGAGTCTGTCTGGTAGTCAAGAAAGTTTCCAATTCCCACAAAATTGAGAAAGGGATGGGCATCGTGAGGGAGTGTGTTCTTCGTGGCCTTGGCTTGTGCGTTTTTTTTTTTTTTTTTTTTTTGTTGTTTTTGCCGGGAGCACAATACAATACGCCAAGCCTATTTCATTGGTTCCTCCACATATTAGCGCCTTCCTTGTGATAAAGAATGCCATGCACTTTGCCATGTTTTTCTCGCGTATTGCCATTCGAAACCTTGCCACTCATGTAACATATTTTTTTATTTTGTGGAGATAACTAGCCCACTGAAAGATAGTTGGCTCACCCTTGAACTGCAATAAACTGATCGAGACACAAAACCGAAACTTCCTGATGGGTGAGTGCGGGCGAGTGGTATTGGAACATGCCGCGCACAGTGAGACAAAATAATTTTATATGACCGATCAACCAGCTAAAAGCAGAGTGCAGAGTCGCTTTTCGCAGTCATTTAACAGTAATCTGATTATTTTATTCCCCTGATGGTCAAATTTTTTAAGCTTTTTTTTCTGTCCCCTCGCTCAATGTACTTCGAAACACCCCTGTATGAAGTGGGCAAGTCCGTGCATGTGCAATGTGCCAGTCTTCCAGTTCCACACAATGCGACAGCGGTACAGACGATACCAGTTTTAGTGGAGGCGTGTGTTTCATACAAATTTACTTCAAGGTTAACATTTAATGCTATTCACCGTTTCACATTCAGGTAAAGGCACATATAATTATTGAAGGCAGATAAAATTATTTACGCTGAATCGAATCCCCGCTTTTATAGTTTGCGGCATATTTTTAGCCAAGTGGTCCAGTGTTAGGATTCCTCGATCGTCATGTGTACTTTTTGCCAATAAACATTAAAAGCAAATTGGTCTTGGATAGGGCAAGACTGTAGAAAGGGTTGTAAGCCTTTATAATGTATACAATGCCATGATTCTGAGTAACGATTTACGCATAGGTTAAAATCGCCTTCATTGAAAACACACTGAGGCTCACGTCCATCGCCAGGTGCCGTTTTGACAATCGCCACCTTTTATCGTCCCTTATTTTTTTTTTATCACACTCTGAGAAGGAAAACATGAGCCCATCGATTTAATTATCTACATGGCCATTTGATCACCACAACAAACCAATTAATCAGTCCTAATCTTGTCAAGCAGCTTATACAAGAATTGGTAGCAGCGCACCTCAAAATGTCACAGTTGGTCGCTTGTCGTTGCTACGGTCCTGGATTGTGGAAAGCAGCCGACTGCTATCCAAACTTTGGCGGACTAATTACCATACATTTGTAAACAGACATGCTCATGCTGCAGCCAGCTAAAACATGGTCATGTTTTTTCCCCTTTTTATCACATAAATTTTGCTTTTTAAGTATTCATGTTTGGTGACAAGAAAGTTAAAGTGCCAAACTTTACGGAAATGGAAAAAACTCATTTTCTGTCGGGTCACGATTTTGCCGTTATAGCTCAATCCCCTCCGCTACCTTAAGTGTGGCCACAGATACATCAAGTTGACCACTAACACACTGTTTTGGATTGGTTGAATCATTTCAAGGCAGTCAGTTCTACCACACCAGGACTGTTTAGCTCTGCTGAACAAAGGTCACAGAGCTTTAATATGTTACCCCTCATGTCTGTCCTTCCGTCTGTAAACTTTTGCTCGTTAGCGCGATACTGTCCACAGTTTTCAAGTTAGCCCAATATAACTTTCAGGACTGATAGGGTGTATGAATATCTAGGCCCAGTTCAATGTTGGTGGTGTACAGCTGCAGTATTATGTAATATAGAGGTCAAAATTTCCCTTTTGGTTGCATGTTAATTCTTTCAGTGCCCTCTTTTGGACAAAGTCAACATCTTTCCCAGCACACTTTGTGTCGAAAGTACGGAGGAAAATGAAGTCTTTTTCGCAGGAATTGGTATGTAGGAGCCTCACAATAGCTCAGATCAGATTCCTTAAGGAGCTTTTTGACTTAAATAAGTGACAGATTGCACCAAAAAAGTAGTAACTCAAATTAAATAATTACTTTTGAAACCGATAAAAATTTACATGGTTTTGTTCATTCCCTTAGACTTAAAACTTAAAAAAAAAAACTTGATGTTTGTACATATAGGAGTTTCAAAGTTATAAATCTGCCATTTACAGTACAAGGTCATGGAAATACACAGGTGTGGCCCACCTAACTGAAACTCTGTAATTTCATGTTAATTTGTATTATTCGAGAAATTCAAGATGTTTACCCATCTGCCCTACATATGTGACGTAAACACGAAGTGGCAGAAGTTGCAAGATGCTATTTCAAGCGTCGTCCACGTTTGTGCCATCAGGAAGGGGCTGGCCCATCCTGCTGATAGCTTGTCCAATGAGCTCCAATGAAAAGTGCACTTCCAATAGTGTGTCCCGCTGGTCTATGAGAGTCAAGCTGACAGATCTTTCACTTGGCTCAACACCAATGATCTCCATTGTCTTGCTTTGTTCTGGGGTCTCTATTTCCTGATAGAATTGCAAAGTAGGGGTAAACATATGTTACACTTTTCACATGTAACTGTATAAAATCTTTATGGACATAAATCTTTTCACAACCATATAGTCGTACATTGATATACAGTTGACATTTACATAGCAAAAAGACAAATGACATTACTGCAAATACACATCAACATGCAAAGGAAAGACTTGGGTGAATTCATATTCAATTAGACTGAAAAAAAAACCGTATGCATAATCAAAATTCAGTCAAAACCCCATATCCTGTTTCCTTGATTCACAAATAATATTTACAAAATTGAGCATTGGCCAAAATGTGTTTTCATTTTCCATTTTAAACAGGTATACAAATTTATCATGATCATTCAATGTTTTTGAATGTTCTGCCTTCAACTTGCAATACGTGGTAAACATATTGGATAGTTACTTCATTCATAAACATAAAAGATTAAAGAATGAATTCTCTAAAATACACTGATCCACATGTAAAAAGAATCTTTGTTTAAGTCTTATGAAACTGTATGGGTTGAAGTTATTTGCATATATACATTTTGTCAATTGCCAAAATGTGAGTTCTCTCTTCTTCATCTGAATGTATCTATAAGATAATTCTCCGGACCATCAGTGCTAAGCTGCACTATCTGATGGTGTTGAAAGTTTCTTGGTATGTTATGATATTTCTTTGCGTACAATATGTTTTGCAACCTAAATCATAGTGATCTAATGATATATTTCCTTTCAATCTTTCAAAAATATATTTAGCAGTAGGCCCTGAGCTAAAAACAGTAAAACAGTTGATCTATAACATTTTCAACTGACCCCCTTTGGGTACAATTATGTAGGTTGTAGATGTGGGTGGCTACAAGAAACTGGCCAGCAGACCGCGGGTTTTTCTTGCACATTACAGACATTTTATGGTAAATCATACCGGATGTGGAAAGGATATCAATAATTGTGGTGCACAGCACTTACTGGTGATGAGATGCAGTGCTTTTGTCGACTCCTCAGCATTCTATATCTTAGACTGGTCATCTACTTAGCTATACACCTTATATGGAAATTACTCAGATATATGGAAATTTTGCAAGTCAGTCTTTAACTCCATCTGCCCATTTCTCCCTTCCCTATTAAAATGTTTGTTTTTGTTTGTTATACTGAATGTCTCAACATGTGCTGATCATTCAATACTAGGCCCAAAACATCTATATTATGATGTGTGTACAAACAAGCGAAGTTCTTCCGAGAAACTGATACTTGTCAAGGAGAATGTGATTTAATTTACCGCAAGGTTTATAGCACTGTGATGAAATACTGCAGTTTTCTCTTGAGTATACATTTGTGTGTGTATGCAAATATATATATACATATATTGTTGTGAAATAAGTTCCGAGTCTGGGAACCACTTGTTGTGATATACCTGTACTTTTCATCTCACGGAAGGGAAAATAGTGAGGTGCCCGGGATCTGCAGGGTAGGGGATGGTCCTCCTGTCCGCTTACAGGTCCCGAGTCAACACTGCCTGTTCATGAGGTGGTTGACCTGTGACCTTGGGTGGGGGGCGGTTGTTTGTCAATCACATGTCGGGGTCGCCCACCCAGGAAATTAGTAATCGGTAACTACTAAGACTTTTAGCATTTTCACTACAAGACCCCCTTCTGGCTAACAGGGTCCTCTCAGGTGAGGAGTACCGGTTCTCTAACGTATCAAGTAATAGTAATAAACATTAAACTAGGCATACATGTGTACGTTATTGACTAAGGTCCATAACTAGGTGGTTACATGCTACCCGGTGGAGAGAATCTTACCACCCCTAATTGTCGTCTACAAGTGTGAAATTATAATGATGTTTTCAGTAACCAGACCTTATAATTGAGCTGGGCCCTTGAGAAAAAAGGTAGTGAGTTTCTGGCAGCTACACTAGTGGGTATTGGTGTTGCGCCTGTGACGGCGATGGATGGGTGTGCTACTAATGATGAGAGCACCTTCTTCGGACACCAGAGAGCGTGACATGTACGGGAGAGCTGTAGCAGGTCCGGCCCGCACCAAGAGGTTTAGGACAACTCACCAGTGAGAGAGCTCCCTAAAAACTCTTGGTTCGGCCTGTTTGAACTCCACAAATTCATCAGGCTTCCCTGGAAAATGAGTGTAATAATATTCCCCATCGCCTCTGGAGAGGGCACTAGAAGCCTGAGCAGCAAGGCCCTCCCGACAAACAAAAGCCGGCAAGTCATCTAGGGCAACACCCAGTATTTCGGCAATGTCCCACAACATGTTGGTCATGCTTCACTGCCACTCTTCTGGCAACACATGGTCCTGTGTGGATTGGTGCACCCCCTGTGGGTGTGTGTTCCGTCTACCGACACGGTTTACTTGAGACTCACAGAACACGCATGCTGACCAAACGTCCAGGAACCAGGGCAAGTGGGCAGCATTGGCATGGCAACGCATGTGTGGGACTCTGCGTTCACACATAGGGCAGGTCTGGACACGATCGCCCCTGCGACTGGGGCGGGAAGCGACTGGCACAAAGTCCGGCACTGCGTGCGGCTGCCGAGTGATTAGGCAGTCAAACTCCTCCTCACTAAATTGGCTAAAAGTCCATACCCTTGTGTTAGCAGCTGGGGGACGGTACCTCCCTGGCCACTTACCAAGTTCGGAGTTATTGTCTGAGGGCGGGGCTCTAGATGCTAAGGAACCCATGGCATCCCCTGGGGTGCCCTGAAGGGATAGGGGGTCAAGCGCGGGGACCAGGCTTGGATTCACATCTTCATGATCGAAGATCGATTTTGGGCACCAGCAGAAGAGAGCATCACTGTGGGGGTGAGGGGGCGAGAACCTACATCGGACCCAAGGCCCATCATAGCCAAATCTGGCTGTATGGGGTGTGATGCAGCAGCCCCAAGGAGGCTAACATTGGACCCCCATGAGGAAATGCCTGGGCCCGAGGAGAAGGGTGGGGGCACACTGTCAGGGTTGTTGGCTGATGGCCCTGGGTTGTGTGCTGGCATGGTTCCAGCCCATGAGGACAAATTGGAGTCTCCCGAGCCACAGTGTAGAGTGAGTTGCTCTATGGCAGTCAGTACAGGCTCCGTAAGGGCCAGTATCTTTTCACGCAGAAGAGCACCCTGTTCGACCCACATGCCCTGCATGCAGGAGCTTCCAGTCTTGGCGAACTTTGACAAAAATTCACGGCATGGGATTGGCACATCTGGGGAAATCATTGTCAAGTAAGGCTGAATCTGAAGGACTCAGGTGGCTTCCGCCTCAGTGGGCAACCAAATTGGCCTCACTGGATGTTGGTAATTCCCAGTCATCACTTGGGGCAGATATGGTCTGGGGTCTCCTCCCGAGGGTGAGATTAGATGGTGCCTGTCCAAACATGGGAGTCGGCACATTTGGCAGTCCAATTCCAACGGGAGGTCCAAAGGCAGCAGACTGGGTGTAGGGCTCAGAATATTCTGGTGCCCTCATGGGGCCTGGGGAAGGCAAAGGCAGTTCCTGGGGACGGGGTTGTTAGGCTGCACTAGGTTCTGGTATAGGGGGCCAGGTAAGGCGTACTCCATACATGCTGGCCGGAACATGCTAGCAAGGCCAAGTTTGTTCCGGAATGGGAGAATTAGTGGGATCATGCCCATGCTCCCTTAAATGCCTGAGGCATGCCTCTACCAGAAGGGCTTTAGTTGGGTTTAAATTCGGTTGTCCGACCCCGTCCTCCAAGTTCCTGGAATACATAATAGAAATTAGTTCCATACCTGGTCCAAACTGAGGTACTCTCCTACTGACTCCATGCACACTATCTAAGGAGTGGAAGGATCCTTGCCCCTAGTGGAAACGACTAGGTCGGTGTATATTTCGGCTGAGCCAAGTCTGAGTGTGACCCCCATCTGTTTTTCTGAAACGAAGGGTACGACTCCCAACCCTTTTTGGGGGAGTTGCGGCAGTTCCCTCATTCCTTCAGTCGGGTAGAGGGGCTCTCCCTCAAAGGGACAAGTGGACTGTGTTGGTTAGTGGGATTTCCCTGGTTCTCTGGAACATCTGGAAGGACTGGGGGGCTCTCATAAAGTGAGGAGTCTGGTACATCCTGTGAATTGGGGGAAGTGGGGCTGTGCCCTGAGGATGTTGGGGCTGAGGTAAGTGGATTCACTTGTTCTGCCTGAACCAGCAGTTTTGATGGGTTCCTGGAGGAGGGCATGCCTAATACGTGGGGCCCACCCTGGGATTGTGTCTCCAGCATAAAGCTTAAGACAGTCCACATGCTGGACCTTGGACCTTTTCCGGTCTCTCACCATATACAAGACTGGAGTAAGTTGCTTGGCAACCCCATATGGGCCAATCCAATAGGGTTGTAGTTTTGGACCCTTGCCTACCACCCTTTGGCTATTATGTAGATACACAAAGTCCCCTTTCCTGAACTGGCGCTCTGTAACTCGGAGGTCGTAATGCTCCTTTTGATGGACCCGTTTCTCCCTCAACCGCTCGTGTGCCAACTACTCCTGCAGGCTGGCATTTAACTGATCACTAGCCTTCACCCACATGGGCCTCAGGTGTTCTGGCTGTGCAGCAGTTGGGCATTGCTGGCACTGGTCGTGTATGTGTGGTCCCCCATGCGGGTCAACCCCCTTCTGAGACTCCGTCTCTAAACTGGTGCCAGAGCCAGAAGCGAAAAACCTCATTTTAGGACATGAAGCACTATGATGCTTGGGGGTCTGAGCCCTCTAAGGGTTCCATCCCCTTCTGAGATCTGGTTCTTGGGTGTAGCAATCCCTTGCCTGGTTCAACCTCTATAAGGTGGCCCACACGTCCCAGCCGACAACACTACCTCCTGATAGGAGAGGTTAATCATTGGGGTGCACACCTCTGGTTTCATGTAAATCAAAGAGGCTCCAGCTTCGACATCTGAATGATACTCATTTGAAACAAAACACATATACACTTTTAAGAGTCACACCCCACCCATCACAATATTTTTTTTAAGAAGATACTATATCTGTTCAGTTAATAGCTCAGTGTATGAAAATTTAACTCATGAAAACATGAAATATTTAAGAAATAAATGAAAAATAGAGTTAATACAGGTTGCCTACCCAGTGACTGGTTACAGTAGTCAAAATGATATGTACGTGCTGCACTGCATTAGGAGTTGTTAGAGACATGACCCTTTGTTGCCATTCACATGAATTTGGTATCTTCACTGATTGCATCTCTATGCAGGGGCATGAATTGTCCTGTAGTTTTGTACTTTTGCTCTTTTGGGCTGGGCTATCTATCTTGTGAACAAGTGTCCTCATGGATTTTTTTAATTTGCTTTCCTTTCCTACTCATCACTAGCTTGCACACTGGTAGTTGCTTTTGCTCATTTTGATCAATTTTGTTCAGTTCTGATGTTGAGTTACAACTAAAACATAGTGTACCCTCACCATTCACGCATATCTTTAAAATCTCCAGTAATGTTACCAATAGAAACTTTTAAAGCATAAAACAGTTCTATTGTGTCCTTCTAGAAATGATTGTAAAACTGAACATGTTTGTCTAGGTATGCCATTATCATAAGTCGAAGGAAAGCTGTATAGGAAATCAATGCATTGCATTGTCAACTGGGGATGGCATCAATGTCAGCTGTATTGTGAGAATCTGGTGAGGATATTCCTTGAAAATTGATAAGTGGGTCCTCATCAGAAGATGCGAAGTTTGACTCGTCTTTCAGCTGTCCAGAATCATGGCACCAGCTTGCATAATGGTAGTTGCTTTTGCTCATTTTGATCAATTTTGTTCAGTTCTGATGTTGAGTTACAACTAAAACATAGTGTACCCTCACCATTCAAGCATGTCTTTAAAATCTCCAGTAATGTTACTTATCGAAACTTTTAAAACATAAAACAGTTCTCTTGTGTCCTCCTAGAAATGATTGTAAAACTGAACATGTTTGTCTAGGTATGCCATTATCATAAGTCGAAGGAAACCTGTATAGGAAATCAATGCATTGCATTGTCAACTGGGGATGGCATCAATGTCAGCTGTGTTGTGAGAATCTGGTGAGGATATTCCTTGAAAATTGATAAGTGGGTCCTCATCAGAAGATGCGAAGTTTGACTCGTCTTTCAGCTGTCCAGAATCATGGCACTAGCTTGCATACTGGCAGTTGCTTTTGCTCATTTTGATCAATTTTGTTCAGTTCTGATGTTGAGTTACAACTCAAACACAGTTTACCCTCACCATTCAAGCATATCTTTAAAATCTCCAGTAATGTTACTTATCGAAACTTTTAAAACATAAAACAGTTCTCTTGTGTCCTCCTAGAAATGATTGTAAAACTGAACATGTTTGTCTAGGTATGCCATTATCATAAGTCGAAGGAAACCTGTATAGGAAATCAATGCATTGCATTGTCAACTGGGGATGGCATCAATGTCAGCTGTATTGTGAGAATCTGGTGAGGATATTCCTTGAAAATTGATAAGTGGGTCCTCATCAGAAGATGCGCAGTTTGAATAGTGAATACAAGTTTTCAAGATTTTCTTTGCAGCCAACCCAAAAAGCTACTTATGTAATCTGAACCTGACAAAAGATAAATAAATAAATATATATATTCTTTATTATACAGCCTCTCAACATATATTTTCTTCCCTGAAATAACATTTGTCAGGAAACTCAGTTCGAAGGATGCTAAACCATACATGTAAATGTCAGTGTCTCCGGCCAACACCAGGATGTTTTCACATTGAGAAACACTTGCATCAAACCAAGCAACACAGTCCTTTCACCTTTATATTAAGTACGTGAGGAAAGTGTTCCGATGCAACCAAATTCAGAAAATTTTGGAGAACTCCCCATGGTGTCCAAGTCAATAATGAGGGATTGACCAGTTTCAAATGATTCTTAAGTTTCTCAAGAAAGTAGTTGCAAAGGCAAGTAATCAACATACTTTTAAAGGCAGCATCTGCCTAGGCTCCTACATACAAATCACCATGTTAAGTCTTCTCTTTGTCTGATATACTTTTTGGTATTTTAACCCCCTTTTTTGATCCTTTTGTGCCTTTCAGTATGAAGCACATCTGTAATCTTAGGGAAAAATGGTGGTTTGTCAATGACTTAAGTAACAGTTGTGGCTCTTTTCCAAACCCTTGCATCATAATGACCTTACTCCATATTCCCAATGGTAGTTGGTGCTATGTTTGTGCAACTGGACAAAGAGGGATGAATCTAAAAAATCCATAATTCTGTAGGAGTGGCTGACATGGATACAGGCTTTATGGTATGAAAATAGGGACAAGACACTTGTATTCAAGCAGACTTTATTTCATTGTTCTATTGTGTTGAACTCTGAAGCTCACCATATATGTTAGAAATTGCCAAAGCGAATTCCCATATCCTTTCCCTAAAATGTCCAACTCTTTTAATTTGTGTGTTTATACCACACAAAAGTTTTGTTAAATGTGATACTTTACTTGTTTACATGAGTTCAGTTGTTCTTGGTTTTGTAAAAGTTTTGAATTTGCATCTTCAACATTTCTTTGAACTTCAAGGGGTGGTTTGAAAATATATGTTTGGTATATGTGCAAATCCTTTCCTTATTTGAGCTTTATTTAGCAATTCAAAAGTTTGTTTCTTGGTCATGTCCTGAGCTTTATCACTGAAGACATTTTTCAATTGGTGCTCTTCTGAGCAAGAAAATATAGAATGACTACTTTTTTCATGTAAAAGAATAATATACTTTGACACAGTAAAATAGTATAATTTTCTACTAGAAAATTTGAGGACTTATTTTTCATTGCCTGACATAATGTTATTTAGAAAAACTATAAAATTTGCCATTGTCACTGTTTGATGCTTTGATGGTCTTACTGTCAGTTCTTTAAGTCTTTGGTTTATTACCAGTTCATGGCTTCTATCAAGAGCGACTTAATTAAATTTGTTTCCAAAAATACTACGAGGCCGCTGATATCTTTGAAAATGCCATGAAAAATTCTCAGACCATTGTTTCATGTCATGGTATTTTTGACATGTACACTTCCTTGCACACTTCCTAGGAAGTGTACCCTCCCTGGCATACTTTCACATGTACCGGGAAGTGTGGACTTCATAGGAAGATATTAAAGCTACGACAGGATGATATTAAAGCTACGACACTGAGCTAATGACTCTGGTTAAACTAAGAATAATAGCTGAATAAATAGATGACTAGATCCTACATTTGAGTACCTTGTAAGTCAAGATAAAACACTATCTGTACTGCTTGGTGCCAGCAGAGCTGTTAAATAAATCCCAACTAGAAGAAATTTTGCTAATGTTGTGTAGTTGACATGCGCTGCTATCAATGCATGGAAAATCACACCATTGAAGTTCGATACTCACCAATTCTATCAAATAAAACAGAATACAAGTGCAATATATTGGTAATGAGACAAATTTCTATGGCTCCTTCCCTGTTTACTTTACCTATGGCAGTTAGTTCACTCACTTTGTTTGTATTAAGCTGCATGCTATTCCTGGCAGGGTCAGGGACATTCATATGCAGGAATATATTTCTCGATCCAGTGTTGCCTATGCTTGTTGTCATCAGACCAGCCTGCACCATTAGATCACTGAAACTTGTTATTTGTCATCTGGAATTCTTGTTTTTCACCATAATGGATTGCTAGTGCCACCAGCACAACTGCAGCATAGTCAACCTGACCTTTGGTCAAGCACTTAATTGTAAAAAAAAAGAACAAAAAAATTCATCCACCACCAATCAGACCACTGCAAGTAAATAAAGATAAACTGGCGTAAACCAAAGGGTATTGACAACAGAGTGAGATGTAGGTTCAAGGGACAGTATTTGATGCTCAGCATTGGATATGGGTCTGAAAAGAAAACCAAACATGTATGGCGAGATTGGTTCAAGAAATTCTTGGTACACAATGTGAAGGAATTGAAAGTGCTGATGATGCAGAACCGAACATTCTCTGCAGGGATGTCCAGCAAAAAGAGGAAAGCCATTGTAGAAAGAGCTCAACAGTTGGCAAATAAAGTGACTAACCCATTTGCATGCCTGCGGTGTGAAGAGAATGAGTAAATAGGAAGTTGGATGTACAAATGGAAATAAATAACTTGTGATGAGAAAAAAAGAAGAAAAACAGAAAGAAATGGATATGATGAATAAATTAATGAGATACAGAAAATTAAGTATAAAATACAGAAGAATACAAAAGATGGCAAAAATGAGAGGCTAATAAATAGATGGAAGAATGGATTTTCCATTCTATTTGATTGATGAAAGGAAGACAGTAAACTATAAGGTTATGATGAATATATTAATGAGATACAGAAAATTGAATATAAAATATATCAGAATACAATATAACAAACTAGAGCTAAGATGGAAATCATATTTCAAATATGAAAGGAAATATAATAGGTAGATATGGAATATCTGCCTGAGATAATGTTCCTTAAGTGTGGCCACAGATACATCAAGTTGATCACCAACACACTGTCTTGTACTCTAATTGGTTGAATCATTTCAAGGCAGTCAGTTCTACCACAGCAGGACTGTTTAACTGTGCTGAACAAAGGTCACAGAGCTTATGTGACCGCTCATGTCTGTCCGTTCATCTGTAAACTTTTGCTTGTTAGCGTGATACTGTCCACTGTTTTCAAGTTAGCCCAATATAACTTTCAGTACTGATAGGGTGTATGAATATCTAGGCTGAGTTCGATATTGGTGGTGTACACCCGCAGTAATGTGTAATATAGGTGTAAAAATTTCCCTTTTGGTTGTATGTTAATTCTTTCAGTGCCCTCTTTTGGACAAAGTCAACATCTTTCCCAGCACACTTTGTGTCGAAAGCACTGAAGAAAATATAATCTTTTTCGCAAGAATTGGTATGTAGGAGCCTCACATTAGCTCAGATCAGATGTCTTGAGGAGCTTTTTAACTTAAGTAAGTGACAAATGGAACCAAAAAAGTAGTAACTTAAATTAAATTATTACTTTTGAAACCAAGGTATCAAAATTTACATGGTTTTGTTCATTCCCTTAGACTTAAAACATAAAAAACTTGATGTTTGTACATATAGGAGTTTCAAAGCTATTATTCTGCCATTTACAGTACAAGGTCATGGAAATACACAGGTGTGGCCCACCTAATTCAAACTCTGTAATTTAGTGTTAATTTGTATTTTTCGAGAAATTCAAGATGTTCACCCATCTGCCCTACATAGGTGACCTAAACACGAAGTGGCAGCAGTTGCAAGTTGCTATTACAAGCATCGTCCACATTTGTGCCATTAGGAAGGGGCTGGCCCATCCTGCTTAGAGCTTGTCCAATGAGCTCCAATGAAAAGTGCACTTCCAACAGTGTGTCCTGGTGGTCTATAAGAGTCAAGCTGACAGATCTTTCACTTGGCTCAACACCAAGGATCTCCAGTGCCTTGCTTTGTTCTGGGGTCATGTTACACTTTTCACATGTAACTGTATAGAATCTTTATCGACATAAATCTTTTAATAACCATATAGTTGTGTATACATTGACACACAGGTGACATTTACATAACAAAAAGACAAATCACATTAACCGCAAATACACATCAACATGCAAAGGAAAGACCTGGGGTGAATTCATATTCAATTAGACTAAAAAAGAACTTGTATACATCATCAAAATTCAGTCAAAACCCCATATACTGTTTCCTTGATTCACAAACAGTATTTACAAAATTGAGTATTGGCCAAAATGTGTTTTCATTTTCCATTTTAAACAGGTATGCAAATTTATCATGATCATTTAATGGTTTTGAATGTTCTGCCTTCAACTTGCAATACGTGGTAAACATATTGGATAGTTACTTCAATCATAAATATAAAAGACTAAAGAATGAATTCTCTAAAATACCCCGATCCACATGTAAGAAGAATCTTTTTTTAAGTCTGATGAAACTGTATGGGTTGCAGTTATTTGCATATATACATTTTGTCAATTGCCAAAATGTGAAATGTATATAGTTAAAATAAATGATTTCTCCCTCCTTATATTAATGTATCTATAAGATAATTCTCCCGACCATCAATGCTAAGCTTACTTCAATCATAAACATAAAAGACTAAAGAATAAATTCTCTAAAATACCCCGATCCACATGTAAGAAGAATTTTTTTTTAAGTCTTATGAAACTGTATGGGTTGCAGTTATTTGGATATATACATTTTGTCAATTGCCAAAATGTGAGATGTATATAGTTAAAATAAATGATTTCTCCCTCCTTATATAAATGTATCTATAAGATAATTCTCCCGACCATCCATGCTAAGCTGCACTATCTGATGGTGTTGAAAGTTTCTTGGTATGTTATAATATTTCTTTGCATACAATATGTTTTGCAACCTAAATCATAGTGCAGCAATTTTTTAAGACTATGAGAAAAGTTAAAACTTTTTGTAAACAGTTCCTCTGCTAACATCTTGTGGCCTCTGGTCAACAGCAGTTACCGCCAATGCTCTGTACATATATTTAGAGGGAAATGATATCACAGTTCGAATGTCACTTTTTGTTGAAAATAGATTGTAAAGCATAATGCAAAAAAAGCAATACTAGAACATGTAAATATTTTTTTTCTTTATCAATGCATAGAGAATCAATGGTCCATTAACATGGCAAAGAAAATATGTTGTCAAAAGTGTTAAATAATTGTTGTAGATTTCCTTTGAATCTTTAAAAAATGTATTTAGCAGTAGACCCTGAGCTAAAAACAGTAAAACAGTTGATATATAACATTTTCTACTGGTGGGTAAAAAAATGCATGGACCCGTCTTTTTAGAGTTATCTGTCCTGCAATCAGTATCTTGAACAATGAGTAGTTTATGTGGGGTTTTTGGAACTAATATCCCAGCTCAAGATAAAGCTGGCCTTGCTTTCACTTTGGCAATATAAACGCAGCAAATTTGTTTGTATTCTTGAATTATGGGTGAAATATGCCAACATAAAATTCTGAATTTGTGCAATTTTCCAATAAAGCAGCTCTCAGACCCTCTCTTTTTTGGTACAATTATGTAGGTTGTAGATGTAGATGGCTAAAACAAACTGGCAAGCAGACCCCAGGTTTTTCTTGTACATTGCAGACATTTTATGGTAAATCATACCGGATGTGGAAAGGATATCAATAATCGTGGTGTACAGCACTTACTGGTGATGAGATGCAGTACTTTTGTCGTCTTCTCAGCATTCTATATCTGAGACTGGTCATCTACTGAGCTATATACCTTATATGGAAATTACTCAGATATATGAAAATTTTGCAAGTCATTCTTTAACTCCATCTGCCCATTTTTCCCTTCCCTAGTAAAAAGTTTGTTTTTGTTTGTTATACTGAGTGTCTCAACATGTGCTGATCATTCAATACTCGGCCCAAAACATCTATATTATGATGTGTGTACCAACAAGAGAAATTCAAACTGATACTTGTCAAGGAGAATGTGATTCAATTATACTTGGGGACCGCTGGTGTCATTAGCCAATTAGCCAAATGGTAATGTTTCATTCATTTGGCTAAATAAATTTGCAAATGGCTAATTTATTTTTATGTCAATTAAATAAGAGCTAGGCCGAATTCTGCAGTGATTACTCTTTTATTCACCGATTTGGCTACTAATTTTGAAGCCTAGATCTGTCCCTGATACTGCAAGGTTTATAGCACTGTGATGAAATACTGCAGTTTTCTTTTGAGTATACATTTGTGTGTGTATGCATATATATTGTTGTGAAATAAGTTCCGCGTCTGGGAACCACTTGTTGCGAAATAAGTTCCCTGTCTGGGAACCACTTGTTGTGATATACCTGTACTTTTCGTGGTACGGAAGGATAAATGTTGAGGTGCCCGGGGCCGGGATTTGCAGGGTAGGGGATGGTCCTCCTGTCCGCTTACAGATCCGAGTCGACACTGCCTGTTCATGAGGTGGTTGACCTGTGACCTTGGGTGGAGGGCAGTTGTTTGTCAATCACATGTCGGGGTTGCCCACCCAGGAAATTAATAATCGGTAACTACTAAGGCTCTTAGCATTTTCACTACAAGACCCCCTTCTGGCTAACAGGGTCCTCTCAGTTGAGGAGTGCGGTTTGTCTAGCATATCAAGTAATAGTAATAAACATTTAACTAAGCATACATATGTACGTTATCCACTAAGGTCCATTACTAGGTAGTTACATGCTACCCGGTGGCGAGAATCCGACCACCCCTAATTGTCGTATACGAGTGTGAAATTATAATGATCTTTTCAGTAACCAGACTTTATAATTGAGCCGGGGCCTTGAGAAAAAAGGTAGCCACAGCACCAGCTTGAAAAGGAAAGAGAAAGGCTGTTCGTAGGCTGGGGTCTGATGGACGTACCCTGGATAGGTAGACAGAACCAGGGCAGTGTACAGTTGCCCCAGATGAAACTACCGAAAGCTGGGGCCAAGAATAGCCATAGGAAAATGCTGACCCTATCAAAAGTGCAAGGCAAGCCCAGTGCACTTATCAAAAGCATCAAGGATGGAACCATGGGAAAGTCTAAATATCGTGTGCATCTATAAGTGCAGAGATATGGGGAAAGAAGGGGGGGGGGGGTTCGCGAGTTTCCGGCAGCTACACTAGTGGGTATTGGTGTTACGCTCTGGACGGCGACGAATGGGTACGCTACTAATGACAAGGGCACCTTCTTCGGACAGCAGAGGGTGTAACATGTATCGGAGAGCAGTAGCAGGTCCGGCCTGCACCAAGAGATTTAGGACAACTGGCCAGTGAGTGAGCTCCCTCAACACTTGTTTCGGCTGGGTTGAACTCCACAAATTCATCGGGCTTCCCCGGAAAATGAGTGTAATAATATTCCCCAGTGTCTCTGGAGGGGGCACTAGAGGCCTTAGCAGCAAGGCCCTCCCGACAAACAAAAGCCGGCAATTCATCTAGGGCAAAACCTAGTGTTTCGGCAATGTCCCAGAACATGTTGGTCATGCTTCACTGCCACTCTTTTGGCGACATGTGGGCCTGTGTGGATTGGTGCACCGCCTGTGAGTGTTTGTTATGTCTACCGACATGGTTCACTTGGGACTCACAGTGCCCGCACGCTGACCGTACGTCCACCATGCAGCTTTCTGTAAAACAAGGTGGTGTGTCCATTCAAAATTATGAATGTGGGTCAACTCAGAAGGGATATATATTTTTTATTATACAGCCTCTCAACATATATTTTCTTCCCTGAAATAACATTTGTCAGGAAACTCGGTTTGAAGGACGCTAAACCATACATGTAAATGTCAGTGTCTCCAGCGAACACCAGAATGTTTTCACATGAGAAACACTTGCATAAAATCAAACAACACAGTCCGTTTCACCTTTATATTAAGTACATGAGGAAAGTGTTGTGATACAACCAAATTCAGAACATTTCGGAGAATACCCCATGCTATCCAAGCCAATAATACGGGATTGAGCAGGTGAGGAATTGACCCGTTTCAAATGATTCTTACCTGTCTGAAGAAAGTAATTGCAAAGGCAAGTAATCAACATACTTTTAAAGGCAGCATCTGACAAGGCTCCCACATACAAATCACCATGCTAAATCTTCTCTTGGTCTGATATACTTTTTGGTATTTTAAAGCCCCTTTTTTTATCCTTTTGTGCCTTTCAGTATTAAGCACATCTGTAATCTTAGGGAAACATGATGGTTTGACAATGACTGAAGTAACAGTTGTGGCTCCTTTCCCAAATCCTTGCATCATAATGACCTTTCTCCATATACCCACTGGTAGTTGGTGCTATGTTTGTGCAACTGGGGAAAGAGGGATGAATCTAAAAAATCTATAATAATTTTGGTAGGAGTGGCTGACATGGATATAGGAATTATGGTATGAAAATAGGGACAAGACACTTGTATTCAAGTAGAGTTTCTTTCGTTGTACTATTCTGTTGAACTCATAAGTTCATGTATGTGAGAAATTGCCAAAGCGAATTCCAATATTCTTTCCATAAAATGTCCAACTTTTTGATAAGTGATAAGTGATAAATTGATAAGTGGGTCCTCATCAGAAGATGCGAAGTTTGAATAGTGAATACAAGTTTTCAAGATTTTCTTTGCAGCCAACCCAAAAAGCTACTTATGTAACCTGAACCTGACAAAAGATAAATAAATAAATATATATATTCTTTATTATACAGCCTCTGAACATATATTTTCTTCCCTGAAATAACATTTGTCAGGAAACTCAGTTCGAAGGATGCTAAACCATACATGTAAATGTCAGTGTCTCCAGCCAACACCAGGATGTTTTCACATTGAGAAACACTTGCATAAAATCAAACAACACAGTCTGTTTCACCTTTATATTAAGTACATGAGGAAAGTGTTCCGATGCAACCAAATTCAGAAAATTTTGGAGAAATCCCCATGGTGTCCAAGTCAATAATGAGGGATTGACCAGTTTCAAATGATTCTTACCTTTCTCAAGAAAGTAGCTGCAAAGGCAAGTAATCAACATTTTGTTAAAGGCAGCATCTGCCAAGGCTCCTACATACAAATCACGATGTTAATTCTTCTCTTTGTCTGATATACTTTTTGGTATTTTAACCCCCTTTTTTGATCCTTTTGTGCCTTTCAGTATGAAGCACATCTGTAATCTTAGGGAAAAATGATGGTTTGTCAATGACTTAAGTAACAGTTGTGGCTCTTTTCCAAACCCTTGCATCATAATGACCTTACTCCATATTCCCAATGGTAGTTGGTGCTATGTTTGTGCAACTGGACAAAGAGGGATGAATCTAAAAAATCCATAATTCTGTAGGAGTGGCTGACATGGATATAGGCTTTGTGCTATGAAAATAGGGACAAGATACTTGTATTCAAGCAGAGTTTCTTTCATTGTTCTATTGTGTTGAACTCTGAAGCTCACCATATATGTCAGAAATTGCCAAAGCGAATTCCCATATCCTTTCCCTAAAATGCCAACTCTTTTAATTTGTGTGTTTATACCACACAAAAGTTTTGTTAAATGTGATACTTTACTTGTTTGCATGAGTTTAGTTGTTCTTGGTTTTGTAAAAGTTTTGAATTTGCATCTTCACCATTTCTTTGAACTTCAAGGGGTGGTTTGAAAATATATGTTTGGTATATGTGCAAATCCTTTCTGTATTTGAGCTATATTTAGCAATTCAAAAGTTTGTTTCTTGGTCATGTCCTGAGCTTTATCACTGAAGACATTTTTCAATTGATGCTCTTCTGAGCAAGAAAATATAGAATGACTACTTTTTTCATGTAAAAGAATAATATACTTTGACACAGTAAAATAATATAATTTTCTACTAGAAAATTTGAGGACTAATTTCTCAGTGCCTGACATAATGGTATTAAGAAAAACTATAAAATTTGCCATTGTCACTGTTTGATGCTTTGATGGTGTTTTTGTAAGTTCTTTAAGTCTTTGGTTTATTACCAGTTCATGGCTTCTATCAAGAGCGACTTTATTAAATTTGTTTCCAAAAATACTACGAGGCCGCTCATATCTTTGAAAATGCCATGAAAAATTCTCAGACCATTGTTTGATGTCATGGTATTTTTTGACATGTACACTTCCTTGCACACTTCCTAGGAAGTGTACCCTGGCTTCCAGGCATACTTTCACATGTACCAGGAAGTGTGGACTTCATAGGACGATATTAAAGCTACAACAGGAAGATATTAAAGCTACGACACTGAGCTAATGACTCTGGTTAAACTAAGAATAATAGCTGAATAAATAGATGACTAGATCCTACATTTAAGTACCTTGTAAGTCAAGATAAAACACTATCTGTACTGCTTGGTGCCAGCAGAGCTGTTAAATAAATCCCAACTAGAAGAAATTTTGCTAATGTTGTGTAGTTGACATGCGCTGCTATCAATGCATGGAAACTCACACCATTGAAGTTCGATTACTCAGGAATCCTATCAAATAAAACAGAATACAAGTGCAATATATTGGTAATGAGACAAATTTCTATGGCTCCTTCCCTGTTTACTTTACCTAGGGCAGTTATTTCACTCACTTTGTTTGTATTAAGCTGCATGCTATTCCTGGCAGGGTCAAGGACATTCATATCCAGGAGTATATTTTGCAAGCCAGTGTTGCCTATGCTTGTTGTCATCAGATCACCCTGCACCATTAGATCACTGAAACTTGTTATTTGTCATCTGGAATTCTTATTTTTCACCATAATGGATTGCCAGTGCCACCAGCACAACTGCAGCCATGTCAACCTGACCTTTGTTCAAGCACTAAATTGTAAAAAAAAAGAACAAAAAAATTCATCCACCACCAATCAGACCACTGCAAGTAAATAAAGATAAACTGGCATAAACCAAAGGGTATTGACAACAGAGTGAGATGTAGGTTCAAGGGACAGTATTTGATGCTCAGCATTGGATATGGGTCTGAAAAGAAAACCAAACATGTATGGCGAGATTGGTTCAAGAAATTCCTGGTACACAATGTGAAGGAATTGAAAGTGCTGATGATGCAGAACGGAACATTCTCTGCAGAGATGTCCAGCAAAAAGAGGAAAGCCATAGTAGAAAGAGCTCAACAGTTGGCAATTAAAGTGACTAACCCATTTGCATGCCTGCGGTCTGAAGAGAATGAGTAAATAGGAAGTTGGATGTACAAATGGAAATAAATAACTTGTGATGAGAAAAAAAGAAGAAAAACAGAAAGAAATGGATATGATGAATAAATTAATGAGATACAGAAAATTAAATATAAAATACAGAAGAATACAAAAGATGGCAAAAATGAGAGGCTAATAAATAGATGGAAGAATGGATTTTCCATTCTATTTGATTGATGAAAGGAAGACAGAAAACTATAAGGTTATGATGAATATATTAATGAGATACAGAAAATTGAATATAAAATATATCAGAATACAATATAACAAACTAGAGCTAAGATGGAAATCATATTTCAAATATAAAGGGAAATATAAAAGGTAGATATGGAATATCTGCCTGAGATAATGTTCCTTACGTGTGGCCACAGATACATCAAGTTGATCACTAACACACTGTCTTGTACTTTGATTGGTTGAATCATTTCAAGGCAGTCAGTTCTACCACAGCAGGACTGTTTAGCTGTGCTGAACAAAGGTCACAGAGCTTATGTGACCGCTCATGTCTGTCCATCCGTCTGTAAATCTTTGCTCGTTAGCGCGATACTGTCCACTGTTTTCAAGTTAGCCCAATATAACTTTCAGGACTGATAGGGTGTATGACTATCTAGGCTGAGTTCGATATTGGTGGTGTAAACCCGCAGTAATATGTAATATAGGGGTCAAAATTTCCCTTTTGGTTGCATGTTAATTCTTTCAGTGCCCTCTGTTGGACAAAGTCAACATCTTTTCCAGCACACTTTGTGTCGAAAGCACTGAGGAAAATGAAATCTTTTTCGCAGGAATTGGTATGTAGGAGCCTCACAATAGCTCAGATCAGATGTCTTGAGGAGCTTTTTGACTTAAGTAAGTGACAAATTGAACCAAAAAAGTAGTAACTTAAATTAAATTACTACTATTGAAACCAAGGTATCAAAATTTACATGGTTTTGTTCATTCCCTTAGACTTAAAACTTAAAAAACTTGATGTTTGTACATATAGGAGTTTCAAAGTTATTAATCTGCCATTTACAGTACAAAGTCATGGAAATACACAGGTGTGGCCCACCTAATTCAAACTGAGTAATTTAATGTTAATTTGTATTATTCGAGAAATTTAAGATGTTCACCCATCTGCCCTACATAGGTGACCTAAAGACGAATTGGCAGCAGTTGCAAGATGCTATTACATGCATCGTCCACGTTTGTGCCATCAGGAAGGGGCTGGCCCATCCTGCTGAGTGCTTGTCCAATGAGCTCCAATGAAAAGTGCACTTCCAACAGTGTGTCCCACTGGTCTATAAGAGTCAAGCAGACAGATCTTTCACTTGGCTCAACACCAAGGATCTCCAGTGCCTTGCTTTGTTCTGGGGTCTCCATTTCCTGATAGAATTGCAAAGTGGGGGTTACATGTTACACTTTTCACATGTAACTGTATACAGGCGTGAGAACGTTCAGGCAAAAGCCTGAATTCAGGCTTTTTCTCTGAAATAAATCTAGTATATTTCTTTGTAAAGACCTCCAAATTTCCGGCTTTTAACACTATTTCAGGCTTTTTCACTTTCTTGTGTTCTCATGCCTGTGTATAGAATCTTTATCGACATAAATCTTTTTACAACCATATAGTCGTGTTTACACTGACACACAGTTGACATTTACATAACAAAAAGACAAACCACATTAGCTGCAAATACACATCAACATGCAAAGGAAGGACTTGGGGTGAATTCATATTCAATTAGACTAAAAAAGAACTTGTATACATAATCAAAATTCAGTCAAAACCCCATATACTGTTTCCTTGATTCACAAATAATATTTACAAAATTGAGTATTGGCCAAAATGTGTTTTCATTTTCCATCTTAAACAGGTATACAAATTCATCATGATCATTCAATGTTTTTGAATGTTCTGCCTTTAACTTGCAATACGTGGTAAACATATTGGATAGTTACTTCATTCATAAACATAAAAGATTAAAGAATGAATTCTCTAAAATACACTGATCCAGATGTAAAAAGAATCTTTGCTTAAGTCTTATGAAACTGTATGGGTTGCAGTTATTTGCATATATACATTTTGTCAATTGCCAAAATGTGAGTTCTCTCTTCTTCATATGAATGTATCTATAAGATAATTCTCCGGATCATCAGTGCTAAGCTGCACTATCTGATGGAGTTGAAAGTTTCTTGGTATGTTATGATATTTCTTTGCATACAATATGTTTTGCAACCTAAATCATAGTGCAGCAATTGTTTTAAGACTATGAGAAAAGTTCAAACTTTTTGTAACTACTTCCTGTGCTAACATCTTCTGCCCTGTGGTCAACAGCAGTTACCGCCTATGCTCTGTACATATACATAGAGGGAAATGATATCACAGTTCTAATGTCACTTTTTGTTTAAAATAGATTGTTAAAAATAATGGAAAAAAGCAATACTAGAACATATAAATATTATTTTTCTTTATCAATGCACAGAGAATCAATGGTCCATTAACATGGCAAAGAAAATATGTTGTCCGAAGAGGTTAATAATTGTGGTAGATTTTCTTTCAATCTTTCAAAAATATATTTAGCAGTAGACCCTGAGCTAAAAACAGTTAAACAGTTGATCTATAACATTTTCAACTGACCCCTCTTTTAGGGTACAATTATGTAGGTTGTAGATGTGGGTGGCTTCAAGAAACTGGCCAGCAGACCGCGGGTTTTTCTTGCACATTACAGACATTTTATGGAAAATCATACCGGATGTGGAAAGGATATCAATAATCGTGGTGCACAGCACTTACTGGTAATGAGATGCAGTGCTTTTGCCCTCTGCTCAGCATTCTATGTCTTAGACTGGTCATCTACTGAGCTATATACCTTATATGGAAATTACTCAGATATATGGAAATTTTTCAAGTCAGTCTTTAACTCCATCTGCCCATTTCTCCCTTCCCTATTAAAATGTTTGTTTTTGTTTGTTGTACTGAATGTCTCAATATATGCTGATCATTCAATACTAGGCCCAAAACATCTAAATTATGATGTGTGTACAAACAAGCGAAGTTCTTCCGAGAAACTGATCCTTGTCAAGGAGAATGTGATTTAATTTACCGCAAGGTTTATAGCACTGTGATGAAATACTGCAGTTTTCTCTTGATTATACATTTGTGTGTGTATGCATATATATATATATATATATATATTGTTGTGAAATAATTTCCAGGTCTGGGAACCACTTGTTGTGAAAAAAGTTCACAGTCTGGGAACCACTTGTTGTGATATACCTGTACTTTTCATCGCACGGAAGGGAAAATGTTCAGGTGCCCGGGATCTGCAGGGTAGGGGATGGTCCTCCTGTCCGCTTACAGGTCAGAGTCGACACTGCCTGTTCATGAGGTGGTTGACCTGTGACCTCGGATGGGGGGCGGTTGTTTGTCAATCACATGTCGGGGTCGCCCACCCAGGAAATTAGTAATCGGTAACTACTAAGACTTTTAGCATTTTCACTACAAGACCCCCTTCTGGCTAACAGGGTCCTCTCAGTTGAGGAGTGCGGGTTCTCTAACGTATCAAGTAATAGTAATAAACATTAAACTAGGCATACATATGTACGTTATTGACTAAGGTCCATTACTAGGTGGTTACATGCTACCCGGTGGCGAGAATCTGACCACCCCTAATTGTCGTATACAAGTGTGAAATTATAATGATGTTTCCAGTAACCAGACCTTACAATTGAGCTGGGGCCTTGAGAAAAAAGGTAGCTGCAGTACCAGCTTGAAAAGTAAAGAAAAAGGCTATTCGTAGGCTGGGGTCTGAAGGATGGACCCCGGATAGGTACACAGAACCAGGGCAGTGTACAGTTGCCCTGGATGAAACTACTAAAAAGCTGGGGCCAAGAATAGCCCCTAGAAAAATGCCGACCCTATCAAAAATGCAAGGCCAGCCCAGTGCACCAATCAAAAGCACTAAGGATTGAACCATGGGAAAGTCTACAGAACATGTGCATCTATAAGTGCAGAGATATGGGGAAAGAAGGGGGGGGGGTCGCGAGTTTCCGGCAGCTACACTAGTGGGTATTGGTGTTGCGCCCGTGACGGCGACGGATGGGTACGCTATTAATGATGAGGGCACCTTCTTCGGACACCAGAGAGCGTGACATGTACGGGAGAGCTGTAGCAGGTCCGGCCCGCACCAAGAGGTTTAGGACAACTCACCAGTGAGTGAGCTATCTCAAAACTCTTGGTTCGGCCTGTTTGAACTCCATAAATTCATCAGGCTTCCCCGGAAAATGAGTGTTATGATATTCCCCATTGCCTCTGGAGGGGGCACTAGAGGCCCGAGCAGCAAGGCCCTCCCGACAAACAAATGCCGGCAAGTCATATAGGGCAACACCCAGTATTTCGGCAATGTCCCACAACATGTTGGTCATGCTTCACTGCCACTCTTCTGGCAACATTATGGCCCTATGTGGATTGGTGCACCCCCTGTGGGTGTATGTTCCGTCTACCGACATGGTTTACTTGAGATTCACAGTGCACGCATGCTGACCAAACGTCCATGAACCAGGGCAAGTGGGCAGCATTGGCATGGCGACGCATGTGTGGGACTCTGCGTTCACACATAGGGCAGGTCTGGACACTTATCACCCCTGCGACTGGGGCGGGAGGCGAATGGCACAAAGTCTGGCACTGCGTGCGGCTGCCGAGTGACTAGGCAGTCAAACTCCTCCTCACTAAATTGGCTAAAAGTCCATACCCTTGTGCGAGCAGCTGGGGGACGGTACCTCCCTTGCCACTCACCAAGTTCGGAGTCATCGTCTGAGGGTGGGGCTCTAGATAATAAGGAGCCCAGGGCATCCCCTGGGGTGCCCTGAAGGGATAGGGGTCAAGCGCGGGGACCAGGCTTGGATTCACATCTTCATGATCAAAGATCGATTTTACGCACCAGCAGAAGAGAGCATCACTGTGGGGGTGAGGGGGCGAGAACCTACATGGGACCCAAGGCCCATCATAGCCAAATCTGGCTGTAGGGGGTGTGATGCAGCAGACCCAAGGAGGCTAACATTGGACCCCCATGAGGAAATGCCTGGGCCCGAGGAGGAGGGTGGGGGCACACTGTCAGGGTTGTAGGCTGATGGCCCTGGGTTGTGTGCTGGCATGGCTCCAGCCCCTGAGGACAAATTGGAGTCTCCGGCCCCACAGTGTAGAGTGAGTTGCTCTATGGCAGTCAGTACAGGCTCTATAAGGGCAAGTATCTGGTCACGCAGAAGAGTACCCTGTTCGACCGACATGCCCTGCAGGCAGCGGCTTCCCGTATCGGCGAACTTTGACAAAAATTCATGGCCTGGGACTGGTACATCTGGGGAAATCATTGTCAAGTAAGGCTGAATCTGAAGGACTCAGGTGGCTTCCGCCTCAGTGGGCAACCAAATTAGCAACACTGGATGTTGGTAATTCCCAGTCATCACTTGGGGCAGATGTGGTCCGGGGTCTCCTCCCAAGGGTGAGATTAGATGGTGCCTGCCAAAACATGGGAGTCAGCACATTTGGCAGTCCAATTCCAACGGGAGGGCCAAAGGCAGCAGACTGGGTGTAGGGCTCAGAATATTCTGGTCCCCTCATGGGGCCTGGGGAAGGCAAAGGCAGTTCCTGGGGACGAGGTTGTTAGGCTGCACTAGGTTCTGGTATAGGGGGCCAGGTAGGGGGTACTCCATACATGCTGGCCGGAACATGCTAGCAAGGCCAAGTTTGTTCCGGAATGGGAGAATTAGTGGGATCATGCCCATGCTCCCTTAAATGCCTAAGGCATGCCTCTACCAGAAGGGCTTTAGTGGGGTTTAAATTCGGTTGTCCGGCCCTGTCCTCCAAGTTCCTGGAACACATAATAGAAATTAGTTCCATACCTGGTCCAAACTGAGGTACTCTCCTACTGACTCCATGCACACTATCTAAGGAGTGGAAGGATCCTTGCCCCTGGTGGAAACGACTAGGTCGGTGTATATTTCAGCCGAGCCGAGTCTGAGTGTGACCCCTATCTGTTTTTCTGAAACGAAGGGTACGACTCTCAACCCTTTTTGGGGGAGTTGTGGCAGTTCCCTCATTTCCTCAGTCGGGTGGAGGGGCCCTCCCTCGAAGGGACAAGTGGACTGTGTTGGTCAGTGGGATTTCCCTGGTTCTCTGGAACATCTGGAAGGACTGGGGGGCTCTCATAAGGTGAGGAGTCTGGTACATCCTGTGAATTGGGGGAAGTGGGGCTGTGCCCTGAGGATGTTGGGGCTGAGGTAAGTGGATTCACTTGTTCTGCCTGAACCAGCGGTTTTGATGGGTTCCTGGAGGAGGGCATGCCTAATACGTGGGGCCCACCCTGGGATTGTGTCTCCGGCATAAAGCTTAAGACGGTCCACATGCTGGACCTTGGGCCTTTTCCGGTCTCTCACCATATACAAGACTGGAGTAAGTTGCTTGGCAACCCCATATGGGCCAATCCAATAGGGTTGTAGTTTTGGACTCTTGCCTACCACCCTTTGGCTATTATGTAGATACACAAAGTCCCCTATCCTGAACTGGCGCTCTGTAGCTCGGAGGTCGTAATGCTCCTTTTGATGGACCCGTTTCTCCCTCAGCCGCTCGTGTGCCAACTGCTCCTGTGGGCTGGCATTTAACTGATCACTAGCCTTCACCCACATGGGCCTCAGGTGTTCTGGCTGTGCAGCAGTTGGGCATTGCTGGCACTGGTCGTGTATGTGTGGTCCCCCATGTGGGTCAACCCCCTTCTGAGACTCCGTCTCTAAACTGGTGCCAGAGCCAGAAGCGAAAAACCTCATTTTAGGACATGAAGCACTTTGATACTTGGGGGTCTGAGCCCTCTAAGGGTTCCATCCCCTTCTGAGATCTGGTTCTTGGGTGTAGCAATCCCTTGCCTGGTTCAACCTCTATAAGGTGGCCCACACGTCCCAGCCGACAACACTACCTCCTGAGAGGAGAGGTTAATCATTGGGGTGCACACCTCTGGTTTCATGTAAATCAAAGAGGCTCCAGCTTCGACATCTGAATGATCCTCATTTGAAACAAAACACACTTTCAGCTGTCCAGAATCATGGCACTAGCTTGCATACTGGTAGTTGCTTTTGCTCATTTTGATCAATTTTGTTCAGTTCTGATGTTGAGTTACAACTCAAACATAGTTTACCCTCACCATTCAAGCATATCTTTAAAATCTCCAGTAATGTTACTTATCGAAACTTTTAAAACATAAAACAGTTCTCTTGTGTCCTCCTAGAAATGATTGTAAAACTGAACATGTTTGTCTAGGTATGCCATTATCATAAGTCGAAGGAAACCTGTATAGGAAATTAATGCATTGCATTGTCAACTGGGGATGGCATCAATGTCAGCTGTATTGTGAGAATCTGGTGAGGATATTCCTTGAAAATTGATAAGTGGGTCCTCATCAGAAGATGCGAAGTTTGAATAGTGAATACAAGTTTTCAAGATTTTCTGTGCAGCCAACCCAAAAAGCTACTTATGTAATCTGAACCTGACAAAAGATAAATAAATAAATATATATATTCTTTATTATACAGCCTCTCAACATATATTTTCTTCCCTGAAATAACATTTGTCAGGAAACTCAGTTCGAAGGATGCTAAACCATACATGTAAATGTCAGTGTCTCCAGCCAACACCAGGATGTTTTCACATTGAGAAACACTTGCATCAAACCAAACAACACAGTCCTTTCACCTTTATATTAAGTACGTGAGGAAAGTGTTCCGATGCAACCAAATTCAGAAAATTTTGGAGAATTCCCCATGGTGTCCAAGTCAATAATGAGGGATTGACCAGTTTCAAATGATTCTTACCTTTCTCAAGAAAGTAGTTGCAAAGGCAAGTAATCAACATACTTTTAAAGGCAGCATCTGCCAAGGCTCCTACATACAAATCACCATGTTAAGTCTTCTCTTTGTCTGATATACTTTTTGGTATTTTAACCCCCTTTTTTGATCCTTTTGTGCCTTTCAGTATGAAGCACATCTGTAATCTTAGGGAAAAATGGTGGTTTGTCAATGACTTAAGTAACAGTTGTGGCTCTTTTCCAAACCCTTGCATCATAATGACCTTAGTCCATATTCCCAATGGTAGTAGGTGCTATGTTTGTGCAACTGGACAAAGAGGGATGAATCTAAAAAATCCATAATTCTGTAGGAGTGGCTGACATGGATACAGGCTTTATGGTATGAAAATAGGGACAAGACACTTGTATTCAAGCAGAGTTTCTTTCATTGTTCTATTGTGTTGAACTCTGAAGCTCACCATATATGTCAGAAATTGCCAAAGCGAATTCCCATATCCTTTCCCTAAAATGTCCAACTCTTTTAATTTGTGTGTTTATACCACACAAAAGTTTTGTTAAATGTGATACTTTACTTGTTTGCATGAGTTTAGTTGTTCTTGGTTTTGTAAAAGTTTTGAATATGCATCTTCACCATTTCTTTGAACTTCAAGGGGTGGATTGAAAATATATGTTTGATATATGTGCAAATCCTACCCCTATCTGTTTGAGCTATGTTTAGCAATTCAAAAGTTTGTTCCTTAGTCATGTCCTGAGCTTTATCACTGAAGACATTTTTCAATTGACGCTCTTCTGAGCAAGAAAATATAGAATGACTCTACTTTTTTCATGTAAAAGATTAACATTCTTTGACACAGTAAAATAATATGATTTCCTCCTAGAAAATTTGAGGACTAATTTCTCCTTACCTGACATAATGTCATCTATAAAAAAGCTATAAAATTTGCCATTGTCACTGTTTGATGCTTTGATGGTGCTTTTGTAAGTTCTTTAAGTCTTTGGTTTATTACCAGTTCATGGCTTTTATCAATAGCAACTTTATCAAATTTGTTTCCAGAAATAATAAGAGTTCACTGATCTCTTTGAAAGTGCCATAAAAGTTTCTCAGACCATTGTTTCATGTCATGGAATTTTGACATGTACACTTTGAATGTTCCTTCCTAGGCATATTTTCACATGTACCGGGAAGTGTGCACTTCATGGGAAGATATTAAAGCTAGATACTGAGCCAATGACTCTGGTTAAACTAAGAATAGTAGCTGAATGAATGGATGACTAGATCCTACATTTAACTGTTAATCAAGAGGAACACTGGCTGTACTGCTTGGTGCCAGCAGAGCTGTTAAATAAATCCCAACTGGAAGAAATTTTGCTGATGCTGTGGCGTTTATATGCTCTATTATAAATACATGTCACACACACACCATTGAAGTTCGATATTCACCCATCCTATCGAATAAAACAGAAAATATAAATGTAATATATTGGTAATGAGACAAATTATTTATCACTCCTTCCCTGTATACTTTCCCTATGGCAGTTAGTTCACACACTCTGTTTGCAGTGCGCTGCATGCTATTCCTGGCAGGGTCAGGGATATTGATTTACTTAGTGACATACAATAACAACTCAGTATAAGACCTCAAAACACACATCAAGTTTAATTTGTGAGCAATGCGCCGATATTCAAAAGCATGTGCTCATGGTGAGTGACATCGCCATAGTGTTCACGTGATGGTCAATATGGCAATGACCGCGCAGATACCACATTGATGCAAGTGGCAGAGAACCTGTCAAATTTTATACAAACACATGTTCGCTCGTGTAATATGTACAATGTAAAACATTGAAATATGAAAAACACACACTTACTTGTGAAACTACTGAGTAATCCTCAGGTATTCTTCTAGTTCCACCTCTTCGCCGTGGCTTTAGAAACAGGTCTTTTCATACGTCACTGTGGCTGCTTTACATATGTCATAACACATTACGCATGCGCATAAACGATCTCCAAAATAAGCTCGCTCCCAACCTAGAAATAAATTTTTGTTTGATCATACACAAACCTACATGCATTGAAATGTTAACAAAAGATTCATATTGAGCCCGGTGAATTAAGGAATTACAGATATTACTATTATAATAGCCATGAATATTTACTCACAAATGTACCCAAGTTTCACATTCATGTATATGTATATTATACATGTAAACATATGTTCATGCCCTAATGAAAACAAAGGAAAAACAACAAAAAGCCCCACCTCTAGGCTTTAAGCCTTGTTTTTCTTCATTTCTGCTTGTATTCACATTTCAACACACGAAAGTGAGATACAATTTACTTAATCTATTGATACAGAGCATTCAAGTGAAGTTTTCTCAGACACACCTTGTTTGCTGTAAGCTGCATACTGTTCCTGGCAGGGTCAGTGATATTCAAATGCAGGAGTATATTTTTCAAGCCAGTGTTGCCCATGCTTGTTGTCATCTGACCACCCTGCACCATTAGATCACTGAAACTTGTTATTTGTCATCTGGAATTCTTGTTTTTCACCATATTGGATTGCTAGTGCCACCAGCACAACTGCAGCCAGGTCAATCTGACCTTTGGTCAAGCACAAAATTGTGAAATAAAAGAACAAAAAAATTCATCCACAACCAATCAGACAGGTAGAAGAAAATAAAGATAAACTGGCATAAACCAAATGGTATAGACAACAGAGTGAGATGTAGGTTCAAGGGACATTATTTGATGCCCCGCATTGGATATGGGTCTGCAAAGAAAACCAAAGACATATGTCGATATTGGTTCAAGAAATTGCTGGTACACAATGTGAAGGAATTAAAAGTGCCGATGATGCACAACTGCACATTCTCTGCAGAGATCTCCAGCAGCATGTCCAGCAAAAAGAGGAAAGCTATAGTAGAGAGAGCTCAACAGTTGCCAATTAAAGTGACTAACCCATTTGCATTCCTGCAGTGTGAAGAGAATGGTGTTAGGAAGTTGGCTGTACAAAAGGAAACAAATAACTTGTGATGAGAAAAAAAAAGACATTAAAGGTTATGATGAATAAATAAATGACATATAGAAAATTAAATATTAAATACATAAGAATACAAAAGATGGCAAGAATGAGAGGCTGATGAATAGAGGGAAGAATGGATTTTCCATTTGATTTTATTGATAATAGGAAGACAGTAAACAATAAGGTTATGATGAATAAATTAATAAGATATAGAAAATTAAATGTAAAATACATAAGAACACAAAAGATGGCAAGAATGAGAGGCTGATGAATAGAGGGAAGAATTGATTTTCCATTTGATTTTATTGATAATAGGAAGACAGTAAACTATAAGGTTATGATGAATAAGTTAATGAGATTCAGAAAATTGAATATAAAACATATAAGAATACAATATAACAAAGTAGAGCTAAGATGGAAATCATATTTCAAATATGAAAGAAAATATAGAAGGTAGATATCTGAAAATTAGCAGACCCAAGGCCCCATCAATGTTTAACATCGACCAGATTGGCCAAAGTTTGGTTAGCCAAACCCAAGGTACAAGAAAGATGACAACTAACAAGTATCTGTGATCTAATGTTGTATCTTCCCTTCAAGCAAGTTCCTGAAATAAAAGGTCTTCAGAAAGCAAAAATAATAAATTTCACATTGGAGCCCATACTTTGGCTAGGTGATACATTCACACCTTTTTATTATGGTAAGTTTGAAAGCCATTGTGTAAACGGACCTTCAGGAAGGGAATTAAAGTGAATAAAATTACCAAATAAAAATTTCACCGATAAATTTGTGTTACCATATATGGTGTGAGGGTCTGTTGATACAGCATTCAACAGTACATTATTGTGGGAAAGTAACATAGAAACCAAAAATATTTGCATAAAAGACCAGAACATGTTTACTTTATTTAAGTCATAGTCTGTTTTGAAATTAGAGTTAAGCATACATACTACTATACCACATATAAATTGCCATACAGGAACTCCACTTTAGGTTGGTTTTCAAATTCTGACAAAACTCGTACCTGAGCTGCATATAAAATAACAATATAACAGTAGTGGAATGGTTTTACAAATGGTGTTCTTTTTCTTCTTTTCTGGTTGTTTTCACATTTCAACACACGAAAGTGAGATACAATTTACATAATCCATTGGTACAGAGCATTCAAGTAAAGTTATCTCAGACTCACGTTGTTTGCTGTAAGCTGCATACTGTTCCTGGCAGAGTCAGTGATATTCAAATGCAGGAGTATATTTTTCAGGCCAGTGTTGCCCATGCTTGTTGTCATCTGACCACCCTGCACCATTAGATCACTGAAACTTGTTATTTGTCATCTGGAATTCTTGTTTTTCGCCATATTGGATTGCTAGTGCCACCAGCACAACTGCAGCCAGGTCAATCCGACCTTTGGTCAAGCACAAAATTGTGAAATAAAAGAACAAAAAAATTCATCACCAACCAATCAGACAGGTAGAAGAAAATAAAGATAAACTGGCATAAACCAAAGGGTATAGACAACAGAGTGAGATGTAGGTTCAAGGGACATTATTTGATGCCCTGCATTGGATATGGGTCTGCAAAGAAAACCAAAGACATATGTCGATATTGGTTCAAGAAATTGCTGGTACACAATGTGAAGGAATTGAAAGTGCTGATGATGCAGAACTGCACATTCTCTGCAGAGATCTCCAGCAGCGTGTCCAGCAAAAAGAGGAAAGCTATAGTAGAGAGAGCTCAACAGTTGCCAATTAAAGTGACTAACCCATTTGCATTCCTGCAGTGTGAAGAGAATGGTGTTAGGAAGTTGGCTGTACAAAAGGAAACAAATAACTTGTGATGAGAAAAAAAAAGACATTAAAGGTTATGATGAATAAATAAATGACATACAGAAAATTAAATATTAAATACATAAGAATACAAAAGATGGCAAGAATGAGAGGCTGATGAATAGAGGGAAGAATGGATTTTCCATTTGATTTTATTGATAATAGGAAGACAGTAAACAATAAGGTTATGATGAATAAATTAATAAGATACAGAAAATTGAATATAAAACATATAAGAATACAATATAACAAAGTAGAGCTAAAATGGAAATCATATTTCAAATATAAAAGAAAATATAGAAGGTAGATATCTGAAAATTAGCAGACTCAAGGCCCCATCAATGTTTAACATCCACCAGATTGGCCAAAATTTGGTTAGCCAAACACAATGCACAAGAAAGATGACAACTAACAAGTATCTGTGATCTAATGTTGTATCTTTCCCTTCAAGCAAGTTCCTGAAATAAAACGTCTTCAGAAAGCAAAAATAATAAATTTCACATTGGAGCCCATACTTTGCCTAGGTGATACGTTCACACCTTTTTATTATTGTAAGTTTGAAAGCCATTGTGTAAACAGACCTTCAGGAAGGGAATTATAGTGAATAAAAGTACCAAATAAAAATTACACCCATAAATTTGTGTTACCATATATATGGTGTTAGGGTCAATTGATACAGCATTCAACAGTACATAATTGTGGGTAAAATAAGATAGAAACCAAAAATATTTGCATAAAGTACCAGAATCTTTTTACTTCATTTTAGTCATGGTCTGTTTTGAAATTAGAGTTAAATCCACATACTACTATACCACATATTAACTTCCATATAGGAACTCCACTTTAGGTTTGTTTTCAAATTTTGACAAAACTCTTACTTGAGCTGCATATAAAATAACAATATAGCAAGTATTATTATAACAGTAGTGGAATGGTTTTACAAATGGGGTTCTTTTTCTTGTTTTCTGCTTGTATTCACATTTCAACACACGAAAGTGAGATACAATTTACATAATCCACTGATACAGAGCATTCAAGTAAAGTTATCTCAGACTCACCTTGTTTGCTGTAAGCTGCATACTGTTCCTGGCAAGGTCAGTGATATTCAAATGCAGGAGTATATTTTTTTCAAGCCAGTGTTGCCCATGCTTGTTGTCATCTGACCACCCTGCACCATTAGATCACTGAAACTTGTTATTTGTCATCTGGAATTCTTGTTTTTCACCATATTGGATTGCTAGTGCCACCAGCACAACTGCAGCCAGGTTAATCTGACCTTTGGTCAAGCACAAAGTTGTGAAATAAAAGAACAAAAAAATTCATCACCAACCAATCAGACAGGTAGAAGAAAATAAAGATAAACTGGCGTAAACCAAATGGTATAGACAACAGAGTGAGATGCTGGTTCAAGGGACAGTATTTGATGCCTAGCATTGGATATGGGTCTGCAAAAAACCCCCAAAGACATATGTCGATATTGGTTCAAGAAATTGCTGGTACACAATGTGAAGGAATTGAAAGTGCTGATGATGCAGAACCTAACATTCTCTGCAGAAATCTCCAGTAGCGTGTCCAGCAAAAAGAGGAAAGCCTTAGTAGAAAGAGCTCAACAGTTGGCAATTAAAGTGAGTAACTCATTTGCATGCCTGCAGTCTGAAGAGAATGAGTAAATGGGAAGTTGGCTGTACAAAAGGAAACAATAAGTTGTGTTGAGAAAAAAAAAAGACATTGAAGTTATGATGAATAAATAAATGACATACAGAAAATTAAATATGAAATATATATAAATATAAAGGACGGCATGATTGAGAGGCTGATGAAAGGAGGGAAGAAGGGATTTTCTGTTTGATTCGGTTCATGATACGAAGACAGTAAACCATTAGGTTATGATGAATAAATTGAATAAGATATAGAAAAATTTAATGTGAAATACATAACAATACAAAAGATGGTTAGAATGAAAGGCTCATGAATAGAGGGAAGAATGTCTTTTCTATTTGATTTGATTGATAATAGGAAGACAGTAAACAATAAGGTTATGATGAATGAATTAATGAGATAGAGAAAATTGAATATAAAACATATAAGAATACGATATAACAAACTAGAGCTAAGATGGAAATCATATATCAAATATAAAAGAAAATATAGAAGGTAGATATCTGGAAATTAGGAGACCCAAGGCCCCATCAATGTTTAACATCCACCAGATTGGCCAAAATTTGGTTGGCCAAACCCAAGGTACAAGAAAGATGACAACTAACAAGTATCTGTGATCTTATGTTGTTTCTTTCCTTTCAACCAAGTTCCTGAAATAAAACGTCTTCAGAAAGCAAAAATAATAAATGTCACATTGGAGCCCATACTTTGGCCAGGTGATACATTCACACCTTTTTATTATTGTAAGTTTGAAAGCCATTGTGTAAACAGACCTTTAGGAAGGGAATTATAGTGAATAAAATTTCCAAATAAAAATTACACCCATAAATTTGTGTTACCATTTATATGGTGTTATGGTCTGTTGATACAGCATTCAACAATACATATTTGTGTGTACAATGACATAGAAACAAAAAATATTTGCATAAAATGGCAGAAGATGTTTATTTCAATTTAATGATAGTCTGTGTTGAAAATAGAGATAAGTGCACGTACTATGTATGCCACATGTAATCTGCCATATATAGAAACTCCAGTTTCGGCTGGTTTTGAAATTTTGACAAACTCTTACATGAACTGTATATGAAATAACAACATAGCAAGTATTATTATAACAGTAGTAAAATGGTTTTACAAATGGTGTTCTTTTACTTCTTTTCTGCTTATATTCAAATTTCAACAAACGAAAGTGAGATACAATTTATGTAATTGATTCATACAAAGCATTCAAGTAAAGCTATCTCAGACTCAGACGCAGCCTCAGACTCAGACACGAAAATGAACACATAAAAGTAGAGAAATCCTGCAGAGAAGTTTTAAATAGGTCAACAAAATGTCACTTCTGTCTTGTTTTATATTCTCTTGAAGAAGTTATAAATCAAGTCCGGAATCCTGGATAAGGAATATCTGCCTGAGGCAATGTTCCCTAAGTGTGGCCTCAGATACATCAAATTGACCACTAACACACTGTCTTGGACTCTGATTGGTTGAATCATTTGAAACAGTGCAACTGACTTTTAGACAGTCAAGTTTGCCACACGAGGACTTTTTAGCTCTACTGAACAAAGGCCATAGAGCTTATGTGAGTGCTCATGTCTGCCTGTCCATCTGTATTGCTGCTCGTTAGCTCGATACTGTCCACAGTTTTCAAGTTGGCCCAATATTACTTTCAGGACGTATAGGGTGTATGGAAATCTAGACAGAGATTGATGTTGGTGGCCCCACCTATTATGCAATATAGGGTCAAATTTTCCCCTTTGGTTGCATGTTAATTCTTTCAGTGCCTTCTTTTGGACAAAGTGAACATCTTTGCCAGCAGACTTTGTGTCGAAAGCACGGAGGAAAGTGTTGACCTTGACCATGTATAGACGTGCTTCTACGTGTACAAAAATGAAATCTTTTTTGAAGGAATCAGTATGTAGAAGCCTCATAATTGCTCAGATCACAAGCCTTTTGTAGCTTTTTGACTTAATTAAGTGACAAATTGCACCAAGAAAGTATTAACCTAATTAAATTATTACTTTCTAAACTGAGGTAACAAAATTTACATGGTTGTGTTCATTCCCTTAGACTTAAAACTTTAAAACTTGATGTTTGTACACATAGGAGTTTCAAAGTTATTGATCTGCCATTTACAATACAAGGTCATGGAAATACACAGGTGTAGCCCACTTGACTGAAACTCAGTAATTTCATGCAAATTTGTATTATTTGAGAAATTCAAGATGTTTACCCATCTGCCCTACATAGGTGACCTAAACACGAAGTGGCAGCAGTTGCAAGATGCTATTACAAGGATTGTCCATGTTTGTGCCATCAGGAAGGGGCTGGCCCATCCTGCTGAGAGCTTGAGTAGTATTATAGACCCTCATTCTCTGGCACACTAGGTAAATCCCCCGTCATTAACCCCCTGGCAGACGCTCCTTTTTTTGCTGGGATGTTCTGGTACACCAGGTAACTCCCTCCCCCCAATTGCCCTCTCAGCAGACATTGCATCTTTTGCCGCGTAAGAAAATTCCATCCGCTGTCTTCTTTTTCCCCCTGCACCCTAGCTACTTAGCGGACATTTCTGCAGACGAACTAACAGTATTACCTTCTCGTCAATTTGAGCTGCCCCAACTGGCCCAAATATATATATATATATATATATATATATATATATATATATATATATATATATATATATATATATATATATATATATATATATATATATATATATATATATATATATATATATATATATACGTATGTGTATATATATATATATATATATATATATATATATATATACATATGTATATGTATGTGTATATATATGTATATATATATACATGTATATATACATATATATATACATATATATATGTATATATATATATTTATATATATATAGACATGTTTATTACGTACACGTTTTTGTTGCTTGGCGCCTTGTGTTCTGGCCCACTGTGTCCAGCTGGCCCAAATACTTATCGTGCCCTCGTGTTCTGGCCCACCATGTCTCCGCTCGGCACCAAGGTCCTGAAAGCACAGACTTCTAGTCAATTTAACCTGCCCCAGCTGCCCCCAAATACTTATCTTGCTCTCATGATGGTGTTCCGTCGATGGCTTACTAATGCAAACAAAAATCATGTACATTTTCTCAGCCTTGTGGGAAATCCATGTGACATCGCATATCTCTGAATTGAGCTTTACATTTTCATCACTGGGGAAATAAACTTTTTGTAGCATATTTTGAAAAAATCTTATTTGTAAATCAGCAGATTAATGATAATATTTCTCTGAAAATCTATTTTCACAAATATGCTGTCAACTATATACGCAGCACTCTAGTTCAGTGTGAATAAAAACAGAGGGATTGAAATGGTCTAGTTAAGCCTTCTGATGTGAGTTTCCAGTGCTCTAAATGACCTGTTCCACTGAACTGATGCATTGATTATTTCACCAGCCAGCCAGAAGTGTCACATGGTGCCTCTGGAAGGTATAATGATGGTTTTTCTCTCCGCAGATTTAAAAATTAAATTATCTGAATCAAAGTCCTACAAGGAAATGGATTATTCTTTAAATAGTTTTTGCATGAAAATCTGTCGAATCTACTTTTTAGTGCTCAAAATGACTTTAATGTTTTTTTCTTTATTTCACCTGTGGGATAGATTTCTCATATGGTGTTCCTAGAATTTATTTTGCCAGGAAACGGGCTCATAAACCCATGGGCTGTCCATTATGGCACTGAAGCATATCTGTATAGCTCTCACATATAAACATACCACCCCAAACACTATCCATGCACTTGAAAGTGGCTTCCCTTATGTATAACTTAATATCCTCCAATACAAAAAGCACTGTCGGATGGAGACAATGGAGAGAAGGATATTGCAATGTGTACGTCCAGCGGAAGAGCACGCGTATACAGGCTTCGCGACGGGGAAGTAACATAGCCAACGACAGGAACAGAAGAAAGCTTCAACATTGCCCGGTCCCCCAGTATGTTGTATCATGAAAATTTGTACGTTTTTATGGGTTGGAGAAATTCTTCGTTCACAAAAAACAGAGTTCGATTTCAATTTGCAAAATTCTGTTGTTCACAAAAAACGATGAGTTCTATTTCAATTTGCAAAATTCTTGTCCATAAAAAGAATTTTCATTACAACATACTGCATTACTCCTATAAAATACTTGCTTCTTTTTATCATATAGGAAAGGTTTCGGTGTTCACCACACACCTCATTGTTACCTAGTTTTGAACACCTCCCTCAAGGATGGAACTTTCCACATGCACCTTGAGGAAAAACACTCAGGTAAAAGAAATACAAAAGGACAAGGATTAACTTCCAGTCAAGTTGTGCAAGTAAAGGTTTAAAAAAGCAACAAACTTTATTTCATATTGCACAAAATGATTTGGCACACAAAACTACAACATATGGGCAGTAGTGATGGGGGAGGGGGGGGGGCAGGTGCAACATGTCGACCATTGAGTCCATATTGCATGGTTTGGCCCCTTGACACTCAGGGAGGAGTTTGATGAACAGTCAGAGCCAACCTGTAATTACGTGTACTGGGAGGGGTGTGTGGTTTGGTCCAACCAATCATTGACCCATTTGATAAGGCTTGGCTCCTCTACACCTTAACATAACCACCAGTCATAAATTAGGGTGATGGACCTCCATCAGAATTGGCCATGTGCAACAAGAAAGGGTCCAGCCTACTTAAGCCACACCCGATGGTCAGCAGGTCGGATGCTCAGTAGGCCTGATGCGCTCCAATGGTTGACATGGCCTCTGGCATCATTTGTTTCCACTCAATTTCAAGCGGAATGTTCCCGTTTTTATAGGGACGTACAATGGGATGATTTACATCCAATGGGTTGGGAGTACCACCAGAGTGACCAACTGCCAAATAGCATCGGGTTCCCGTTTTCACAGTCGGGTCCTGGTGGCACGGCCGGTTGATATGGATTCTACCGACTTCTTGCGATGAGTGATCAGGGGGTTATGATCACCCTACTGTAAGCCCACTTAGTGTGGATAAGTACCTAAGTAATGGCCTTGTTGATGCATCTGCTCCTAACTTTTAACTCCCCCACTAAATGGAGGCGCTCTTACTTATATACTACATGAGAGCTCATTTACATATTAATTGAGCCATGCGCCCTTGTACATTTTACACAGAAATAAACACAAAATGACTATAATAGTTCCGTGCACTTGGAAATATTCATGCTAAGAAGTAGAATTCTATATATTTCACAACAAAACACAATTATTTAAGGATTGCGATGCAAAAGTTTACACTAACATAGGGGTGGGGCTCTGAACAAAGGGAATTGGCAATGTGGCTGCCAAGTAGTGACACACCCACACCCATGTGCTTCTGTGGAGATACCACTAAGATCATTGGTAATGTGTGACAAAAATATGAAAAATGGGCTAGGATGTACTACAATATAGAATGACTGTACTTTTTCATGCAAAACATAATTTGACAGAGTAAAATGATAATGTGATTTTCTTCTAGAAAATTTGAAAACTAATTTCTCAGTGCTAGACATAATGTTATTTAGTAATGCCATAAAATTTGCCATTGATACAGTCTTATGCTTTGATGGTCTTGCTGTAAGTTCTTGAAGTCTCTTATTACCAGTTCATGGCCTTCATCAAGACCGACTTTGCCAAATTTGTTTCCAGAAATACTAAAAGTCCACTCATCTCTTTGAAAATGCCATGAAAACATTCTCAGACCATTGTTTCATGTTATGGATGTTTTGACATGTACACTTCTTAAGAAGTGTTAACTCCTAGGTATACTTTTACATCTTCTGGGAAGTGTGCACTTGATAGGAAGATATTAAAGGTACGAAACTGATCCAGTGACTCTGGTTAAAGTAAGAATAATAGCTGAAAAAATATATGACTAGATCCTACATTTAACTGCCTTGTTAGTCAAGATAAAACACCGGCTGTACTGGTTGGTGCCAGCAGAGCTGTTAAATAAATCCCAACTAGAAGAAACTTTGCTAATGCTGTGTAGTTTACATGCTCTGTGATAAGTACATGTCATACTCACACCACTGAAGTTAGATATTCACCCATTCTAGCAAATAAAATAGAAAGTACAAATGTAATAAAGTGGTAATGAGACAAATTTCAGTTGCTCCATCCCTGTATACTCTCCCTATGACAGTTAGTTCACTCACTTTTTTGCTGTAAGCTACCTGTCATTCCTGGCAGGGTCAGTGATATTCATATGCAAGAGTATATTTCTGGAGCCGATGTTGCCTATGCTTGTTGTCATCAGACCACCCTGGGCAGCCACATTAATGATCACTGATTATGGACCAGGTCCAGTGGTGCTGATAACTTCTTTATATAAATAAAGTTTATTTTGTTTTGTTTTGAAGCAAACTCAAACTCCTGTCATTTCAAAGTTTTTTCCAGGGCAGCCCAACTTTTTCCTCTTGTTTTCTCATGAAGTACAAGTCGGCCTTGCAGTCCACACTGGACGCTAAATATTCTTTCACAGTGTTATTCCACACTTTTTCAATCGGCATTGGATGGTATATTCTGCAAGGATTTATACTTGCTCTCTGATGCTTTAGTGAAGCATACATAATTTTAGCCCCACTGAATTGTTATTTGCCTCCTGTTCCTGTAAGTTGACAAATGCACTCATCCAGGTAGGACCTGCATAGTCTAGGTATTGATAGTGTTGAGTGCAGTCATCATCTTGATTGGTTGGATTCCCCTGGCCAATGGCCTACTCCTGTGGCTGCACTCTGGAGGTTTTGCTCGACTCCAGGAGGTAGTGTTTTGGAGTGGTTGGTGCTGTTCATCACTACTGGTTTCAACAATATCAATCTCCTGGAGGTCTCACCCATAACATCTTGACTGTTACTGGTAACATCAGACATATCAACTGCTGGTCCTTTGGGTGGCTGCTGAGGTGGTCCTTGGAATGCCTGCACATCATGATAAACCCTAGAAGGAGCTATTCCAATTGTAGGCATGGTGAAGATATTTGTCTTCTTCTTCAGGTGACAGTTTTTCTCAAAATAGTAGAACAGCAGAATAAAAATCTGGAGATAGTTGTAACTTTTATATCAGCAGTTATAGGTAGAGTGGAAAATTCACACATGTTGATTTTAAAGATTCAAGTCATACCTAGGGCACAAAAATAATTGGAACCACCCAGAACTTTTTTTCAAAGAAAATTGAGAATGAAAATGTTAGGATGGTTCTAACTTGTTAAAGGCACAGTTAGGTCAAGTCAGAAATTCCACACATTTGGTTACACTGGTAAAAATGCTAGCATTGAAAGTGTTCAGTTTACTATGTAGAAACACAGTATATAATAATGGCTTTATTATGCATTTGGAAGTGCTAGACCTTGGTGACAGATGACGCACACCTGACAGAGGGGCCAATTCCTTTTAGCTCAGCTGACTGACAAAGTGAGCTTAGCTTAAAATATTGTACCAAACATACCTTCTGCCTGAAGTTGCGGCTTGTCTCCACTTGATGGATATACATTAATATCATTATAGCTGCTGCTGCAAATATTATCACAAAATTATACATGTATTTTCTGGCTCTATGGTCAGCTCTCATTAGGATAATCCTGCTAGCTCCGACCAGCCTTTTTTTATTGACATCTGGTTCCCATGATACCTTTGAATGTAAACAGTAAAAGCATCTTTGTATGACAAGGAAATTCTACAACATGGTAGGTATGAAATGAATTGTACTCTCTAAAATTAGACAAATTTGCTTATTGGATCATGGTCAACAGAAGCACAAGTAGGCCCATGAACAGCACACTGGTATACCCATTTTATTGGCACAGTGTAAATATATTTTAATGCCATAATATATACATGTAAACATGTAGTCCTTTATCCCATTTTATTAAACATTATAAGTACAATGGACGTAAATCAGTAGGTACAGCTTCAATGGATATTTTCTTACGAGGAAAAAGCCCTCGCTCACCAACCATTTCAACACTATCATTGCAATACGTTCTCTCCATTTTGATGTCATAATTTGTTTTTTCCATTTTGATTGAGACCTGTTATCAAAGGACAAAAACTCTTCATGGACTTTAAGACTCATTTTTATCTCCATTATGAGATCTGTTATAAACATGGCCAATGAAAGTCAAAAATTCATGAATGTATCTTGCTCAGCTGTGGTATCAACTGCAGCTTTAGGAGACCACTCCAATGAAACACTATGTAGCCTTAAGGTTTTCACAATAAGGTCAGGAATGGCTGCCTGAACATTCGCCACATTTTTGCTTTTCGTGCCCCCAGTTCCAGGCTCTAATAGTCTCTGCATTGCTACATGTATTTCACTCTTACTGTGGAAAGAGGTGCTTCAAAAGTGAAACCTTAACTACACAACTTTTTAGGGCCTATGATGACTGCATGAGAAAAATGGACAGGTGGGCATTCAACAGCCTATCAAGAGCTGCTTATGTAAGCTGTGGGCAAGAATGAAGCCATATGAGGGTAAACTTGCACATACCATCATCCACAGGCCTTTCTTCCCTAGAAATTGCAAATTTGGGCCATTTGGGCACAAATTAGACATTGCAAGAAAGGAGAATAGCTACCAAGTAAAATATTTATGCATAAACTTAACTGGCAATTAATGGTATCTTATTGCTGAACTGTCCATTAAAATTTGATATCATATATTCACCATGTCCATTGCATACTAGTAGTGCCAGTAATTTTCCATGCAAGAAACAGAATTATTGAGTGTTAGTAGTGATTATTTTCACTGACCTTGTTTCTACACAATCCCTGCAGATTAAAGCATTTGTCTTATCTCATTTGGATATCACATCTAGACAAAAGTCAAAACTCTAGACTCATAGTAACCCAGTTGATGTGAGATCATCATCATCAAGGTGCCTTTGTTGCAAGTTTGTAATCAGGTGATTGTCTTTGGGTCCTCTGGTGAAAAAGGCGGATGAAGTAACTATTAATAGTGACCTCCTACACAGATGGCATGGAAACTTTGCAGGTGTTTGCTGATGGAGGAGGTTGGCATGGTCGATTTTACCTCTGCCTTTCTCTTCATAGATTGGCACACACAAATGGGAAGCCAGTACAATTCCCATTCATTGAAGTGGTCTATGCCATACCTTGTGGTAATGATGTGAAGAATGCCTTGACTATCCCAAAAGACAGTATAGCCATAATCTTTGTCGTGTATCTTTTGGCCTCAAACCTGGTAGATCTCGGAGATCGATCATGTTTACTCTGTATGGATTCCTGTTCATGCTATGGGTCATAGCAAAATGTCCAGGTTTCATCATGGCTTACCAGTCAAAAGCACAAATGTTGTGGGTAACTCTTGCTCCTGTCATTTATTGTGTGGGCGATTTGAGTATCTGACACACGCCTTGGTCACGTGACATGTACATGAGCATCCAAGACAAAAGAGATTCCATGTTACATTTTGTATCCAGTCTGTGAAGGAAGGAACCAGCTGTTTGAAGGTCACATATCACATAAATTGCTTGATACACATCCTGATTGAGATGTCCTTTGTGGCCCATGTGTGCCAAAAATGGCCCATGTGTGCCAAAAATGCTGCCCATTGAGCTTCTGTGGCCTCCAGTGATGCACATATGTTTGAAATTGTTTTTTGTAACCTTTATGGTAGTATTTGTGACTCATGCTGTCTCATTCACGGTGTGCTGCCACTACAATGGCCCAGAGGATTTCTACCATTGGGAATACAAAAAGGTCATCCTGGTGGATCCTGGCATTGCCACGAATCTGGGGTGAGCTCAGCAACATTATTGCTTTTATTATGTTATTTGGGATGAGCAATGGGACGAGTTTGCTGCATTCTCCAGCCTCATATGCGGATTTGAATTTTCCGTGAAGGGATTTATCCATTTTGTCCAATTTCTGAACTAAGTCTGATGATCTTTCACACCACTTATTCTTTGCAGTATCATTCAATTCTCACATGAGTAGCTGACTGGGTTTGCCACCACTTCTCCCATTAATAATGCCAGCCTTGCCACAACCAAATATTGCAGTTTGTTATACTCAGACGCACGACTGAAATTATTTTCACCGGACACCATTTGGATATGTTTTCAGTGGTGTAATTTCTCATTCACTGGATATGATATTCTGTAGGTAGTCTGTCAGGGAGGCATAGCTGCACAATTATCCTGTGTTGGCTCTGATAAAGAGCGTCTGCAAATAGTTCTGGTTTCCTGATTTGGTCTACCTTTCTGAATTTTTGGATCTCTTGCCCCTTATCATCTTGGCCTCTGATCAAGTTTATACCTTGCATTACTTGGATTGCTTTGTCCACCAAGTGGTGAGTGGACAATTTTAGTCCATATATTTCCCTCTACATATTGCTCCTTCCCCCGCCTTTTTTAGCAAATGCTTCAGTAGCATTGGCAAGATGAGGAAAATGTATCCGCAGTCAGCAAATCTTCACAGGTAAGATTATCTGTGCATCCTTTTCTTGTCTCATCTTTAAAAGCAAAGTGAAGTCTTGCCATTGTCCTAATTATAATTTCATACATACTACTGTGGGTCATTTCACCTTGCTTCCCCATGTCCTATTTCCTGGAACAGTAATGTTGATATTCTACGATTGCAATAAATGAGTAACCTTAGCACAAATGACCTACTGGATTGATATGCAAATGGTTTAAAATTTCAGCTTTGAAGCTTTTGTGGTATACTATAGGAGGGAGAATTGTTTGCTCTGCTTCTAGTCCAAAAGTTTTAACCCATACAATAAAGCATGATTACACTGTACTGCACATATGCTTAATACACTGTATAGTGGCACTCTGCCAGGCACATGCAAAAAACTTGATATCTATTAACTTCGCCAAAATTGAAACAATCCCCATCAGTTTTGCATACTTGCATTAGATTTTGTGTGTTAGTATTGTCATTAAAATTAAAGCAAATCTGTTTATCCCTTTTTACCTCAGCTGACTTGTCAGTCAGCTGAGGTTTTTTGAGGGTCCGTCGTCCGTCGTCCGTCTGTCGTCCGTCCGTCCGTCCGTCCGTCTGTCCGTCGTCCGTCCGTCCGTCGTCCACAATTCACATTTTCGACTTCTTCTCCAAAACCGTCAGCCAGATTCACTTTAAACATGGTGGGCATGTGCCTTGGGTGGGTCTCTACCAAGTTTGTTCAATTGGTCACGGTCCAGTGATTTTTGGATTTTTAATGAATTTTTTTGTTCTTTTTTGGGTAAATCTTAAAAAATCTTCTTCTCCGAAACGGCTTACCCAATTGCTTTGATATCACACAGGAACACTCCCTGGGACTCCTTATTCTAAATTTGTTCACCAAGTGGCGCTGCAATTTTTTCCTAATTTTTTATGAATTTTTGTGTGTTGTAGCTATTTTCGACTTCTTCTCCAGAACCGTCACTCAGATTAAGCTGAAACATGGTGGATATGTTCTTTGTAGAAGGGTTAAACAAAGTTGTTCACTATGTGGGAATGCTGCGGATTCCTGATTTTTAACGATTTTTTCAATTCTGGTACTTGTCGGTCAATGCAGCTTTCCTATTGATTACTATGGAAGTCAATGGGCATTCTAAAGCAAATTCACATTTTCTACTTCTTCTCCAAAACCGTCATCCAGATTAACTTTAAACTTGGTGACAATGTACCTTGGGTGGGTTTCTACCAATTTTGTTCAAATGTTCATGCTCCAGTGATTTTTGGATTTTTAATGAATTTTTTTGTTCTTTTTTTTTGACAAATCTTAAAAAATCTTCTCCGAAACTGCTTACCCAATTGCGTTGATATCACACAGGAAGACATCTAGGGACTCCTTGTTGTAAATTTGTTCACCAGGTGGGGCTGCAGTTTTTTTCTAATTTGTTATGAATTTTTGTGTGTTATAGCTATTTTCGACTTCTTCTCCAGAACCGTCACTCAGATTAAGCTTACATGTGGTGGATATGTTCCTTATGGAAGGGCCAAACAAAGTTGTTCACTATGTGGGAATGCTGTGTATTCCCGATTTTTAACGATTTTTTCAATTCGGCTCCTTTGGGGTACATGCACCTTAACTATTGATTACCATGTAAGTCAATGGGCATTCTAATGCTAATTTACATTTTCGACTTCTTCTCCAAAACTGTCATCCAGATTTACTTCAAACTTGGTGGCAGTTTACCTTGGGTGGGTGTCTACCAGGTTTGTTCAAATGGTCATGTAACAATGAATTTGGATTTTTTTTATGATTTTTTTTCAAAAATCTCTACAAAAGTTTTAATAGGAAAGTTTAACATGGGAATTTCTTGTAATGGTCATAACTTTAATAATATTGACCAGATTTACTTCAAACTTGGTGGGGATGTGCCTTGGGTGGATCTCTACCAAGTGTGTTCAAATGGAGTTGCTCTCGTGATTTTTGGATTTTTTATGAATTTGTTTGTTCTTTTTTGGGGCAAACCTTAGAAATTCTTCTCCGCTGAAACCACTCACCCAATTGCTTTGATATCGTACATAGACACTCCCGGGGACACCTAGTTCCCAATTTGTTCACCAGGTGGCGCTGCAATTTTTTTATGAATTTTTTGTATGGTTATGCTATTTTTCACTTGTTTTCAGAACCGTCCCTCAGATTAAGCTGAAATGTGATGGATATGTTGTTGTGGAAGGGTCAAACAGTTGTTTAGTAGGTGGCACTGCTTTGGATTCCTGATTTTTAAGGATTTTCAATTACGGTACTTACCAGTCAGTGGAGCTTTTCCTATTGATTACTATGTAAGTCAATGGGCATTCTAATGCTAATTCACAGGACAACTGACACGAAATTTACTGTTTACTTGATAACTTGAGATCTGTTTTGAGTTGGCTGCACATGTTAATTATTCTGTATGAAGGTCATGCTGAGACAGTACATGAATGACTTTGACCTCGTTTGTGGGGTCACAGTGCAACATACATGAATTTTACTCTTCTTGAGAACTACTTGAACTTTGATGTTGTACATGTAAGTGTTCTTCTATAAAGTTCAGACTTACTCAGAACATGGTGTCCTTGATCCTTTCCCAAGTTCATAGAGCTGCAAGTGTGATGAATGTGAAGATCAGCTGAGGCACGGGCTGTTCACACAGCCCTCTTGTTGGTGAAAAATGTGAGTGTTAATCCAAATATGAGTATGAAAGGGCGGAGTGAACAGCCTGTGCCGAGCTGACTTAAAACTGCATCATACTTGTAACCCTGTGACCTTGTCATCAGGTCAAGGTCACCTACATGTAGGTACTGCACAAATCTGAACTTAATGGAAGAAAACTGACCTGCAATATAAAGGTTCTACATGTAACTAAACTAGCTCTCAAGAAATGACTTGAACAATATAATTCATGTATGTGGGACATTGACTTCTAAAATGAGGTCAAGAGCAATTGTTATTATTGAAAAAATCGGGCCCTTATATAGGAGCATCAGCATGAGCTTCAAAGTCCTAACTGAGAGGTCTCAAGTGAACAGCAAAAGTCACCCAGTGATGTAACGAATGTAATTAATGTGCTGTTTCATTCTGTTCAAATGTTCTATCCTTATGGCATGGGCTGTTGATTTCATTGCAGTTGAGGAAATTGAACACACTGGCCTGCTCACCATGGACAATTCTGAAATGCTAGCTCCACTGGCAGGACTATTGTCCACAGAAGGTTACACAAGTTTTTGAACCTCCCTCAGTAAGGAAAAATGCCCACATTATTTCTTGTTATTAGAAGTACTTCAGGCCCACATGCAAACTAGCGAGTCAGGCCTACCATATGCATTGTATAATACGCAGGAAACAAGCCTCGCTGTGGCAAACCAAAAGAATGCTCTGACATGTAGAGGTATAATATAAGTTTTTAGATCTAGATTGTATGTATTCGAGACTACCAAGGTGGAATATTAACTCCACACTGTACTGGTTTGTGAGTTTTTTTAGCTCAGCGAACTTGTCAGTCAGCTGAGCTTGTTGTATGGTCGTCCGTCCGTTGTCCGTCCGTCCGTCTGTCCATCCGTCGTCCTTCAACAATTCACATTTTCGACTTCTTCTCCCAAACCTTCAGCCAGATCCACTTCAAACTTAGTGGGGATGTGCCTTGGGTGAGTGTCTACCAAGTTTGTTCAAAAGGTCATGGTCCAATAATTTTTGGATTTTTAATGAATTTTTTTGTTCTTTTTTAGGCAAATCTTAAAAATTCTTCTCCGAAGAAACCACTCACCCAATTGCTTTGATATCACACAGGAACACTCCCTGGGACTCCATGTTCTTAATTTGTTCACCAGGTGGCGCTGCAATTTTTTTCTATTTATGAATTTTTGTGTGTTATAGCTATTTTCAACTTCTCCAGAACCGTCACTCAGATTTAGCTGAAACATGGTGGTTATGTTCCTTGTAGAAGGGTCAAACAAAGTTGTTCACTATGTGGGAATGCTGCGGAGTCCTGATTTTTAACAATTTTTTCAATTCGGGTACTTATCGCTCAATGTAGCTTTCCTATCGATTACTATATATGGGAGTCAATGAACATTTTAATGCTAATTCACTTTTTCGACTTCTCCAAAACCATCATCCAGTTTAACTTCGAACTCAAACTCAAACTCAAAACTCATTTATTTTAGCCAATCAATACAATGACGATTTCAATATTGAGAAATATGTACATAATGATAAAAAATTGATGTGGCTAGGGGGACTCCTATTAAGACAAATACATGTCGCTCTCATAGGAGCCACCTTTAAGTCTTAAACATTTGAAACAATATAGATGGCAGTTACTTTAACAATAAATGTCGAAATAAACTTCAAGATATAATACAGTTTACACACACAACATGGGTGGGAAAATATAATTGTTAATTATTTTGACAAACATAGCAGTTGTATATATCACAACTCTGTTCATAATTATTCAAAAAAGTATTTTTAATATACAAGGAAAACCCTTGTAAACTATGAGTATGTATTTTCCTTATAACATTCTTATCTGTATGATTCACTGTGACTGGAATATCATAGTTTAAACTCTGTTTTGCAAATATTTTATTGACTCTATTAATAAAAAGGTTATCATAATGTCTGTTGTTATAGTTGTTTATTTCATTTATTGGGATGAATTGAAAAGAGAGTAATCTTAAGGGTAGATCATTATGGATAAATTTATAATAGAATTTTAATTTAGCTGATGTAAAAATGTCTTGAATTTTTAAAAGTTTGAGAGCTTTCAAAATTGGTTCTGAATGGGCATTGTATTTACTACAATTTATACGGCGTACTGCTTTTTTCTGAAGTTTTTCAATTTTTGAAAGTTTAAATCCCCATAGAAGTATTCCAAAATTTATATGTGGAAGTATTAATGAGTTATACATAGTTATTTTAACTTTCAGCGGAAGTTGATGTTTAAGTTTATTTAGAATTGCGATAACTCTTGATATTTTACTTGAAATTTTGGTAACATGCTCCTTCCATGACAATTTATCATCAATTGTAAGCCCTAGAAAGTTAAAAAATGAGACTTGGATTATTGGGATATTATTCATTTTTAAGTGTGGTTTATTAACTTTTTTATTTGAATGATGAAAGATCATAAATTTTGATTTATCAACATTTAATGATAATTCATTAACTTGAAGCCAAACACAAATTTTTTTAAGTTCTCTGTTAATAGTTTCTGTCACACCATCTATAGATGAGTTGACATTTAGTGTAGTTGATAAGGTAGTATCATCTGCATACAGTATAAAATTAAATAAATCACTGGCATTTGATATATCATTTATATAAATAATGAACAGTAGCGGCCCCAAAATAGAGCCCTGAGGTACTCCAGTTTTGATTTCTAACAGTTCTGAGTTAACACCATCAAGATCCACATACTGTTTCCTATTATTCAAATAACTCTCAAACCATTTTAAGGCTGGACCTCGGATTCCATAATGATTTAATTTTTGTAACAAGATTTTATGATTTAGAGTATCAAACGCCTTCGAAAGATCAAGAAAAATACATAGAGGTACTTCATCATTATCAAGTTTGCTTATCAAGTCATTTACAAGTTCTATAGCGGCAAATTCCGTTGAGTGTCCTTTTCTAAACCCATATTGCCCTTTATGAAATAAATCAAATTGATCAAAGTATTCAACAATTTGATTGAATATTATTTTTTCAAAGATTTTTGATATAACAGGAAGTAAAGAAATAGGACGATAGTTTGTAAATAATCCATCATCATCTTTTTTATATAAGGGAATTACTCTAGCTATTTTAAGTTTGTCTGGAAAAATACCGTTTTTTAAACTTTGATTTATAATTTTAGTGATAGGTTGAATCAAGACAGAGCTAATTTGTTCAAAAAGTTTCATAGACATTTGATCATATCCAAAACTAGTTTTGACTTTCAAACTATTTATTACTTTGTTCACATATTCACTTGTAACTTCCTGGAATTCAAAATTATCATTTTCAATATTGTTCAAGTATTTATCAAAACTAATGTCCTCAGGTTTGTTGATATTTTTGGCCAAACCAGGTCCAATATTTATGAAAAATTCATTAAATTTATTTGCAATTGTATTTTTATTATTAATAGGTGTTCCATTTAAGTTGAATATTTCAGGGAAAGATTTCTTTGATTTATTTTTATTAAGTATATTATTGATAGTTGACCATGTTTTTTTCATATCACTTTTATGTTTGTTAAAAATAAAGTCATAATATCTTTTCTTTGCTAGTCTTATATTTTTCTTAAGGATCTTATTATAGGTAGATAGATTTACTTTTAAATTATTATATTCAACACTATTAGGATTTGTTTTTCTCTTGGTGGCAATGTACCCTGGGTGGGTTTCCATCAGGTTTGTTCAAATGTTCATGCTCCAGTGATTTTTGGATTTTTAATGAATTTTTTTGCTCTTTTTTTTTGGACAAATGTTAAAAAATCTTCTCCGAAACTACTTACCCAATTGCTTTGATATCACACAGGAAGACACCTAGGGACTCCTACTTCTTAATTTGCTCACCAGGTGGCGCTGCAAATTTTTTCTAATTTTTTCTATTTTTTTTTGTGTTATAACTATTCTCGACTTCTTCGCCAGAACCGTCACTCAGATTAACCTTAAAGAGGCAAGAATTGTCAGAAACTAATGACAAGCTATCAGTATGGTTTAAATTACAGTGTTTATAATCCATGATAATTTGTGGTTTTCTCACCACAGGGGGGCAGCTGGGCATCTGGCCTCTACCCACCACATGTTGGAAGTGTCTCAAGCTGATGTCCAGCTTTATATTTGGTACATTCTTTGCTGTATATGTACAACACACACACAAAATGCTAATATTCCATACAAATGAAACCTATTTGTCAAAAAGCTTACATTTTTTTATTGACACCACGATGAACATTCCAAAATAAAAGTAATATGTATATCCAGACCACTCCTTACACATTTAGTTGTTTATACATACATGCAGTGTATCCAATGCATGGCTTTCAATTACAAGTACTGTGGTGTTGTAGCCTTGCACATTTACCAACTTGCAGTAAATTTTTGCCACAGATTTTCCCTGAAGGAAAAAGTTTTTGCCTTCAGCACTTTCCTACTTGGTGTCGTTTCTGTTTCCTCTGACACTGATGTGTACTCCGTATGTACATTTTCATTCCATGATAAAATGGCAAGCTGTATGCGCATTTTATATTCATCATCTGAAAAATGAACATCCTTCGAATGATAAACTTTGATGGCCCTGTTAAATGACTCTACGTGTGCTGTGTCTCTGCAGTGTTTATATCTGTCTGGTCGTTTGTGTACATTCAGACTATGAATGAACTTGACGAAAAGCTCCTCAGCTTTCTTACTTGTTATGTGCTGCAAATGTGGTTCATATCCTTTCTGTGTCTTGCATTTGGATACAGGTTCACACTCATCATGGATATTTTTGAAATGATTTAACATGTTGTCCAACATATTGCACAGTTTTTCTTCATCTGCATTGCAGTGTCGCAAACTGAAATTAATATGTTTCTTCACAAATGCACCTTTGTCATGAAGTTCTGTATGCCATGTTTTACCATGTTTATATTTAGGTCCAGTACTTATAGTACGGAATTTTGATGGTATCTTGGATGTTTCATGCAGTATGTCAATAGCATTTTCAGTGTCTGGCCGTTCTGCTTCAATGTACTTGCGAAAAGTTTGTCCCATGGAAATGTCATTTATATAATATGGACCATTCCCAATTGGAACAAAACAGGCGGGCAGGAAATGAGGATTATGATGACCTAGGCTATGTGTACGCCTACCATGCTGATGTTGTGAGCGGTGCTCGTCACTGTTTCATCCTCTGAAATTATAAATTGGAAATTTCTGTTTTATTTAAAAAACGTTATTTCATAGATTGTTACAATTAATAATAATAGTAAGCTAATAATAATATCGATAACAATTAACTATTTCTAATCGCCATTTCTAATATGTACAGTTAATAATAATAATAATAATAATAATAATAATAATAATAATAATAATAATAATAATAATAATAATAACAATAATAATAACAATAATAATATTAATAATAATTAATAATTACATGTTATTTTTTCTCCCCTCCCGCGCATCCTAAGGTCCTTACGCCATTTTAGGTGGATGTTTTTCTTCTTTCAAAATCTAAAATAAATAGCATAGGTTATGTATAAATTATACAGCCTCTGAGTGTGTGTGTGTGTGTGTGTGTGTGTGTGTGTTGGTCTAAGCGTAAAAACAAAAATAACTTATGTTTTTGAAATCCGATCTTTTGTTTTTTTCAATGAAATTGTTTTCCCATTTCGGATATGAATATAAACACTGAGCGTTTTCTTCCTGTAAAGAACAAAAAAAATAGTAAACTAAACGATAGATGGCGCTGTAAAACAACTTGACGCTAATAATAGACCCTGTGTATATATATATATATATATATATATCTAAGGTATTTAGTCACGTGGGTAACATGATGGAGCTAGGTATGTTTGTGCATGTGAGTCTGACACTCTGCTTTTTACCTCAGCTGACTTGTCAGTCAGCTGAGGTTTTTTGAGGGTCTGTCGTCCGTCGTCCGTCCGTCGTCCGTCCGTCCGTCGTCCACAATTCACATTTTCGACTTCTTCTCAAAAGCCGTCAGCCAGATTCACTTCAAACTTGGTGAAAATGTGCCTTGGGTGGGTCTCTACCAAGTTTTTTCAAATGGTCACGGTCCAGTGATTTTTGGATTTTTAATGAATTTTTTTGTTCTTTTTTGGGTAAATCTTAAAAAATCTTCTTCTCCGAAACCACTCACCCAATTGCTTTGATATCACACAGGAACACTCCCTGGGACTCCTAGTTCTTAATATGTTCACCAGGTGGCGCTGCAATTTTTTCCTAATTTTTATTAATTTTTGTGTGTTGTAGCTATTTTCGACTTCTTGTCCAGAACTGTCACTCAGATTAAGCTGAAACGTGGTGGATATGTTCCTTGTAGAAGGGTCAAACAAAGTTGTTCACTATGTGGGAATGCTGCGGATTCCTGATTTTTAACGATTTTTTCAATTCGGGTACTTATTGGTCAATGCAGCTTTCCTATTGATTACTATGCAAGTCAATGGGCATTCTAATGCTAATTCACATTTTATACTTCTTCTCCAAAACCGTCATCCAGATTAACTTCAAACTTGGTGGCAATGTACCTTGGGTGGGTTTCTACCAATTTTGTTCAAATGTTCATGCTCCAGTGATTTTTGGATTTTTAATGAATTTTTTTGTTCTTTTTTATTTTGGACAAATCTTAAAAAAATCTTCTTCTCCGAAACTGCTTACCCAATTGCTTTGATATCGTACATAGACACTCCCGGGGACACCTAGTTCCCAATTTGTTCACCAGGTGGCGCTGCAATTTTTTAAGGAATTTTTTGTATGGTTTTGCTATTTTTCACTTGTTGTCAGAACGGTCCCTCAGATTAAGCTGAAATGTGATGGATATGTTGTTGTGGAAGGGTCAAACAGTTGTTTACTAGGTGGCACTGCTTTGGATTCCTGATTTTTAAGGATTTTCAATTCGGGTACTTATCGTTCGATGCAGTTTTCCTATTGATTACTATGTAAGTCAATGGGCATTCTAATGCTAATTCACAGGACAACTGACACGAAATTTACTGTTTACTTGATAACTTGAGATCTGTTTTGAGTTCGCTACACATGTTAATTATTCTGTATGAAGGTCATGCTGAGACAGTACATGAATGACCTTGACCTCGTTTGTGGGGTCACAGTGCAACATACATGAATTTTACTCTTCATTATAACTTGAGAAGTACTTGAACTTTGATGTTGCACATGTAAGTGTTCACCTATAAAGTTCAGACTTACTCAGAACATGGTGTCCTTGATCCTTTCCCAAGTTCCTAGAGCTGCAAGTGTGATGAATGTCAAGATCAGCTGAGGCACGGGCTGTTCACACAGCCCTCTTGTTATAAATATTTCCAGAGAAAATACTGGTCTTGAAAAGAACTGTGATTATTTCCTATTGCCTGGGTGAAAATACTTCTGAAGTTTAGGTCTTTCTGACTCTCTGTAAATAGTTTTACCTGAGTATCAATCATTTTGCTAACAGTGATGAGGTTGAATGTGCAGTTTTCAAGATTCTCTTTATCTTCTTTCAGTTTGCTGTTTTCAACTAATAAATTATAGACATGCATAACTGCTTTTTCAGAGAAGCATGACTTCAAATATAAAAGTGTACCTGTTTTGCTAATAACAGTTCCAGTTTCTTCTGATTTTTGTAGTCTGGCACCAAGAGCATAACTGAATTGTGTAATAAATGATTCATTTTTGCAACACAGAAAATGACAGTTATGCTCCCAAAATCATCTCATAACTGACTTCCTCCATATATACCCATCATTCTGTTTCAAATTGGAGAACACAGAATCAATAAACTCATTGATATGGTTATTTAGTGGTGATAATGCAGCATGCATATTAGTTTGTTTAACATTCATCTGAATTATACATTTACCACACAGCCAGCTTGTTGCTGAAGCAATACAGTCAGTGGTATTTCCACTCCCAACAGGTAATACATGATTAATTACGTTTTGTTTATTGTTATTAATAAAATGCCACTCACCTTGGCTTTCATTTTTTTGACAAATAATGCACCGCTTCTTTTTATAATAATTATGTAATTCCATGAAGTGTTTATGGCACAGGTACGACGATAGGTCTGGTTTCCTGGAAATAATACTGCCACATTGTAACAGGTAGTCCATGTAACCACTCTACCGAGTCTCTCCATTTGGACGCACCAAGACAGGGGGGTGATTCAGATGACACATCCCACTCATCATTGCAGGCAGGGCAGTGTTTTGGATCTTTAACAGAATCCAGTTTGTGAAGAGGTACCCACCTAGGCACATGATCTGAGGTGGCACTGTCTGCATACTTGCAGGCATCATTGTAGCAGGCGAGACACAAACAACTATCTGCTGGTATAAGTATAGGGTGGTCATGAGTTGACAGGTACTGGGAAAATTTTTGAAACTTGAATTGTGGATGTGACATGTACTTTCCTGAATGGTGTGGAAGATAAGCATAAGTCAGTCCCCAACAGCACCCAAACAGAACATGGTCCACACACTTTATCATTGCGTACAAAACTTTTGCGTCCTTTCTTTGACGGAGGTTAGTTGCCATTGTCCAACTTTTGCCATGTCTTGATTTCCGTTGCGTTTGCCTGCAGGTATTAATTTGATTCTGGCTTGCAGTTTCAGTACTGTTTGATGGTTGGGTGCCACTGGCAGATGATTCATCCCCTGGTCTTTTTCGGATGCTGTATGTTTTATTTTAAGGGCACAAACAGTAGCCCAATACTGCAGAAAAATTGTTCCACACTGTACCACATCAGCCATGTCAGCAAAGTTTGGGTGAAGCAGAACCAAGATAAAGTAAAGGCTAGGCTTGCCTTCAAAGCTTTGATGGCACACAGCAGGAAAAACACCATAATTGAAATACAAATGCACTGTAGTAAGATAACAGCCAGCGTGAATATTTATAGAAACACTGAAGCAAAGATGATCCATGAAAGAACTGGTGTCAGCATATATCGGGAAAAATTTGTGAAAAAAATCCAGAAGACTGTAGCACAAATATTGGTATCATCTGAAGTTCCAGGTCAATCATCAAAATTATGTTTTGTTTTCCACAATATTTTCTGGATGACTGGTACAAGCAGAAAAGTTTGTGGTAGAATGTATGTCCGTAGTGTCATGCCAGGTACAGAAACGTGACACACCAACTGTCCCTTTCTCTCATACTTTTCTCCTGCATACTCCAATGGTGATAATTTGATCATTTGATCAGTCCTTACTGTCCACAAAACAGGTGTCGACTGGCATATGATAGTACAAAAGTAAAATGTTGACACAAACAAAAGCCAGTTTACCTTCATCATTGCATATGAAGATACACAGATACAGACTACAAGAATTTGTGTAGCATGAGTGAATGAAACTAATTTCTCATATCAAACAAATAATTGATTCAGTCCATTTTGGAAACAAAAGGGTTCAGATGTAAACTTTTATTTTGTGACGTTCTATCCTCGTACATATATTCATTTTTTTAAAAATCAGAAAGTAAATAAAAAAAAATATTTGTTCCTTTCTAAGAATATGATAAAGAAATGCTTATTACATACTATTAAAAATATTTGTAATTGTCAATATTCAGTAGTACCCCCTCTTTAATATAGTGACCTGCCCCATCAGCATTCCAAAATAACTGGAAAAGGGTATTTCCTGTCAGAGGATGGGATTGGCAAGCATCTTGTCAAAAGGGTACACATCTTATGGACATGAAAGGTAGTCTTCATTGATTGTAACTAATTGAAACTGGTAAACCCACATGCATGAGCTGCACTAGCAGACAGCCAAATAGCTAGGGTGAGTTAACAGCCAATCAGCAGGCAGGGTGGTGGTCACGTGACCATCCTGACTCCTCGTCCACTGTAAAATGCCATGCAAACTATAACAAAAGAAAATGGACATCAGCTTTGATATATGAGCAAATTGGATTTTCAAACTTTATTTTATCAAAAGTTTGACCTTCAGCATCATTTACAGTGTGATCCAAACATTAACTACGACACATTAGATAGTATAAAAAGGAAAGCCAAAGAAACACATTTTCCAATAAGAAATGTCAAATTTAATAAGTGTAAACACAAAAAGTCCCCATGGGTTACAGTATGTATTCTCACTTCGATAAAATTTCGTGACATATTGTATGAAAAGTTAAAATGTACTGCAATAGACAACCCCCAACATGATACCTTGAAACAAAATCTAAGGGTCTGTAACAACATACTAAATAAAAGTATCCGCTTACAGAAAAAGCATTACCATTTTCAATTCGAAAAATAAAAAAATGATACCAAAAAGACTTGGGATATGATAAGAGATGTCTTGAATCTAAACAAAAACAAAACAAACTTCCCTTCATTCTTCCAAATAGAAAATAACAAGATAACAAATAAACAATTCATTGCTGATCATTTTAGCAAATTTTTCACAAATATTGGTCCTAAACTGGCAGCAAAGATTGATTCAAGAAACAAGCCTTCTTACAATTCCTATCTAAAACGTCCCAACTGATCACATATTTTCTTTCACCTCTGTCGAGCCGCAGGAAATAATTCAGATTGTACTAAAGTTTAAACCGAAACCAGTGCTGGGCATGATAATCTATCAATGAAACTGCTTAAAGGCCCTATTCATTCAATTTCAGAACCACTGTCCATTATCATAAATCAATCCTTAACCACTAGTATATATTCCCAGATAAATTAAAAATAGCAAAAGTGATTCCCATATACAAAAAGGATGATAAATCCTGTTTAGATAACTATAGGCCCATTTCTTTACTTCCGGCCTTGTCAAAAGTTTTTGAAAAAGTTGTCTACAACCAGCTGTACAGTTACTTTGAAACCAATTCATTATTGTATCCCAGTCAACATGGTTTTAAGAAATTACATTCTGCTGAAACAGCCTCTTTGGAATTTATATATTGTATTTTCAATGTTCTTGAAAAAGGCGAATTACTCGTAGCTATTTATCTTGATCTGTCAAAAGCATGCGATACATTAGATCGTCAGATTCTCTGCCAAAAATTGAAATACTATGGTGTCTCTGGCATTGCTTTACAGTGGTTTAAAAATTACCTTACAAATAGATCACAATTTGCTCAATATGATGAATTTTCTTCGAAAAATCTAACAATTAGTACTGGTGTCCCTCAGGCATCGATACTTGGTCCTCTCCTCTTTATAATTGATACAATGATATGCATCTTGCCTCATCTGGTTTTGAATCCATTTTATATGCTGATGACGCCACTCTTGTAAAGAGCCTTTGTTCTTTGAGCTTCTTTCCTATCCAAAATTTAAATGTCCAAAATACATCTCTCTCTATAAATTGTGAATTAAACTAGGTGTATGATTGGCTGGCAGCAAATAAACTTTCTCTAAATATCGCAAAAACAAAATATATGATATTACACTTTCCTCAAAGAAAAATAAATTTTACACTAGATTTAAAAATCAATATTGTTCCCATTCTAAGAACAGAAGAATTTGATTTCCTTGGTCTCCGAATTCAAGAAAATTTAAATTGGGATGCTCAAATAAATAAGATTGGTAATAAACTTTCCAAACTTGTTGGATTTTTTTTTTTTTCAAAAAAAAAAAAAAGAAACAGTGCAATTACATGAATATTCAGTTCCATCACTACTAGCGCCCTCTGGAGTCTAGAATTCTCCTTAAGGTGGATCACATAATGTAAAAATTGGCATTTCAGTAGTAATACAAGGTGTAAACAGTGGAATGTATACCAATCAAGTTTCAATAATTGTGTATTTTGTAGGATATCACTGCACTGTGAAATAAAAAGTACCAGATGAATATTTGTCTGAAACTTTTACTTTCAGTATCAACATCTTAGAACTGTGTAAGCATGGGGAGTATTTATCTGTTGCCAGACCAGTAAAGAGACAAATGCAAAATGCCCAATGTCTATGCAATGCACATGAGCCCATGTTGCAATTAACAGCTTGTGAAGGTCAGCTGTGCAATTGATAGTGTGGTACCTCTTGAAACATGGGTACCTACACATTGGCTTGTTGCATGACCCACACGTGTACTGCGTCTGGTGAGGCTTGAATGTACATGAGAGGCAGACAACACAGTCTGGGCAACATTGTTTCCCTGTATTGGTCTTGTTGGGGTTTATAACAGGAAAATGTCTCCCACTCAACCTGCCAGGAACCTCAACAGACGTGTAGAGATTTCTTGGAACACTGGGACGCTGATAAGTCGAGGTCAGCTGCTGAATCAAAGTAAGCCGCAGTTTAGACTTATTTTTAAGCGTGTGGGGCCTCATGGCCTGCCAAAAGATAGTGAACTGCACAAACATGACCTCTGGTGGGTACACAAATACCTTCTTCCACCACTTGTTGGTCCTGTGGGGCGACAAGTAGGTCCATATCTTTTGGTCCAACAAGTCCACACCCCCATATAGCAATTATATACCTCAATAGCTTTGGGTTTTTGAACCTCTCTCCTGTGGTTTGGTGCATCTCAACAGCTGACCTGTTTACTCATCATGGAGTTATTATGAATGGATGTAAGGACATTCACTTGTTTCTTATCCATCCATGCTACAAATAATTTCTTTTCATCACCATCACGTTTGAACATGGGTGGGTCATTTTTTTTCAGCTTTGCATTACGAATGGATAGACGGGTACCCCACCTGTTACTCCGCAATGTCCCACATGCACCTGTTTGTTTTTCAGCAAGGGGGGCATCAAACAATTCTGGTGATGAAATCAAATTGTCCATGTAAACATGGTGGCCTTTGTTCATAATTGGGTCACACAAATCTAGTACCACTTTGCTTGAAAAACTGTGCTCTTGTGTCCCTTTTTTTCCTACTTAGTTCATAGTTCCTTTGTTTCCAGTGGGTTGGTATATATCCTACCGCCTTGCTTTACAATAGAAACAATATAGCTATTGTTCTTTGCAGAGAGGTTGGTATCATGAGAAAAACGTACCTCGCGTGCTGATATCTACCGCTTGAGAACAAAGAACCATCCCATAACAGTAAAAAAAGGAACAAAGATTATGATGCAATCAATCAACATGAAAATATTTTAACCATACCATATCTTTGTCATATATTTTTAACATGTATCGCCTAGTCCTGTAGCCACATACATCTCTTGGAACAAAATTGATTACCTCCGTGCATCCTTTAAAGTTAACTTTAATAAATATCCATGAACTATCATTGAAGACATGTATTACATGAAATAAAGTCACTATTTTTAATAATGTAGACATTTTGTGGTTTACATTCCCTTGAAAACGTATATATTACATGAAATAAACTAATGTCACTGCGTTTAACAAAATGACAGAATGACACTGATCAGCAGTGTCTGGCATGATGCATTTAGTTTTTGCTGTATTATATTTTCTATATGTTTCATTTGTTTAATTTATAATGTGTATGTTGATTTTCCAAATAAATTCAAATAAAATCAAATCACTGAGACTGACTAAAATATATCGCTGCATTTTGTTGAACAGAAAAGATATGTTAACCATTCCGTTACAACACTGTGACAAAGGATGTTACAAATTGTGTCTGTAGAAAACTGCCCAAAACTTTTAACATGAAGCCTGTTGAAAATAATTTGTGTTCCATAACATGCAAAATAAAACAAGAAGCACAGAATTCAATAAAAAATGAAAGGACAAAAAAAAAAACATAATAATGGCATAGGTTTCCTTCACAGAACAATTTTATTTTACAAATTAAATATGGCCAAGGTGTCATAGTTCAGTGAGCATTGTTGATTTACATATTTCAATAGTTTATATGTCAAAAAAGAAAAGAAAACAAGAAATACAAAAAATTATGAAATAAATGAGTCCCACACATACCCTTCGAGAAATTCCAGGACTGGATGATATATGCGCCATCAGGGTTCTGCATGTCCAGGATGCATACATTTCCAATGCCTTCTTAATTGGTGCACAGATATACCAAGATCCACAGCAGTCCATTCTGTGTCCTCAGTATATGCACAGATTTGACTCAGTTGTATATCATCATCACCATCATCATCATCATCATCATCATCAGCAGCAGCAGCAGCAGCAGCAGCAGCAGCAGCAGCAGCAGCATTATCATTATCATCATGATGTGTATGTCATTTGGCCATTTTGACCACTGTCCGCAAGCCTTAAGCCAACTTCATCGTATTTCGGGGAACAGAGGCATGCGCCAGTGTGTGACCTTTTAATCCGAATACATACGTCATTTATTGGTGGATATTTTGTTTTTCTACTTTGACCGTGGGTGATGCCCCTTTAAGGCTGTCTTTGTCATTCATTGGTGGATATTTTGTTTTTCTACTTTGACCTTGGTGGTGCACATTTAAGGCTGTTTGAAAATGCAAACTGTCTTTGTATTGAACAATGAACTAAAACAGATGTACAATGGTCCCTCAGCCGATTGTAATGATACCGAACCTCCCGCTTCGCAGTCGGTCGGTATCATTATAATCGACCTGGGGACCATTGTATATCTATTACATAAAGTGACCAGTTCTTTAGGTACCCTGTGGGGGATTCACACAGAGCTCAGCCTTTCAACCCCCACTTGTGTGGCTTCTGGGGCATGCACTGAACCATAACTGATCTCCCTTTGAAAGCAACCAGACTTTCATCCACGTATAGTTCACGATCCGGTGCATATAGTGTTTGAAATTACCATTAGGTAAATCAATCAGTGGCTGAATTTTGCCTTTTCTGTCAAAATCGATATAGTCTATGGGCAGCAATGTCTGATTATCAACAAGATGGAAAAAAATCCAGATTGACTGCCATCGGTCTCGGCTCATGATATTCCTGAATCCCTTCATCTCTGTGAGGTGATTGGTAGACCAGTAAGCCTCATAGCTTGGGAACTTGATGATGCCCATGTACAATAAAATGCCCATGGAGGCATGCATCTCATCAGGATAAGTGTCTGTGCAGGTTCGGGCAAGTGAATGTCTTGGCAGTGTTTCAGGGGGGTTTTGTTCTGGATATTGGTGGGCAAACCGGTTGGTTTGGTCAACACACATGTGTATAAATTCATCATCCAGCAACTTGGAAAAAATGTCAATTTCTAATGAAGTTTTATCAACTGGGAATTTTAGGCCAGTGCCTGTGGCTGTGCCTTGTTGAAAATTTGGCAACCAATCATCACTGTATGCATCTGACAGATCACCATTGTAGGGCCTGTATTTTTCCGTTTCAAAAAAACTAGAAATTCCATTTCACCAGCCAGAAATTTCAAAATTCAGTTTCAGTAGTTCTCTTTGTATGTAAAATACATTAAGGCAAAACAGCAAATTCTGTTTCAGAGGTGACAAAAATTCATTATTCTGTTCCGTTTCCGTTAAAAACGGAAAAATACAGGCCCTACCATTGTTTGTGCCACCCCTAACTTCTGTTTCAATTTCAGTATCTGATATGTCAAAACCTTCAAAGTCACTTTTGTCACTGCTCGGGCCAACAATTTCATAAAAATGTTCCAAACCAGAAGTTTGTGCCCCATGTTCATCTGTGCTAAAGTTATTGTCCGTTTCTGAATTTTGATCAATTTCCTCTTCAAATGCAAAACCTTCAAAGTCCTATTCGCTGTTGCTTTCGCCAACCAATTTTCTGAAAATTTCCATGGCATCCGCCATGTCTCTTGGCTTCAAATTTCGAGGGACATAAAATTTGAACTTGGGGCACAAAATTCAGTTATAAATCATAATAATAATCACAATTTCATCAGTAGGGGACAAGAGCAGTCAAAGAAAAAAACAAAACAAGAACAAGAAATTGTATTTTATATTGTTGCATGTTTCTTTAAACATACTTTGTGTAATTTTGAGAAATTTATGTAATGCTTGACAACTTATAATGTATGATAGGTGTACACCACCTACAACTTAAAGGTAGATAGGCCAGGAAAACTTTTTTTGATTGGTTGCACAATTTACACAAAAATAAATTCTGTCAAACTTTTAGGAAAGGCAATATTGATTTATGGAATTATAAATGCAAAAGATGAAGAGGCCCAATTGAACATGGGGAAAAATATTAGTAATTCTCAACATGGTAGCCACTTTTTTTTTGGGGGGGGGGGGTCTGTGACCTTGTATTTTTATCATGTACTATATACTCGAACAATAGCTTTAGGATCTCTTTATTTCACTTTTTATTAGCAGTGGTCAGAGGGGTAAATGAGTTTTTATTTTTATTTTTTTTGCCGGTCATTATCATCGTTGCAAGCTATCCATGTAGCGATCACTCCTTGGTGAAGAACCTTCTTACACGCAATATTTACAAGCCATCATACAAACATTCACGTGGTGCGACCATGTTTGGCTGGTCAAGGTTGGCACTCACTTTTTTCACAAAAAGCCAACGACACATCAAACTGGAGAACCCATGTATTAGTCATCTCGATGTACTATAGGGCTATCCAGATTAAATGATGATGTTTAAACTAAACAAACTGATTCAAAATAATGTTGGAGTGTGTTCCCGGCCACTGAAAATATTGATTCCATTTGAAAGACTTTCGTTCGACCAATGTAAACATTGCAGTTCTATAGGTAGCCAAGACTGCGAAATAGTGATAATTAATCAGTGAATTTGTTTAAAAATGTGTAAAACTATCAAATGTTGGGATGAAAGTTGTCTGAACTTTCCTTCCAGCAGTACGAGTTTGATAATAATTGCACGGTTGTGTTCATCTTGCTCTGATTCAAATCGTGAAACCACTTGCGCGTGCATCAAAAAGCTTTTGAAAAATCATGGGAATAAAATTGCACTGGACAAGGGAACTAGACAGTGTACCGGTTACAACCAAGTCTCCTCCGACATCAGAAAGAAAGACTCGTATCGTGTTTCTTTTTGTCCTTTTGTAGTAATTGTGCTCAGTTGAGCAGAACAGGATTACTGCTGACACCATGAGCCGGTGGTATATCCATCTCTTTCCACTTCCCTGATCAGCCACATGTCTAATTACACTGGAATTCATGTCCAAACAATTTGTTCATTTGTTCTTTGGCAACATTGTATTCACAACTGGGAAATGATAGGGTGAACCTGGACAGTGAATTCTGACAACTGAAAGTTACCATGTATTAGCAGGTGCCATGGTATCCACAAAGGAAACAACAGCCTCAAGGGAAGCCAGTGGGAAGCTGGGTTTGACCTACATAGTCCAGTTAGTGATAAACCGCTCACTGTTAAATACAAACTTTAAATTGTGGGGAAAAAGAAAAAAAAATACAGTTTCAACAGACAGGCCCTCCCCCCCCCCAAAAAAAAATAAACGAAAATAGAAAAAAAAGCAAACCATTAAACAAACAAAAACTTAACAGCTCTTTCTCACAACTGTTTCAAAGCTAGTCAAGTGCCAATTTTATGATAGTTTCTGTCCTTCCAGGCCATGGTGTTCTGTAACGCCCAGATGGGGTACCAGAAGACGCATAGTTACTCTTGCATCATTTCAGAGGCAATTGTGGCCAAATATAAGAACATTAAGTTTAATTATTAGTTCAGAGACCACAAAATACGGGAAAATCTTTAGCAGGACATGTGCAATCATTTAGTTTTAGGATGCATGAAAAATGCTTGTAACTTGTGTGATTAATTAGATATTTATACCCCAATGCTTGTCAGTGACGTTGTGTTAAAGGACACTTGGTTCTTGTAAATGGATATCTTGATGTTTTTATTTGAACAATGCTGCCAGTGACACTGCGGCTTCACTCAACTCTCGCCAAAGAGTGATTTAACACGTCTCCTCAGCACTGTCCCTCTCTATTTCAAATTTTTTCTCTGGCACCTGGCACCCCTTTACATTGACCATTCTGATAGCCTCATCCTGAAAATAAAAGAGCGTAGCAGTCAAAACCACAGGTTTATGTGAAGGAAAAACAAAGCCATGTGTGGGGATGGAGGAAGGGGGGAGGGAGAGAAGACAAAAGATGAGGATGTCGGATCCCTTTCTAGTCCTCCTACCAGTTGCAAGTTCCGTGAGCAGCTTGGGTCTTCTTTGGAGGCAATCCTACCTGGGATAATTGGGGATTTTGTGTGTCTGCAGGTGCATATATACCTGCCACCAAACATTGAAATAGCAATTCAACACTTTACATAAAGCTTTTAAGGCTGAAAATGATTGGCAGCAAATAGTGATAGATTCATTTTGTAGGCTTAGTGGTCATAAATTACACAGCCAATGATGTTTAAAAATACACACCGGTAATGTACATTGTAATGTACACATCTTGGGCACTAAACAGTAATTGACACCCAGAATATTACATGTACTGCGTCATAGGTGTACCTACTGTTTGTTAGCTAGAGCTAGTAGGCTTACCAACATGGAGGTTGGAGTATAATTATGCATTATACCTGCAGTATGTAATACCAGCGATGTTCCGGGGCAGTTAGCTCTTTGGGGAAAAATTAGTAGTGGTAGGCCGCATTCAACTCCACTGAGAAGGCAATATCTCCTTTCATGCTTTTATTCTAGTCCAGCATCATGATAATACAGTACACATGGTAAATTGTAGCCACCAATAGATGTTACTCAATGTTTCTCTCTATAGTTCTCTCTCTAGTCTCCATTTTTCATCTCTCCTCTCTCCATCCCCATTTTCTCATCTTCCCCCCCCCCCCCTACACAATATTCAACCTTCCATTTTGCCTGCAGAGCCCCATCCTTGGGACCAATGAGAAGCCTATATTGTCCAAATAGGCCATCCATAAGAAAACAGTGACAACTGTTAATTACAGTATATGTAAATTTCTTTGAATTAAACCAATGATATTTACCCAGTATATAAAGGGGAGTAACATTTTTAGAAGCTGACAATGATGGATATTTGAAATACAAACTTCCAAATGAAACTGCACCCAGAAGGATGTTTATATTATAGAGACTTCAAAGCTTAAGATGTAAACTATAGGATTACCATGGATGACCAGACATCCCAATTTTATGGACATTTCTTTCCAACCTGATGACAACTACTTGGTACACTTCCCCTGTACGGCAGGACTGGTAGTGATTGATTACATTACCTAAGTTTAATATGACATTTGCTCTCTTCGTGTGTGATCTTGGTAATCTGGTTATTCTAGCAGTAATGTCATAAGAATATATATATTATAAAATTTTACATGACCCATGGACCTCCACATCCACAACAGCGACTATGGCAGATATCTCTGGCCTGAGAGTGCAGAAGGAATCAGAACTGTCAGTGCCCACAAGCATATTAATTAAAGCATATATGCTTTGTTTGGGGGGGAGGGGAGGAGTGGGAAGGGAGTGGCATTTTGAGAGGTAGTGATGCAAGTAACTCCCCAGGGTCAGAACCTTTCGGTAACAACAGATAAATCATATTTTACTGTAGAGCCTTTATTGTAGCAGTTAATCGAATCATCCAATACTGAATGGAATCGTTCTGACACATATAAGGGGTGCTCACACTACAAGTTTCTTCCTTCGATTGTGTACCGTCGACGGGATAACTCCTATTTGTAATTAGAGTCAAATACAGGGAGTTAATAAGTGTGACACTGATAGCGGTCACACTATCAGCAAGATCAACTCACTAGAGTCAAAGGAATGCATAATCAGATCAACTACTGCATTTGTGTTTACACTTAAATCTTCCTGCAATCACATTCACAAGGGTTACCATGGAAACTTTGTTGTGGTTTAAAGATGGCGGGAAACATGGAAGTGTTGCTACCATGTGCTTTTGCTCTCTCCCTTCTAATGATGAATTTACAAAGAATTCACATTCACCAGTGCCTAAGAAAAGCAGATTTTAAAAGGAAACGAGCCACTCGACGAAGGCGATTCCTAGAACAAAGGAAACAATGCAGGAAAGTATTTTTATTTGGTTTACAGTTGCTTACATCTAGCTTTGCCAGGGCTGAATAAAGTGTGTGGTGCAGGGATAGGTCTAATCAGTGGTGACAAAATGTGAAGATTGGAGGATGGACAGAGAGAGAGTGGATTCAAAACTTGCATGTTGCAAGGTCTACATTCCTCTATCTTCGTAGGGAGCTGGAGCCTTATATTTGCCAAAGAAAAACATTTAGAATGCCGATTTATGTTGAACGAGGGTGGCAATAACATTATGGAGATTGGCCACTTATGTTGAGTACAGAACAATTGGACACTTGTTTGGTGTTGCTGGATCCACACTCTGTATGATTGTCCTAGAAATGTTCAAGGTAATTGGTTAGATGCTTGGCCCACAGTATCCCAACTAACAAAATTTCGTTGTGACAACGTTGTAATAACGTTATACTTACGTTGTGGCAAGGTAATTGTGTATGGTTATTTTAACGTCGTGACAACGTTGTTGTCTAACGTTATATCCCAACGTTGTTTTGTGACTTGACAACATTCCCACAACGTTGTTGTCTGACATTTCAAGCCTTCAAAACTATAAAAAATGAAACAGAAAAACCAATGAAGAACGCTGATAGTGATGCTTCATACCATTTTATTTACATGTACACAGAAGTAGCATAAGTGGACATTGCCACCCTGCCATGTTCTACTGTAAAAGCAGGTGACTCACGTAATATGATTCTAGTTGAACAGTAGCCCATCTGGACCGTGGGTGCACACCTTAACGTGGCTCTTCTGTGTCATCCTGGTCATGGCTAGCGTCTTCTGGGGTGTTCTTTTTCGCCTTCTGTGGAAATTATAAACAGCAAAATGTAGACATAAATGAATAACTACCAAAAGAAAATACAGAAACATATTTACTTCCAAAATCACAGTAACTTCAAGGTGACTGAAATTATTTGATAATACCCAACAAATAGAGAGCCACTGCATATTTATTATAGCCTCCCAAATGCCCCAACGCATTATCACAAAAGACCCTGCAAAAGATTTTGTGATGACATTGTGTAAGACAATGACTACAATTCCATAGCCACACGAATTGCTGATAATAACAATGTCTATGTCATGTCGCCATACATGACTGTAAACCTACTCCATCATGTCCATAGCCTTTATTCAGGACCCTTAACGCCATGATTGGCCTTGAAATAAAACGTTTTGATGAATAATAAAATGTAGACAATTTTAAAGGTGTTCGTTGGTCCTAATCTGTTACCGGTGCATATAAATTGGTATCAATTAACCAAAAAATCATAATTTATGCAATTCACCTGCAACCACCCGGATGATCATATCTTTGAAGGCAGATCTACATAATCAATCGAAGTTATACTCGCATTACTACTCACTTGGAACGATAATTTACATGTGCAGTATACCTTTTCTTCTCCAAAACAACATAACATAGAATTAATTTTATTTGGAGCTAGCATTACAGTCAGGATGAAAATTATGCCTTGGTGTATTAGTTATATAAATTTGAGCTTTCAGTTTCATTTGTTATATTATTTGGAATATTTGCTAATTTCCAGTTGTATGTTTTATTCCCCAGTTGATTAACACATTTGCAAGTTACCTTATATCTTGCCCCTCCACGTTGATTGGGTGCATGCTTCAAGACTTCAGATATTGTCTCCTCTATATCTGACACCTTTGTGCTTGGATGCAAGCGGAGACATGCTTCTGTAAATGTAAAACAAGCAAGAAACTATATGATATCCTGCAGTCAGGGACAATATGTTAAGTCCTCTATGCACTATATTTTGTAATTTCAACCCATTTGGTTGATAAAACTGCATAAAGTTTGGTAGTGGTATTGGTACAGGAAAATCACCATATATGCATATGTATAATAAAATTGAATGAATCTTTTGACAATCAACAAACATGAGAGTGTACTGAACATGATCAAAGAATACCTTAATCCTGCGTGATTCAATCAGATAAATTCTGTTCTTCCTTGGGATCTAGTTAATCACATATAGACACATATACATATGCATAAACATTTTCATATACATTTACATACATATTCATTTACAGATGTGATCTTACCTGGAAATGGTAGAGAACAAGATTTTGTTTATTTTTTCAAAGCATCATCAATAACATCTTGATTCAAGATTTTTATTTATTGTTGAAATGTGTTTTAGTAAACTCAGTTTGAGTTAGGACCAGTATAGAAAATAGTAATACATGTATATACAAATACCTTACACTTTGCTTACATGACAGATAAATATGTTATAATTTAACAGAATTACAGCACATAATCTGGCCACCATCGTTATCATGAACTGAATGATATTAAAGATGCAATACATACATGTATGTGCTTCAACCTAAAAGAAAGTGGACGAAATGACCAAAACATATTTAGGCATATTAATATATAATTATGTTGTGTATTTAAATAAATCATTTACAAGTATGTTACCTTTAAACTACATTGAAACAAATTAAAGCTGCAGTTATTAAATGGCCTGGCTTAAGATATACTGCATGTTCAATAGGTTTTGCCCATATACATGTATCACTGAGACACAAGATATGGTGATGCAATTGGATGCTGCATAAATTTCATTTATTTCTCAAAACTAACTTCAGTCACTTATACATTCAAATTAAGTGCACAGCAATATGAAATTGATGCTTATCAGCATTTACCTTTTCTCAAGTTTGCTTGGAACCTCTGAGGCGGATGTTTCCCTGCCATTGCTACCCTCCTTTGATGTGGATGGTACAGGTGAACTCTGGGTATCCATAAGCCTCAGGCGCTTAAGTTTGGGGGGGGGGGGGTCCTCTTGCAACTTCAGCCTCTGTGCCCTCTTTTGATGTGGATGGCACAGGTGAGGGCACAGGTGAACTTTGGGTATCAGCAAGCCTCAAACGCTTAGGTTTTGGGGGTCCTTTGGCAACTTCAGCCTCTGTATCACTTTCGTCACTTTCAGTGTAGGGATCACCCTCGCCACTGTCACTTGAATTGTCTGTGGAATGTTCACATAAGTGCCATGAAAGTAGTAAATAGAGTGCTACTTCTGTAAGCAGACTATATGAATATACAGCATACATGATCAGTAAAGTGCTAAGCTTTAGATGTAACTCTTATTATAATGGACACTTAAAATACAGGTTTCAGTGCGGATCATGTCTTGCCTGCATATGCAGACCATCAATTTCACTGTACATGTATCTGTTTTACAAAGATACAGCTGTTTCAGGTATGGCCTGTTTTGTTTTTGTTTTTGTTGTTTGGTTTTTTTTTTTCATATAAGTAGCACACTACATGTTATTCAGGCAATGATTGTAATCATGATTCATGGGATTAAAAAGTTTTACTCTGCATGGGCTGTTCATGCCGGCAAAACTTAAGTATATTGGCAACTAAAATGGGTATTGAGAAGATGTTTATTCCACATAGGTGAAGACTATGATCTTGTTTCTATTAAATTTAAGACATACAAAAATATCAGTCACCAAGGTTACAATCACATTTTGATCAAACGAGTACTTAGTTTTTGAAGAGAGAGAGGGTTAATGTGTTACAGGGGTACAGATTGCTGACACCGAATGGTATGCCAAAACCTTGTTCTTGATTGACAACAGCTACATGCACTGACCCAAAGCATATGATAACAGAATTTGAAGTTATTTATAAAGCACTATCAACTGAAGGGGCATTTAGAAAGGAGCCCAAATAGACACAATCTTACTTACCTGCTTCTTGAGGGGCACTGGAGAAGTTCTGGTGCGGCTCTCCTCCAGACTGGCAAGAAGTGTCCCATCAGGGGATCCAGCTGTATTAGCTTGCAACACAGCACAGTGAAAGGCCAACAAACAGTCCTGCCTATTGACCTGCACACCTGCAAGTTGGAGAACATCCTCCACAGGGTATCCTGTCAATTTGTGGAATTCTGTCTTCACCTCTGGCTCAGAGTAGCTGACTAGGCTGTACTTCTTGGAGGCACTAGCAAGGGCCTCATCGTCTGGTCTTCACCTCTGGCTCAGAGTAGCTGACTAGGCTGTACTTCTTGGAGGCACTAGCGAGGGCCTCATCCTCTGGTCTATCATCTGCAGTTTGTTTCAGGCGAAGGGCCACAGGTAAAACGTCCTTTCCTTTCAAGGAGTGTCTCTGCTTCAGGTATGTAACAGGGGGGTCGGCTGAAGCCATAACCTGTATGTCTTGTTCAGATGACCAGTGGCAGTATAATGCTTGGACAAGACAACAGTACACCAAGCTGGACCTGGAAGCCCACAGTTCCAGGCAACAAGAAGTATAGCGAATACAAGACTCCACTCATACATAAAACAATGGAATGCATATCAATAAGGTTTGGGGCAAGAAGAGAGCCCCAAGCTTCCGCCCAAAAAAGGGTAAAAGAACAGGGCACAGTCAATCACATGCTAGAAAAAGGGCTTCACAAGAGAAGCCGCCACCCAAGAAAAAGCCAATCATAGAGCTAGAACCACAATTAAAACACTAAAGGAATGCAACACTAAGATCCACAAGGGTGGTCAGAGCATGACAGGTCGAAATGTAATGAATGTCCAATACCAAAAGAAGAGGGTGAGTACGTGCAACTTTGCTTGCAAAAATCTAGAAGGGGACCATATGGGACTCCTCAACAGGCAAATGTCAACAGCCAAAATCAAGGGACAGCAAACTATAGCATCCAATATCAACCTAGTGCCGCCAAAAACTGTCAAACAGGAATGTTGTTGAACATTAGCAACAAATTATAGTATAGCACCACATAGTTGTAGAGCAATAACCAAAGCTAGGTGAAGAAAGATGGGGAGAAAGCCTATGAGTAGACCACACAAAGGGTCAAATTGAAGACCCATGCAAACCTTAGCTGAAAACCCAGATACGCCAAAACTTCAGAAGGAAAACATCAAATAAATGTACCAAAACACATATTTATATTTATATATAGACAAGCAAAAGGGACATATGTGGGTATAGACCCCTGCCCCCCATACACACGCACACACACAATGAAAGGAAGCTCCCCAGGTGAATAGCAATGATGCAGTACGATAGATAAGATAAGATAAAGATAAACTTTATTGCCTCCGTATACAAGTGTACATTGGATTTGCAGCAGTAAAGTGACACACATGTAGGTATAAAGACAAAAAAGAAAATTGGTTATGACAATGACATACACATCCATACTCAACATTATATGGTTTGTGACTGGGACTAACATATCGAGGTCTCCAGCACTAAGTAAATACAAGAACAGGCTTTTTTCTGGGAATTTATCCACTTGTGGTTTCAATTTCCTGAGGTAAGTCATCATTTCTACTCTACTTTGTAACACATTTGTATTTGTGCATTTAAATAAACAGTGGAACTCATCGCCCACTTCCTCCATATCACATTTTTTGCATATTCTTTCAGCATGACTGATATTTTGGAAAATACCTGTCTCAATAGGTAGTTTATGAGCTGAAATTCTGCCCTTGACAATAGATTGTTTTTGTTTTGAATTTAACTTGCTTGTCAGGTACTTTTCCTTACCATATACTTTCTTAAGCCGACCACATAATTGTAACTTTCCCTCCTGTACACACTTTTTGAAGTATTGTTCATACAACCCATACAAACTACTTTTGATTTCGGTACATTTTAAACTATTTATTTCTATCATCCCACATAAATTTTCAACATTTCTTAGATATGTTGAGTGACCTGATGTATGTAATTCATGTTGCATGGATAATGCTTCATTTACTAAAGGATTACCACATCCTTCCTTGATCCTATTCCAATACTTAAAAATACTTTCAGTTACATTCACTAGTAAATTTATTGGCGGCGTATGCTGCAGTTCGGCGGCAGACAGTGGTACACAGCGGCAGAGAGTGGTGGCCAGCAGCGGGCGGCGGCAGGACCGCCACTGTCTGACACTGAAACCTAATTGAGACTTCTGGGGCTCGGCGGCAGACAGCGGCACATGGCGCTGGCCAGCGACAGAGAGCCTTTTGCCGCTGTATGCCGCTATATGACGCCAACCACCGCTATCTGCCGCTGGCTACTGATCTGTCCTCACAACTGCATTATTTTAAGTGTAAAATATGAATCCAAGTGAATAGGACGGAAAGGAAACCATGTGTACCCATTCATTTATGGCTCATAACACTTCAGTTGCTTCATTGAGTCATATTAATCGGTTCATTCACCTATATGCATGTACACATCAATAAGTTTTATTTTCATTTGCTCATGCCTGACAGTTCACTTGCATTCACATGGATATTGCATTTACATGTAGACATAAGAGGCAAACATTTCTGTTTTCACATATCATGTATTTATCGAGTATAAAGTGTATATGTAACACTATCTTGATGTTATACACTTTCCCATTATATTCAAATACTTGGTCTTGCAAACGACCCATCTCCTGAACAAAGTCCTGTAAGTACTGATGCACTGGATCTTGCTTCGACTTGCCACAATAAAGCCCAATGACACAAGGATCAGAACCAGGAAACTCCCTAACTAAAGCAACTATTGGCCAAAGACTCTCATTTGTACTGTTGAAAAGTGGTAAGCCATCAATATTCAAGTGAAGAGTTAAAATATCAACATTGTCCAGTTGTGACTGTGAAGAGATGGTGGCCAACATGGAAACAAGAGATTTCTCAATACCAATGTAGAAATAATTCCCCCTGCAACATTCTTAATGTCAGATTGCACTGGTGTAACTAAAAGTGTTCTTGGGTCTTTTGGTAACTCCAAATTAGACTGATCCAGTATTTGCAATAAGTGTCCCAAAGCTGCATGTGAAATATTAAATTTTGTTGCCCAGTCTGCCAAGTGTTCCCATGTATTATAACCATCTTTGCTGTCAGTGCTACTGGTATCACTATCACAATCACTGTCTTCATCATCCAAATGAAAATTAGGGGTAAGAGTACTCTCCAGATATTCTAGGTTGTCAGTTTCATTATGTAAATCCTGGTCTTCCTCTAATACATCACTGTCATTAGAACAATTGAGTGTATGTTTTGGACTAACAAGACTTTGAACATCTGTGCCCATGCTGCTACCATCACTGATATTATTCAATCCAGGGATTTGAACATCTGTGCCCATGCTGCCACCATCACTGATATTATTGAATCCAGGGCTTTGGAAATCTACATCCATGCTGCCGCTAACACCAATATCCTTCAATCCATGATCTGTTGAGGTATCTACATGGGGTTCAGACTGCTCCTCTAAACTATTAAGAGTATCTAAAACTCTTTCTCTAAACGCCTATGTTTTGTCCTCTCTGAACACCCAGAATATGCTATCTTACCTGTAAGCCCAAATGTACAAACTATTACATGAATCTTAAATATGTTTAAAATTCATAATCAATAAGATCTGATTGGAGGACTGTGTAAACCGCTCACATGTGGCCTATTGACCGTACTATTATTTAGAGTATTAAGAGAGATAAACATTTACAGGGGTATTCAGTGGTATTTTTCTTGTGACGAACGGGATATTTTGGAGAATTTGAAAGTTTATAACTTGTACAAATTTCCTTTTTCATTACTTTTGCCAGATAATATCTTGCATTATGACCTGAAAAAGAATCTAAAGAGGGGGAAAAATATATAATTTTCTTGTCAATTCTCAAGGAAAATATACATGTAAGCGTCAAGAATGGGAAAATTTCAGACATGGATTTTTACATGAAGGCAAATATATGTCCAAAAGTCTGCTCTTGTTGCAATTGTTTCATATTTTAATGTCCACTCTCTTACAATTTTTGTACATAGAAATTGGAGTTCTTCAATTCGAGGACTTTTTGAAAAAAACAAATTAATAGCATCCCAGACAGGACATGAGAGTCTGCCATGGACAGGACATGTTTGTCCACAGGAACTGAATGGACAGTTATGTCAACGCATTTCAGAATATTTTTCATAAAACACGTAGTTGGTGTTCATGCAGGAACACTTATTCATAATAATTTGTATTAAATGGCAGGTCATTTTTTTATCAAATTCATAAAAAGGCATGATGGATGGCAGATTTTATTTTTATAACACTTTTCACCTGAATTAATGTTAAAATTCATTCATACAAGACTTCAGAAGAAGTCACGAATTTTGACTTTTCATGATGAGAGGAGAAATATTTTTCCAAGAATGAATATCACTTTGGAAATTTATTTTTAAAACATCAGTCTTTCACTGAGAAAAAGTAAAAATTTTACTCATTAAATGTGTAAAAAATTTATTTTTGTTAAAAAAAAAACTATAATTTTTATATATAAAAATGGTAAAAGATAGGGTGGCTGTATGATGCATATTTTTTTGCACTGTTTTCAGGTCATAAGGTAGGGTTACTGGCAACAAGAATTTTTTAAGGGTGGCCAGAGGTTCTTGTTTTGCATTTTGTTATGAAGGGAAAAAGATTGAATAAGTCCATGAAAAATGTTTTTAGGCTTTAACAAAATCTAACAATGTACAATACCGTGTTTTATTTGCAATTCGGCAAATATCACTATGAAATCAGCGTAGGCTACTTGGAAAACTGCTGTTTCAGCTGTACAGAAGTCACAAAAATCAGAATTTGCTTGAATTATGATCAGGTATTTGTGATTTGTACATCTCTCAAAGTTAAAAATATGCTATTTTAGGAAAATAAACTAAAATTTGGGGGGCGGCCCAAAAATAGGGGCGGGGGTGATGAGAAACAGTAATATCTTTCTAATGGGCCTTATCAACAATGACTTTTAGCATGTTTAGGATTATTATGTAATTGGGTCCTGTTTTACACAAAATAACTGCATCTACACATAAAGCTCTTTCCTTTGCAAACTAAAATAATTAAATTGCCAAAATGAATAGGTCTAAAAAGATGCCTGAATTGAAAGTAAAATAAGGAATTTTGATAATAGATACAAAAACACAACTCTGTACTCAAGTTTAAGCAAGAAACACGTTAGCCCCATTTTAACTGAACACTGTCATTAATTACACGGAGGGAGAGGCAAAGGTATATGAACAGTCCCCAGTGATGATGGGTGAAGGCATCGTCTGATGCTGGCAAAAAAGAGGGGAAAATTTAATACATATCTAACAGTTATATTTATTTTCTATATGTATTTCTCCCTTTCTTGCTGTGCCAAAATTTATCCAGAATGAGTATTTGTACGGACAGTATGCCTACATCACAGTACATGTAGTCTTGCACGGTTGAAGTGTGTGGCAATAATGGAGTCATTTCAGTAATGTGTTTGAAACCCGGAGACATATCCATCATTGTTTAGACACGATGACGGATAATTTGGGGTTCTATAATAGTCTGTTACATTTCTTCACATACCTGGTAACATATGAAGCACTTACCTGTATTTTGTAAACACAAAGGAGTCTAATGTCTCTGCCCATTAGGCGTTAGTCGTTACTGCGTTAGCCTGGCTTGAAAATGGCGCTGAGTCAGGTAACGGCGGGAAGATTGAAATCTCGCGAGATCAGCTGTCAGATGCGACCAGAAGCCTTGCGGGAGGCACAAAATGACTAAGTTTCTCATATTTACAGATATACTTAACAACCACCAAATTTAACTTTTCGTCCGCAATTTACAACTGGACTTTATTTTACTTAGAAAATGATAATTTGACATCGAAAAAAAAAATCAATATTTGCCCATGTGGGCCCCACCTCAAGCCCACTTTCCAACCCATCAGAAGCCCATGCCCAGCACAGCCCAGCACAGCACAGCCCAGCACAGCCCAGCACGCCCACCAAAAACCCAAGCAGGCCCCATCTGGGCATGCTGGCGGGGACAATGCATTGGATTGGAAAAATTTGTCATGAATTAACACAGTCATTGGACTAGCCCGGCATTTCATCCTCACATTGAGTATGGAGACCTGATACCCTCTACACCCTCTTGGGACCACTGCTTATTACCTTATCACTAAACAGTATAACACTACCCATTACATGGACAGCTGGAGATTGTTATGACTGACCAAGATGCAACCAGACCATGCGTAGGAATGTACCAAACCACTGGCAATATTTATATCACAGTGACACAAAAAAGAAGTATTCTCTGTGTTCCTGGTCAAGGGACCGAGAAACCACAGGTTCCCACTAGTCTGAAACACAAACGCATAACTTCGACACAAGTTAAATGTTTTTGTATTTAAAAGTCACAAGTAAAATACAAACATGTGTAGTGCATAATATCCCACATATTCATCTTATATCTGAATTGCCGAGTCATACCAATATGATAGGAGCAAAACTAACATGCAGCAGCCAAATATAACACACATTCAATGCATAATACAGTCAACTTCATCCATATACTGTCTGTAAACACTTAAAAATTCTGGAATTCCATTAAAAAAAATATGGACCTTGAAGGTGTGAAACACACAGCCACTTGTTTAAATTCATGGAAAACCCAAAATTATCCTATTGCATTAGTTTTTAAAATTGACTCTTACTTTTTATATCTACATATAAGTTTCTGCTGTTTTGCAAATAATCTATCCACTAAAGTTAACAATACTGAGCAAAATAATCAAGTAAAGTATTATGTCTCCCGGTGGAAGCCAGGGGACATATTGGTTTAGTGCCTGTTTCTTCCGCTTCTTCTTGTTCATGTTCTTCAACACTTGGTTTCCGTGCGATAAGTCTTGAAGGACTTGACAGAATTTGATGAAACTTGGTAGGATTATGTATCTAAGCAAGACCTAGGTTGGGATTGTATTTGGGTGACCTTGACCTAATTTTCAAGGTCACAGGGTCACTTATGTGAAATTGGTTTCCGTGCGATAAGTCATGAAGAACTTGATGGAATTTGATGAAACTTGGTAGGATTATGTATCTAGGCAAGACCTAGGTTGGAATTGTATTTGGATGACCTTGAGCGAATTCTCAAGGTCACAGGGTCACTTTTGTGAAATTGGTTTCCATTCGATAAGTCATGAAGAACTTGATGGAATGTGATGATACTTGGCAGGATTATGTATCTAGGCAAGACCTAGGTTGGGATTGTATTTGGATGACCTTGAGCGAATTCTCAAGGTCACAGGGTCACTTATGTGAAATTGGTTTCCGTTCAATGTCATGAAGAGCTTGATGGAATATGATGAAACTTGGTAGGATTATGTATCTAGGCAAGACCTAGGTTGGGATTGTATTTGGATGACTTTGAGCGAATTCTCAAGGTCACAGGGTCACTTATGTGAAATTGGTTTCCGTTGGATGAGTCATGAAGAACTTGATGGAATTTGATGAAACTTGGTAGGATTATGTATCAAGGTAAGACCAAGGTTGGGATTGTATTTGGATGACCTTGACCTAATTTTCAAGGTCACAGGGTCATTTATGTGAAATTGGTTTCTCTGCAATAAGCCTTGAAGAACTTGATGAAAATTGCTAGAGTAATGTATCTAGGTGAGAGCTAAAATAGGATTGTAATTTTCAAGCAAACTTGGTCATTTGTAATTTGTTATCACCTGTAGCTTATTCATAGGCGTAAGTGTTCCACTGGGAGACATTTGATTTTCTGTTGGAAAATCAGTCTGTTCTTGTGAAAAGATGGATTCATGACATTAAGACTTGGGCTATGCAGAAATACTGTAACTTCAGTCCTAGCCTTCATTTGTAGGATCATCTATAATAAAGCAATAAAACCTAGCAGCAGCTTTACCTGCAACGATCCCCGTCACATATATTGCACATACTGGACTATGAATCGCATCCTTCATTTCTTTGCATTTGTGTTGTATTGCATATTGGACATTGCAATCATAAACTTTCCATTTCATGCACAAGAATATGGAATTAAAATATAAATACATTCTGCAGGGTCGTTAGTTATGTGCAGCTTGAATTCATATGATGACAAGGGTTCACAGTTCAGTTACATCATAGATTCAATTGTTGCTTGTTGACTCTCCAGTCGAAACACACAGATATTTCAATATAAGTTTGGTATGAAGAGAGCTAATTTGCCGTCTTGTTGACACACATAAGTGTATATAAGCACTAAATATATCCCGATGTCATTGCTTGGTATTGATGTTCAAAGTCTTAAAACAGATATAGGCACACTTCTCAGCAGACAAGGAAGTGTTTATGTTCAAACATGAGCGTAAATAATTTTTATTCAATTGTTGACGCATATTCTTCCATGAAAATACAGAACTACTTCACTTTTGTTGACCTCATGGTGTTGACTTAACAGTTGCACTCTTCCTAATAATATAACTACATTTGGTAGCGGGCCAGGTGAGCAGGCAAACACAAGAGAAAATATATTAGGTCCAGTTAAATCGTTGACTTGATGCTTTTGACTTGACAATGCATCCAACTCATGAAAAGGAATAAAGTAAATAATGTTGATAGAGTAATTAATCGATTTGGCACTATCATAAATATGTATTTGGGTCCATGAACAGAAATACAACTGTGTACATTTGGCCATGGATGAGCAGGCTTTCAAGTTCAGAGATGTCATTATGTGAAGAAATAGTGCAAGTCCAGTTGAATTGTTGACTTGATGTTGATTGAACAGTATATGTCCAGTCCACAAACAGGCATAAATTATACACATTTGGCCATGGATCAGCAGCCCTTGAAGATCAAAGATGGGCATCAATAATGTAGGTCCAACTGAGTTGTTGCATCGATGGTGTTGACTTATGAACATCATATTCAGTCCATAAACGTGAATAAAACTATGTACATTGGGCCCATAGATCAGCACGGCATTAAATTCAAAGATGTCATCATGTGAACAAATTATGTAAGTACAACTGAATTGTTGACTTGATGATGCTGGCTAAACATACATTCAGTGATGTGATTTACCCTCCTGAAGTCTGAAATCCTTCCCGGTGGTCTTTCTGGGCCCCTTTTTTTTGCCTAAAAAGCAGTATATTTCCTTGTTATAAAAACAAGTTTCAGTCATTTTGCATAAAACCAGTCCCTGCCTTGAAAGGGCAATCACATGCCTGATACATATTCAGTCCATAAACAACAATAAAATTATACACATTCGGCCAAGGCTCAGCAGGCGTTTAGGTTCAAAGTAATGCAGGTCCAGTAGAATTGTTGACTCAGTGTTGACTTGACAGTACTAGTGCGGTCAGTCCATAAACAAGGATATAACAATGTACATTTGGCCGCGGATGCGCAGACCTTCAACTTCAAAAATGAGAATAAAAATAATGCAGGTCCAGTGGAATTGTTGACTCAATGTAGTTGACTTGACAATACCAGTGCGTTCAGTCTATAAACAAGAATATAACAATGTACATTTAGCCGTGGATGAGCAGACCTTCAACTTCAAAGATGAGAATAAATAATGCAGGTCCAGTGGAATTGTTGACTCAATGTAGTTGACCTGACAATACCAGTGCGTTTCAGTCTATAAACAAGGATACAACTATGTACATTTGGCTGCGGATGAGCAGACCAGTAAGTTTATAGATGAAAATATATAATGCAGGTCCAGTGGAATTATTGACTCAATGTAGTTGACTTGACAGTACTAGTGCATAGACAGTCCATAAACAACGATACAACTATGTACATTTGGCCACGAATGAGCAGACCTTTAAGTTCAAAGATTGGAATAAATAGTGCAGGCCCAGTTTAGATTCTTGACCCAATAATGTTGCCTGACAATATGTACTCAGTCTATAAAAAGGAATTAGGCATCATGTTGACTTGACAATGCATTTTGTCCATAAACCGGGGTAAAACTATATATATAGAGAGAGAGAGAGAGAGAGAGAGAGAGAGAGAGAGAGAGAGAGAGAGAGAGAGAGAGAGAGAGAGAGAGAGAGAGAGAGAAGAGAGAGAGAGAGAGAGAGAGAGAGAGAGAGAGAGAGAGAGAGAGAGAGAGAGAGAGAGAGAGAGAGAGAGATGCAGATGAACAGGCCAAAGAGTTCAAAGATGAGAGTCCATAGTGTAGACCATGTTGAATTATCGACTTAACAATGTTGATTTATATATATATGTATATGTATATATATATATATATATATATATATATATATATATATATATATATATATATATATATATATATATATATATATCCATATATATATACACAGATATATATGTATATATACATATATATATAAGTATATATGTATTGCAGGTCCAGTTGAATTGCGGAATACACAATGTTGACGTGACAATGCGTTCCGTTAAGTCATACGCAGAATAAAAAAATGTACACTGGGCCATGGATGAGCAGGACTTTAAATCCAAAGATGAGAGTAAACATTGTAGGTCCAGTTGAATTATTGCCTTATTCTGTCCATAAATAGGAATGAAAACTATGTAAATTGTGCCACGGATGGGCAGGCCTTTAAGTTCCAAGAAGAGAGTAAACATGTGAATGAGCAGGTTAAGTTAGTGATGAGAGTGATTGATTGAGTTGTTGACTCCATGATGTTTATGACCATGGCTATGAAATACCTCTGCCTACAATACAGTTATAGTAAACTTGCAAGTCAAGTTACTTTTGTGCTGACCAATGTCTAATTGTACAATCAGCTATGGAGTAGAAGTTCATCCACAGATTTTTCTAGCTGGGGGTGATACTTTCTGTTGCATTCATCATAACTGTGGCTTGGAACACTTCTTGGAGAAATTTGTCTCATCTTTCTTCTTGCTCCCTTTTGTGGAGTATCTTGTTTTGTTTTCTTTGGTCCCTTCTCACTGCTGATAATTTCTCTGCAAGTACATCTTCTGGTATCTGTAGCAGTTCATTCATGTTATCAAACTGACAATCTTGGCCCAAGTTAAGCTCTATTTCTCCATCTTTCTTTATTAAAACGCCTTTTGCAAGAAAATCAGGAGTTGGAGCTTCTGGTGCCCACAGTGTGAACAGATAATCCAGTTGACATTCCACCAATTTTGCTAGATTATTCAGTGCTGACACAGGTGGCATCCACAATTGTGGATTTCTCTGCTGCGTTGCATTTGATAGACAGCTGTCGGATCTCTTCCAAAGTGAAGGCTGAGGATGGTACATTTGCAGGAGAATACAGTTCTTTCATCAGTTGTATATGCATGTCTGTACTGATGGTTCCACCACAGTATTTGCCATCTGCCCCAACTTGTAATTGTAACAGTTGGAATGAGAAATGCAAGCTCCTGGTGAGAGAGGTGAGCACTTTGTCATGGGATATATTTTGCATTTTCAGAAGGAAGTCATTTCCTCCAATACACAGTCCAAATGCCACCCTAATGGCAATGTCCTGATCAGAATATGCTGTCTCCAACACTTTTGTAATTTTGGTGATATTGTACAGGTATGAATGTTGCTTCTAAAGCAGGGCATACACTGGATACATGAATGTTCTATCATCTTTCCTTGGCCAGTGGATGGACAAAGCAGACATGCGAATTGGAATCGCCTCAATGTCTCCAGATGTAACAATACTTAGGATTGCATTCCAGGTTGAAGCTGAGGCAAGATGTCTTTGAACCAGTCAACCTGGGACATTTCCGCTTCACCCTTGTGTTGCTGTATATGGTCAAGGAGAGAAATATTCTTGCTCTTTCCATCATCTGCAAATATAACATGGAGTGGCACACTGAATAGTTGACACTTACATACTTGGGCCCCTGTACAAGTACAACCTTCAAGTTTAAATTCACTGTCAATGTCCAGTATGAGATCTCTGTTGATAGAGATTTTGCAGATGTTTTCTGCCAAAAAGTGCTTATCATGCTCTTCCCTGTTGATGTTGTCAGTATGGCTTGCTTGTCAAATGATTGTCCGCTGATCATTTCATCTCCTTGCTTTAGATGAGATATTGAGCAAGTTGCTTCTCACTGACACTTAGATCTTGTAGCACCCTTCAGATCATCAGGTGTGAGTCTGTACTTTTCTTCACAGATTACCATTCGTTTAAGAAGTGGTAGATGTCTTAGGCTGCTTTTGAGTACAGTTTGCTCTATGAATTTGACATATTCATCACCTGATGAAGCAAATGTTTTAAATTTGACTCCTGCAAACTGTACTGTAGCCATCTGTACCTGTGATGCCACACCTACTGGTATCTTGCTGACACAACTATGTAACAAACCATGTGTGTGTAGGGATGCCTCTGTCACTTTGTAACTGGTTTTTGCTTTTTGAAGGAGTGGCTGATTTCACTGTTTCTGGGAATATTTTCTCAATACAAGTTTGAAGCAAATTTATCAGTGCTTTTTTCATTCCAGTTTATTTCTGCACTGTTCCTTTTGTGCAGTCTGGCTTTACAATTGCCTGACATGTGTTCATTTAGCTGCTGAGAGACTGTACATTCTTTTTCTCTTTGGCAACTTTTCGTTGGCGCTTGTTCTCTTTGAGTTGCATTTAAGTTTTTTCTGTCTGTACAATGTGGCACGGCATCCTGTGCATTACAGTGCCCTTATTTTGCTTCACCTTGGTAACAAATTCTTTTGGACCCAGGTCTGCACTGATTGAAGGACAATCTTTAACATTAACTCAAAGAGACCATCCTTACAACAGAAGCGTTTGATGAGATAAAGGCCGACGTTTTATATGTATTTGTCCAAACAACTTGTGGGTAGCCTTTTGTATGATCTATCATACACATTCTGCAGTATGGGATCCTTCTCCAATGATACGCCTTTCCTCCTGATGATAAGGGTTACTGTTGGCAAAATATGCTTCAGATCTGTGTCGGATTTTCCAGCTTGGATTTTCCAGCTTGTCGTTTCTGGTGGTTCAAGTTGTGAGGAATTACTTGCATCATTTCTGCTCACATAAATTTCTCAAAAATCAGCATCCCACTTTGCTGCCAGTTGCTCTTGAGTGTTCAACTTGATCTCCTTCAACGAGGAGTCTGCTGCATGTGCAGGCAAAGTTTGTAGGAAACAAATTATGAAGGCACTATGTTATGCTGCAGAGAGACGCCAAATATATTTTGTTGATGCATCAATGTTGGCTGCATTAAGGAGCTTTTTCCAGTCTTTTTGAACTTCGTCATCACATATAAATTTGATGAGATGCAAGAGGCCAGCATTTTGATATCCATTGACCAAATTGGTAATCTTGGACATACGTAAATGGAGCACTGGAAACTGTGGTGAAAAGATATGGCAGATCATGCTGAAGTTTAAACAAATTGTCACCAATTTTATGGTCGGGAGCAAAAAGGATCCTGTCAGTAGCAGTTTCGTCTTGTGGTCTTTCAAAGGGAAAGTTTGCAGTTTTTATTAGAACATCATCCAAAATTTCTCTGAGTTTCCTTATGTCATGATCTTTACCAACAGCAGGGGGTGGATGTCTGTACATGGTAGGCCATGTGTGGCTGGAATCTCACGATTGGCTTTGACTGGAAGAATGTTTCATTTGTGTCACTTACACTTGTATCATGTACAGTGTCTGGTAGTTCACTTTCATCATAATGGTTATATTGGTCTTTGTGTGGAGACACCAATGAAAAAGTACAGTCAAATGGAATGTCTTCTGTGGGGCTGAATTCTCCAGGATCCTCATCAATGTCAGACCATTGCAGTGGAACACAACTAAAGCTTTCAGTGTCAAAGTTTTCTTCACTGATGTTATGGTGTGAAACATCTGGAAACATTCTTGCCATAATTTCCTGCACTTTTTCAGGATCCATACCATCCTCGAGAATTGTGTCTGAAATACTGCCATTGCCATGTTCCATTTTGGGCACTGTGATTCCAATTTGATCATTGAGATCGAGTGACTGAAAGGAAGCATTCAAGATATCATCATTTTCGCTTTCAAGCTCTTTCTCAACTGCTGCCTACAGAAATGTCCCGGAATGTGGAATCTGTGTCACAATGGGTCCAAATTGCCCTGTTGCCCCATTTCATATACTGTGCAAAGTGCCGAGCTGCCTTCTGTTCAGTCTCAGTTAGGGTAACAAGCATGTTAAAATCACCTCTTGTAATTTGGATGGACTTCTTACACGCACATGATTGGGTTCCATCATAGATAGTGGGTTATGCCAATGTTGTACATCTGATGGATCCTTAGGAACACCTTTTATTGTTATCAGCAATGTACACATCTGATAAGAGTGAGAGTCCCCAGGGTTTGGGTCAGAGCGTGATGTAAGGAGAACAAGACTGTCAAGGGCTAGGATCAGGTGGCATTGTTGTAGATTTACCATATTTGTTGTGGGCTCTTCTTGATCATTTGTTTTATACACAAGTGGATACTTTCTGATGAATATATCACAGTTCAACTGGTCTTGGTTGGACTATCTTTTCAGTCTCTGTTCTGCTGCTCGCAAACTCTGGGTGGCCCCACTGTGGGCTGTCACAGAAAACACAGTACTTACACTGTAGTAATTCGCTACAAGCTCATCCTTATATAGGTCCTGAAAGATGCTGCTGTACTCCTTGTTTAAAATATTTAACCAGCTGTCAAAATTAGAATATAACCGGGCTATCTTTGATCTGATGACACTGGGAACGAGTTTTGCTGTCTGTAGACTTTCTTTGTTGATAAAACTCTCCAGTATAATTTGGAACAGTAAGGGCACTTTTAGGGACCGTTCTTTGTGAACATCCAATTGTCTCCAGTCAAGGGTACGTGTATCACTCTCAACTGAACATACTGAGCATTGTGATAAATCTGATACATGTGTTGACAAATCTCTGTTTTTCCACACAAAGAAAAATTTATCAGCCAACTTCTTTGTATACACTGCATCGTGAAGATGGAACCTCTGGTATGACCCACTTTCATTTTGGAATTCAGCCATGCCACCAGGAATGAAAAAATTGATTTCAGATGTGTTCACATTGTGGGGTTCAGATAAAGCAGACTTTATGATGGTAGCAGCCTCTTCTATCTGGGTCATGTTGAGTTCTGTTTTCATTTCAACAAATACATGTATGCCATTTTCATGACTGCAGAATTGTTTCATGACTGCAGAATTGTTTGATACAATCAAGGCAAACAACAGGTTGAAAAGTTGAGCAGCTTCTCCAAAACAATTAAGCTGGGCTTGTGTGCTGACTGCCTGAAGAAGTTTCCCGTTAGACCAATGCTGGCTACTGCATGCAGATGTGAAGGGGGGGGGGGGGGGGGGGGGGTGTGCGCCCCACCAAGAGCTTGCTTCTCAAAAGAGAAAAACTACAAACTCAATTGGCTCCCAAACCAAAGACAACTTTATTCAGCAAAACCTCCTCAATATATAGCAGTGACCCGGCACGACTTTTTACATAAGTGTGTGGTGTTGGTCAAGAACTCTGTATTTGCGCCCTGTCCTTCACCCGTGATCCTATTGTTCTTACATCTTCACAGGGATCGGTTTCTCCAGGCCAGTAAACATAACCATAAACTTTTGCCAAAGTCTGATGTTTTTCTGTCAAAGTGTCTCTTTGTTTTTATTCTTGCTAATTTATTAGTCGAGGTACAGGGTGGGCTGGTCACCAGGTCAGGCGTTATTGCCAGATTTTGTCTGGCCGGGGAGTCACCTCTCCCCCTTAGTAAGTTCACCCAAAGTACTTGTGTAAGGAAATCATTGAAAGGAAATCCTTCGGTTTTTTACCAAACTGACCATGCCCGCTAGATGACCACCAGTGTTTTATGTAATTGCCAAACTGACCGTGCCCCCTACGTGACCACCAATTGTTTTATGTAAGGAAATCATTGTAAAGAAATCTTTTTGTTTTTCACCCCAAATACTTATGTAAGGAACTGACCGTGCCCCCTAGATGACCACCAATTGTTTTATGTAAGGAAAAATTACACACAGGAGATTTGCTTAAGGTACTAGAAAAAGAGATTTGCGTACTGAACTAGAAAAGCAGATTTGCAAAAATCATCCTTTTTCTTAAATACATGTTCAGACCGGGTCTGGACATTACATACGTCCCACAGTTTTAGTTTTGAAATTTCAATTACAAAACTTATAAATCATTCAATATCCATTAATCATGTATTATAATTCACATAATTTATATTACCAGTTGTACTCATCATGTACTGGGCTCTCTCTAGGACATGATTGACTTTAGCCACTGTGGCTAATCCATGTGAATTTCTTGTAGCCACAAGAAATTTATTTAGCCACTCATTTTTCACCCACTTTCAAACATGGTCTCAAAATTATCAAAACATGGCTGCAGGCAAATGCGTGCGGGGAATACCCCCCCCCCCCCCCCCCCGGAAAAAACTATGGCTCCCAAAAAATAACTTTGTCTTTCTTCACCTGAAAAGAAAGTTCAACCACAAATAGTAAAACAAGTGAATCTGAAGTACAAGAAACAAGTTTTATTGGAATATAGGCTTTACACAGACATTTTGAGGTCAGTCTTAATCAGAATGCTGAGATCAATCAACTACTGACTGTGTATATTCATTATGATTTCCTGGAATTGTCTGTATCATGGCTTGCAAAGTAATTTTTACACTTTTATTTTCAGGTCACTGCAATCAGACAGGCAGAGCTGCATGACTAGAAAAATTACAAGACTAGAACATCTGCACAGATCTAGAGTACTGAAATATAATATATAAAAATTTTAAAAATACCAAATGGTTCCTGAGAAATGTCATCAAGACTTCCAAGTTCTAAACTATCACTATCTATTAAACTGAGTGACAAAATCACAATAAAGTTCAGACAAGTCACCATATTATGTCACATGTATCTTGCATTGCATAAATTAAATAAAACTGTATGTGAGCATTTGTAATAACTGTCATACTGCAGGCCAGTGATTGATAACTACTGATATATAAATGGAAGACAAAATTAAGTACTTATCCCTTGCTGTAGTCTGAGAGTTAAAGATAGAATATGCTCACACTACATATGCTACTAGCATATGACTTCACATCTTAAAAATAAATACTAATCATGCTAATGGTCTAGAAATAGAGTGTGTGATGTTCAACTACTGAGCACCTCTTTTATACCCCTAAAAGCACAATGAAATTCACAAAAAGTGTGAAATGCAATGATTAACTGAAGTTAGAATAATAAATGTTTCACTATTGTAAGTTGATCATAGCCATAAGGACGGATAAAGTCAATTTGTCAAAGATTAGAAATCTCCAATCTTACATTCAGCACCACAAGTGTCATTCAGTGTAAAATCTGTAGATTTTATATGTCACAAAATCCAATGTTTTTCTTCCATGATTCAGCATGAAAAAAAATATATATACTATCAATCATTGTCAGCACCTAACTGCAAGAAACACATTAAGCTGCAAAAATTAAATGAATAACTTGATATTTTCATTTTTTTTTTGTTTCTCACTTTTTGACACAATAATAGAACAGCACCAGAAAATAAGGAGCTTGGCATGTCAACTGAAGGAGTGGTCTTGAGAGTGCATTGATGATCAGCAGTGCTGAGGCATCTTATAACAAGTATATAGTCCACTTCAACATTACTTCTTGGTTAAGTCAAGAGGCACATTAATTATGTTGATCAGTTCACAGTCCTTGGCATTGTCATTCTTTTCACTGAGTTTTTTCTTCTCATTTTTGACCATAAGAGAGTAACTTCTCCTGTCTTTTGCTGTTATCCACCTCTCAAATGCACTGGCATAATGGAATGTAGCCACAGGACCTGCTTCAAGGGCCAAGACCATCAGTGTGTCCACAGATTCTACACTGAGAGAATTTCTCAAATCAGTTTTTATGTAGTTATATTTGCTGATAGCCCTCTCACAACTAACTGATGCCCAGATATATATATGGGTCGATTCGAACCTTACAACCACTAATCCAAGATCATTGTGTCAAGAACCACACACATTTATGATCAAGCCACTGAGGTTCATTTCATGTATCATAATCCATGGCTTTTACTTCCTAATCAGTCAATACATCATTGTTAAGTCAATACATCATTGTTATTATTACATCATTGTTATCATTATTACCTCACACTCAATACTGTGATCATTGTTACCACACAATTAATACGTCCCTTCCTGCGATGCTTCCTTTCATGATCACTAACATAATTCATGACCTTATCTGTATCATAGCTCATATATCATAGCTCATGATCACTAACATAATTCGTGATCATTACAATATCTAACAATATCTATTTACAATATCTAACAATTCATAATAATTTAATAATTCTCATAATCCCGTCCACCACCAAAAAAGTTTTGAGGGGAAGCCTCAAAACTATCAACAGTAAACACTACCTGCTGAGCTGTACCATTATTGGGGGCAACTCCCCCCTAGATAGATTACCAACCAAGGCTGAAGAGGTCTATCTCCCCTGGACTTGTGCAAACTCGCCATTACATTTAGGAGGAAATGTAAAAACCTGGTACCGGTACAATTAATGACAATAATGATACGGTAGCTCGGCATCAGCGGACTACAGCCAAGCAAAATACATGATCCGATCTTACAATGAATGTTCACATAAGTTAGCTCAGTATATGATGACAACTGAGGCAAGCACGTGAACACAAAACACTGATAGTGGCGGAACATGTGGGTTGTCATGCCTGAACCTGTATCAATGAATTATGACAGCAACCCAGAGTTTTTCATCTATTGTTAAGCAATGTTCAATCATGTAAGATTCAGTACTTACAAAGTAAAAGGTAACCTGATATTTATACACATCAGGAATTTCACCAACCATCGAGGTGGCAATACCAGTATATTTCACCTTGTAACATTGACCAAATGCCTGGATAAGATGTATCATAATACTTCCAACACATTCACAGGTAAGATAGAACTGATATTACAGGTACAAGTTACTCATGTAAGATGTCATAATAGACAAACATGAAAGACCGGTACAACTTATTCAATAAACTCACAGCAATAAGGGCACAATGTATATCATTACCATTCACAGCACTGGCTCACCAAATGATCAACTGGCCGTGTTGAATCATACACCAAGTAGACAAGTCCTCTACCCCATGTGACAAGCTGTTCTACCTAGTTGGAGATCCAATAACTGTACAGGCACATGAAATACACTTTATCTGTCATTGTGTAGTAAAATGAAATACTGTTGAATCTGGCTGAGTGCTGGAGTCCGTCATTAATTTAGACTCATGTTGGGGGGACTTTCCATGAAACAACAAAGCGGGATGCAACTGCGGTTCAACCTTGTCACCCGCTGGTAAATCTATTGTTTCCGAAGGAGGTGAATCCAGCCACTTTCTCAGCTGGGCTTGAATGACTGTCCTTTTTCGCCAAGCTAGAATGCTCACAGCCAGAGTCGCAGTGACAAGAATTATGGTGCCCAATATGGAGGCTGTTGACATGCCACCTCCATAGTGAGCCCAGTTGAAGCTAGGCGGTGGGTCCGATAAGGGCCCCAGTTTCACCGTAGCAATGGGACTAACTTGGTCAAAATGTGGTTTATCCAATAAGTTCAATGCCTGATCTTGTGTGATAATACTTGTGATGTTTAAGAGGTCAGGTAGGGGCACTTTAAGTGCTGCTACTGAAACATGTCCGATTCTTTCTATGAGACCTGTCAGTATCCATCCATTACCTGTAACAACACACATAGTGGGGACCTTAATCAGGTAAACCCCAGCTACAATGTTCCTTCTGGTACCGGCAGTCCCTGTGCACCGGGTTACCACAGATTCTCCCCACGTGGTGAGGACATACTCCCCATAACTGATTTCAGTTATCTGGATGTCATTGTTCTGCTTCTTCAGTGTTACCTTACACATTCTGAAGTGCTTAGCACTCCCAGATATCAAGGTCGGCACACAGTTCCACCTACTGGTCGTAAAGAGTGGGCCAGTATGACACACCATTGGCTTCCATCCCATTCACCCCGTGGGATGGAATATGTCACCATTTGCGGTGTCCAGCCCTATGTCAGAGCGGTCTACCTGAATTTGAATGGTATAGCCTGATTCATTATAAGGAACTGGCCAAGTTGCTATGTTATAGCGGTGATAGGTCTTCCCATCTACCAAAGGCAGTTTAACCCGATAAATCAAGGTTTCATCACCCCATACAGGATACACATGGGCGTGTTCATAATACCACTGAGAAGGCTGCACCGGGTAAGTTACACTGGATGAGGCTTGCTTTAAAATGTGTGACAATTGCTCTGGCGGGAGTATATCTTCCGTCAGCCGGCCAATCTCCAAAGATGCTTTTTGCCGATAATATCTCTGAATTGTCTGAATATGGGATGTGGTAATTTGTTCCAACAGTGACACTGTTTTATCGAAATAAAATGCCCGTTCCAGTAGGAAAGCATGTCTGTTAGTAATATTCATGGCAATCAACATATTATTGAGATCTGGTTCCAAAGTTTTTGAAATAAGATTAGAGATCTGCCTCATGCGAAATCTGTTCCAACTTACTGCCTTCTGGGTCTGATTCACTACTGTAGTGAGAACATTTACTTGATGGACCACTCCTGTTGTGTGTTCCTGGTGGCACTGATGGCCTTGCGACATTCCTCAACACTTCCATCTGTGGCCAATCCAAACAATGTGTGGCCTATCCCTCCAAAGAAGTCAAACAACCCTCTCTTGACACGCGGCCGGGTAAGAACTCCAGTTTTCATGCGATAATTAACCACATAAGATTTCAATGAACACAATCGCCCCACCCAAGAGCCACAATCATTAGTGCTTATAGCACCCTTTTTCACTGCCTTGTATGCCCGATTAATCATCAAATTAATAGTACTAAATAGGGCAGGATTCTCCTGGGGTGCATCAATTGCTACCAAAATGGTCCATTCCGCCGATTGGACCTGCAATTGGTTGACTTTGGTAATTAGCAGTCCATCTGGCAGGGGTTCTATGGATGTAGCAGCGCTGACAGTTAATATAACCCCAAAGCACATAAATATGCCGCCAGTTCCAGACCTTCCAAGCATTGGCGCTTCGGCTCTACCTCTGTCTCCTGGCATTGTGCTAACAACCTTTTCTGTGCCTGCAGTCGAGTGAAGTACCTAGGCTCTTCCATCGGAGCATCAGTATTTATCTCACTCGGACCAGCTGTCTGGGGCACAAGCGCGGATTCACGGTCTCTTGACCTATCAGATTGGGTATGTGCATCCCACCTACTACTAGAGCGACTACGCATGTGCGTCCAGCTCTGGTTACGTGATGCTCGGTGACCTAAAAAGGTCCGGTTAGAGCTCCTACCACTAAAATCCATGTGTTCCGGCAGCACAATGCCTGGGCGTTCCGGGGTCTCCGTTGGGGTCGCATTACGGTTTATGTCGGGCACTCCCTCTGGTGGTGCATCACCACTACCTAACTGCATGGGGGTGTCCCCATGACTTCCTGACTGACTATTGGGTGGCTCATCTCCCGTGGCGGCTGCAGGGCCATCCCCCACAACCGGATCAGGGCTTCTTTGAGCCATCAAGGCGTGAGGTGATCCCATGGGTAGGCGCGCACTACGCCTGGCATTACGTACAGGCCTCTTGTTTAACTTGTCCCAGGCCATATTAGGGTCAACCAGTAATAATTTGGACCTATTGACTGACTTAACCTTGCCCGTTTGTTGCTGCCAAATCCAACAAACAGGGCCACGGGTCCGAATTACTTCATACTGGGGATCCCAATCTGAGGTGAACGTCAATTTTTCCTGGGCTTTAAGAATTACAGAATCTCCTGGCATCAATTCATGTGCATGAGCTCTCGCATTTATCCTCTCGTGGTTGTAATGGCGAGAGTCAGAAAGGTTTTGCCTTGCTAAGGTAAGGGCATCAGAGAGGTCACTTAAGCGACCTTGAAGGGTGCCTCCCTGTGCCAAACACTTAGTTAATGGCAATCTGCCCCTCCTACCATACATTAGATAGAAAGGTGTGAACCCAGTTGATTCACTAACACTCTGTCGATATGCAAATAAGGCATTAGCAATCTTGCTCTGCCATTGCCTGGTATCATTGTTGACCAGTTTCGTTATCATTTACTTGAGTGTTCTATTAAACCTCTCTACCTTCCCGTTTGTTTCTGGATGGTATGGAGTTGATTGCCGGAAGTCTACTCCCAAGTCTTCCAGGTACCTTTTGAAGTGAATAGCGCTCAACTCCGAGCCTCGGTCGGCTATTACCACCTCAGGAATGCCATGCCAAGGGAAGAATTCCTGCGCTATTGCATCCTCTACCGCTTGTGAAGACTTATTGGGGATGGGTAAGGCTTCGGCCCAGCCACTTAGGTGGTCTACTATTATGAGAGCATACTTATTCCCTTGCTCTGTGCACAAAAATGGGCCAATCAGGTCCATGCCGACTACCTGCATAGGATATGCGGGTAAGGGCATGTCACTCATTGGGGTTCTGTCCGTCCTCTTTTGGCTGACCACACAAGTGGGGCAGCTCTTCAGCCATTTAACCACATCCTGCCTCATATTAGGCCATACATATGCTTCTCTAATACGGCTCATTGTTTTCATGACAGACATATGGCCCACATCTTTGTGGCACCTGTCAATGACCTGATTCCTAAATTTATATGGGAGCACTAGCCGTGGGTACCAAGGAGATGTCCCTGTGGGCCTTCTAATGGAATATAATAACCCATCATGCACCTCATAATCAGAATCGGCAGCTTTTGCATCAGAAAACTGTTCAGCGAATTCCTCCAACTGGTGTTCTTTAACTTCGGGTGGTGCCAGTAAATCTGCCTCCAATGGAATTCTGTCTTGTGCTAGGCTACCACCCACTGCATCCGGATCGACCCAGTCAGTGGTGTCCAACACAGACACTTCCCGTGGAGGTGGAAGTCGGGACATCAGGTCCGCCCTTATGTTCCTAGCACCCTGGACATATCTTATTTTTGCCCCAAACTCTGCTAAGAAGACTCCCCAGCGTTGAATTTTTGTATTGCGCATTTCCTTAGTAAAGAGGGAGCGCAGCGGTTTATGATCTGTATAGACCGTGAACTCTGCACCATAAAGATAGGCCCTACGCTTATCAATAGAATGCACAACTGCATAAGCTTCTTTTTCAATTGTACTCCATTTACGCTGCCTACTCGACAACTGATGTGACATGTACTGGATTACCCTTTCGGTACCCTCATCATCATCTTGTACTAAGACGGCACCAATACAGGTATCACTAGCATCAGTGTACAATTTATATGGCCTGTCCGTTTGCGGGTAAGCCATAACCTCAGATGACATCAACAAGTTCTTCAGGTTATCAAACACATGCTGTTGTTCAGGGCTCCAACGAAATGTTTGGTTTTTACGGGTCAACTTGACCAGTGGCTCAGTTAGTGTACTGTAGCCTGGTATTGTTTTGAATAATAATTCACCATTCCCACAAAAGATCTAACCTGCTTTACGGCGGTGGGTGGTGGCATCTCTACAATGGCCTTGACCTTTTCTGGGTCACTATGAATGCCTTGCGGTATGATAACATAACCAAGCAACTGAATTTCCGATTTCCCAAAATGACACTTTGAGCCTTTTAATTGAAGCCTGCTGCCCTTAATCTGTCAAAGACAGCTTCAAGATCCCTTTCATGTTCCTCTGGGGAACTAGAGGCAATAACTAGGTCATCAATAAAAACCCATACGCACTTACCGCATAGGTCAGATAAGGCCATTTCCATGGTTCTCTGAAAAATACTTGGTAAATTTGCCAAACCAAAACTTCCAACAGTGAAATTGAACTGACCCTGGTGACATACAAATGATGTCTTATTCTGATCCTTTTCGGCTATTTTTAGTTGGTTGTAGGCTGATTTTAGGTCACATGCACTATAGATAGACTTCCCCCCTAGTTGATCAAAGATATCCTGAATTAGGGGTAGGGGGTACCTGTCCTTTATCGTTACCTCATTTAATGCCCTGTAGTCAACACAGAATCGAGTTGTGCCATCTTTCTTAGGGACCAAGCACACAGGAGATGCCCAAGGTGAATTACTGGGAACTATGACCTTGTCCTTTAACATCTGGTCGATACATTCATCAATTGCCTTACGCTTAGCCAAAGGCGTTCTGTATGGCCTTTGCCTGACAGGGGGGTGGTCTCCTGTGTCAATGGTCACCTCAGTGAGTGGGCACTGGCCATATGGTTTTCAGTTTTCATAGAATACATCCCTATTCTGCCTAATGACATCTACATGTTCCTGGGTTGTAGTGCCACTGAAAAATTCCAGTCCTGTGGACATGGAACTTTGCAAATTTCCCGCATCATTAGCCGCCACTACAGGCCTCACATTACATGCTTGTATTTTAAACGGTCTGCCCTTCCCAGTAAGTACAGATTTTTGGTAATCAACAATGGCGTGGCCCGAAGTTAATGCATCGTCCCCTAATATACAATCATGTAAAATACCATCCACAATTACAACAGGCAAATTACCTAACCTGCCAAAGTCGACTTCTGTTTTGCCATATAATTTTATCAGTGCACCAGAAACATTATATAATGGCGGGGCAGGCTTTAAGAGTCTGCTCCGCCCATTTTGTTCACACAGTCTTTTGAAAATCTTGTCATGCAGAAGTGTGACACTAGCCCCAGTATCAATTAAGCATCGTAACTTAACCTTACCAATCCTGATTGACAAACCCAACCTGGTGCCTTCCGTGCCCACCCCTGCGGCACCTAGTTTCCCTGGTTGAAGCTGGCTTGTTGGCCCGATGGCTGCTGAAACTGGCGCTGCTGTTGCCCTGGCTGCTGATGCTGTTGTTGCCCCAACTGCTGGTGCTGGCGCTGCGGTTGCCCAGGCATTTGTCCCTGTGATCTCTGTCTGAACCGGCGCTGCGGACACCCAACCTTATAGTGGTTCCCGCCACACTGGAAACATACCACTTGCGGTCCGTTTGGTTGTTGCTGTTGTCCTGCCCGCTGTGATGTGTTGGCTTGATTACCAGATTCCAGCTTGTTTATCCTCTGGCTCATGCTATCTTGGCCCCTTTTGATTTTTTGTAGGAATTGGATGACCTCAGCGTTGGAGTCCGGGGGTTGGCTCTGCACTGCTGATGTATCCATGGGCTTTTCAGCCCAATGGAGACCCATGTACCTTTCGAAGCCAGCCTCCATCTTTTCCGTGAAGGCCAGTGCCGCATCCAGTGTCCGTTGGGTCAATTCCAAACTTGCCTTTTTGGCGAGGTCAGATGACTTCAGTCTCTTCAGATAATGACGTAAGACGATGCGTTCTGCATCACCAGAGCGCTGAGCTGGATATGCCCGCTGCACCGCCTCACGGAAACGCCTATTGTATGAGGCCAAGGTCTCGCCATCCCTCTGCATTAACTGCTCCACATCAACCCTCAACATTTCCTGCTCATCACTGGACAGGAATGTGCGCTCAACATGGGACTTGATCTGGTCTCACGGTACTTGTTCTCTTGGAATCCCGGGTAGAGTGTTCAAGAACCTTTCAATTTCCCTGCGGAGGGCGCCACGTGCCGTTTGCGCCACAATTGTGACAATGGCCACATTATCATTTTGTAACTGGGGTAACAAAAGGTCTATATCATACAAATAATTCCTTGTTTGTGAACCCAGCTCACCATCACATGCAGTTACTTGTGACACCAGTCCCTTGATGGTATTGCTCCGCTGTTGGGCCCACCATCTCTGTGCTTCCGCATCAAAATAACTCTTCTGGTTGCTTCCCAAACTATTACAAATGTCATCAATTTTGTCCAATACTTCCGTGCCTTGTTCCGGATTCATTTTTACCCTTTATCCTTTTCAAAGTGTCACTATTCCTCAGGATCCGCCCAAGTGGGGCATAGATTTTGAGCCCTTTGTGCCTGGAGTACACTAACTATCGAGAACACAATGATACACGTGCGATAAGTACACCTGTACCTCGCACACACACTTCGGTGGTATGTATGTCTGATTTCAGTCCAAATATGGTGTTGAAATAATGAAGAATTTTGCGTGGTAAAGTCACAGCGCATGCACTGATATTGATTGTATACCACACGGCACAGTCTGCTGTATCTTACTCTTAATCGGACTCTTCTTGTCCTTCTCTCCTCTTCCATAAACTTGAATGACTGATAATAATAATAATAATAATAATAATAATAATAATAATATATGAATGTCACTTACAAAGCGGACCAGCAAGCTGGCTGAAATTATGTGTCCTCCCTTCTCTTGCATAACTAGGAGCCTTGATGTTTCATCAGTGGCCACTCCTTGACTCATCCACTGATGGGTTCTTTTGTTTGGTTGGTGGGTCGCACCTCCCTTTGCAGACAATGCAGTTTGGTCAAATCCTGGCAAGCTCGCCAATGAAAAGTTGAGCAGCTTCTCCAAAACAATCAAGCTGGGCTTGTGTGCTGACTGCCTGAAGAAGTTTCCCGTTAGACCAATGCTGGCTACTGCATGCAGATGTGAAGGGGGGGGGGGGGGTGCGCCCCACCAAGAGCTTGCTTCTCAAAAGAGAAAAACTACAAACTCGATTGGCTCCCAAGCCAAAGACAACTTTATTCAGCAAAACCTCCTCAATATATAGCAGTGACCCGGCACGACTTTTTACATAAGTGTGTGGTGTTGGTCAAGAACTCTGTGTTTGCGCCCTGTCCTTCACCCGTGATCCTATTGTTCTTACATCTTCACGGGGATCGGTTTCTCCAGGCCAGTAAACATAACCATAAACTTTTGCCAAAGTCTGGTGTTTTTCTGTCAAAGTGTCTCTTTGTTTTTATTCTTGCTAATTTATTAGTCGAGGTACAGGGTGGGCTGGTCACCAGGTCAGGCATTATTGCCAGATTTTGTCTGGCCGGGGAGTCACCTCTCCCCCTTAGTAAGTTCACCCAAAGTACTTGTGCAAGGAAATCATTGAAAGGAAATCCTTCTGTTTTTTACCAAACTGACCATGCCCACTAGATGACCACCAGTGTTTTATGTAATTGCCAAACTGACCGTGCCCCCTAGGTGACCACCAATTGTTTTATGTAAGGAAATCATTGTAAAGAAATCCTTTCGTTTTTCACCCCAAGTACTTATGCAAGGAAATCATTGTAAGGAAATCCTTTTGTTTTTGCCAAACTGACCGTGCCCCCTAGATGACCACCAATTGTTTTATGTAAGGAAATCATTGTAAAGAAATCTTTTTGTTTTTCACCCCAAATACTTATGTAAGGAACTGACCGTGCCCCCTAGATGACCACCAATTGTTTTATGTAAGGAAAAATTACACACAGGAGATTTGCTTAAGGAACTAGAAAAAGAGATTTGCAAAATCATCTTTTTTCTTAAATACATGTTCAGACCGGGTCTGGACATTACAAGGTGTTTCCATCGAGAAAGTTGATGTCACATCACACTGAATCCAGCATGCTAGGGATGTGGATTTGCCCTGAGATCTCCACGCATATCTCTCTCTCAGATTCCGCAAGTGCTTTTCTTTTCATTTGACACAACACAGTTCTGATCACAGATCACAAAGAAAATAAACTCATTTTCACGGCCTGAAAAATTACAATCTCGACTTAATATTTGGCAAATCAAGAAGCACGCTACAAAATAAACCATCATCTCACGGCTCTTCTGAAATAAATATTGGCAATAACGCGTCATGCAAATACCCCTTGGCAGCTGCCATCTTAGTTCGACATGGTGAGTGCCATATTCAGTTGCTGCATTTAGTTCTAGTGTCACTATGTCAATTCTGAAAGAAAAGAAAAATCTGCTTGTACCAGCTTTAAAATGGTTACAAATCCAATTTTTCCATTGATTTAAGGACATTTTATTTGATACTTCAAATGATAACTATGTTATTGATGGTGAGTTCAACATGCTCATGTATTTACCTTCAGTTGTCCTCGATGTCAGCTTGCACGTTGGAAAATAAATGTTGATTTCCATGGCTTATTTGATTTTAGTCGTAAATGTATCCAAATAATCAGGATATATTGATACGCGGTGGGCGAATGTAGAGGCAGTTGACAATTACGGCATGAAATATGACATGTATAAAAATCGGAATATGTACATGAAGATTCCCAGTAAAGTGCATTGATTAAGTTCGTTAGAGGCAGGGGAGTGGCGGACGTCTGAAAGTGTATGTGTAGGGTCAATACATATTACCAGGAGAAAGAAAACTACAATTATCTGATTTTTCTCAAAAAATTTCAAGACAAAATGGTGAACCAAAAACAATATTTCGTCAGGTGAGATGACCTGTTAAAATAATAATATCATTTTAGCTACTTCTGCACATATCATTTCAAAATAATACATGTATATATATTTTCTGGCTACATGGTCAGCACTCATAAGGCTGATCCTGCTGTCTTCAACCAGTTTTTACCTCAGCTGACTTGTCAGTCAGCTGAGGTTTTTTGAGGGTCCGTCGTCCAAAATTCACATTTTCGACTTCTTCTCAAAAACCGTCAGCCAGATTCACTTTAAACTTGGTGGAGATGTGCCTTGGGTGGGTCTCTACCAAGTTTGTTCAATTGGTCACGGTCCAGTGATTTTTGGATTTTTAATGAATTTTTTTGTTCTTTTTTGGGTAAATCTTAAAAAGTCTTCTTCTCCGAAACCGCTTACCCAATTGCTTTGATATCACACAGGAACACTCCCTGGGACTCCTAGTTCTTAATTTGTTCACCAGGTGGCGCTGCTATTTTTTCCTAATTCTTTATAAATTTTTGTGTGTTATAGCTATTTTCGACTTCTTCTCCAGAACCGTCACTCAGATTAAGCTGAAACATGGTGGATATGTTCCTTGTAGAAGGTTCAAACAAACTTGTTCACTATGTGGGAATGCTGCGGATTCCTGATTTATAACGATTTTTTCAATTCTGGTACTTGTTGGTCAATGCAGCTTTCCTATTGATTACTATGGAAGTCAATGGGCATTCTAATTCTAATTCACATTTTCGACTTCTTCTCCAAAACCGTCATCCAGATTGACTTCAAACTTGGTGGGGATACACCTTGAGTGGATCTCTACCAAGTTGTTCAAATGGTCACGCTCCATTGATTTATGTATTTTTTTTTTAATGCACCTTTATTATTGATTACCATGCAAGTCAATGGGCATTCTAATGCTAATTTACATTTTGGACTTCTTCTCCAAAACCATCATCCAGATTTGCTTCAAACTTGGTGGCAATGTACCTTGGGTGGGTGTCTACCAGGTTTGTTCCAATGGTCATGTTCCAATGAATTTGGATTTTTTTATGATTTTTTTTTCAAAAATCTCTACAAAAGTTTTAATAGGAAAGTTTAACATGGGAATTTCTTGTAATGGTCATAACTTTAATAATATTGACCAGATTTACTTCAAAGTTGGTGGGGATGTGCCTTGGGTGGATCTCTATCAAGTGTGTTCAAATGGTCATGCTCTATTGAATTTTGGATTTTTTATGAATTTGTTTGTTTTTTTGGGGGGGCAAACCTTCAAAATTCTTCTCCTCTGAAACTGCTCACCCAATTGCTTTGATATCGTTCATAGACACTCCCGGGGACACCTAGTTCCCAATTTGTTCATCAGGTGGCGCTGCAATTTTTTTAATGAATTTTTTGTATGGTTTTGCTATTTTTCACTTGTTTTCAGAACTGTCCCTCAGATTAAGCTGAAATGTGATGGATATGTTGTTGTGGAAGGGTCAAACAGTTGTTTAGTAGGTGGCACTGCTTTGGATTCCTGATTTTTAAGGATTTTCAATTAGGGTACTTACCAGTCAGTGGAGCTTTCCTATTGATTACTATGTAAGTCAATGGGCATTCTAATGCTAATTCACAGGACAACTGACACGAAATTTACTGTTTATTTGATAACTTGAGATCTGTTTTGAGTTAGCTACACATGTTAATTATTCTGTATGAAGGTCATGCTGAGACAGTACATGAATGACCTTGACCTCGTTTGTGGGGTAACAGTGCAACATACATGAATTTTACTCTTCATTATAACTTGAGAACTACTTGAACTTTGATGTTGTACATGTAAATGTTCTTCTATAAAGGTCAGACTTGCTCAGAACATGATGTCCTTGATCCTTTCCCAAGTTCATAGAGCTGCAAGTGTGATGAATGTCAAGATCAGCTGAGGCACGGGCTGTTCACATTGCCCTCTTGTTTGTTTTTGTTTTTTGTTTGACATGTGGTTCCCATTATGCCTCTGAATGTATACAGTAAAAGTATCTTTATGAAATAAATTGCACCCTCTAAAATTAGACAAAATTGCCTATTGGATAATGGTCAACAGAATCACAAGTGGGCCCATGAACAGCACCCTAGTCTATCCAGTTTATTGGCACAGTGTGAATACAGTTAAAGATCATAATATATACATGTAAACAAGTATTCCTTTATTCCATTTTATTATACATTATAGGTACAATGGATGTAAATCATTAAGTACAGCTTGAATGGATATATACTGATGAGGAATACTCCTAGGCTCATCAGCCATGTCAATGCTATCTTTCCAATTTGTCCTGTCCATTTTGATATGGCGATTGGTTTTCTCCATTCTGATTGGGACCTCTCATCAAAGGAAAGAAATTCTTCGTGGATTTTAAATCTCGTTTTTATCACCATTATAAGATCTATCATAAACACGATCAATCAAAGACAAAAGGTCTTGAATTTATCTTGTTCAACTATGGTATCAGCTGCAGCTAGGAGACCACTTCAGTGAAACACAATGTAGCCTTAAGGCTGTGACAATAAGGTGAGGAGGAATGGTTGCCTGAACATGCTCCACATTTTTAGCTTTTTTTGCCCCCAGTTCCAGGGTCTAATGGTCTCTTCATTGCTATATTTATTTCACTCTTACTGTGGAAAGAGGTGCTTCAAAAGTGAAACCTTAACTACACAACTTTATTAGTGCCTACAATTACTACATGCGAAAATGGGATAGATGAGCATTCAACAACTTATGTGAGCTATGGGCAAGAAAGAAGCCATGTGGGGGTAATTTTGCAGATACCGACATCCACATGCCTTTCTTTCTTGGAAACTGCAAATTTGGGCACAAATTAGACATTGCAAGAAAGGAGAACAGCTTTTCAAGTGATATTTATACATACATTTAACTGGCAATTAATGATATCTCACTGCTGAACTTGGCCGTTTCAATTTGCAATCATATATTCACCATGTCCATTGATTACTATTGGTGCCAGTAGCTTTCCATGCCAGAAAAGGAATTATTGAGTGGTAGTACTGTGGCTGTTGTTAGATTATTTTCACAGGCCCTTTTTTCTACACAATCCCTGCAGATTAAAGCATTTGTCTTGTCTCATTGGCATATCACATCTAGACAAACCTCAGAACTCTGGGCTCACAGCCCCCCAGGAGATGTGAGATCATCATCATCAAGGTGTCTTTGTTGCAAGTTTCCAAACAGGTGATTGTGTTTGGGTGAACTGATTGTAAAGGTGGAAGAAGTAACAATTATTAGTGACCTTCTTCAGAGATGGCATGGAAACTTTGCAGGTGTTTGCTGGTGTAGGAGGTTGCCATGGTCGATTTTACCTCTGCCTTTCTCTTCATACATTGGCACACACAAATGGGAAGCCAGTATAATTGCCATTCCTATAAATGGTCCAATAATAAAGTGAAGAATTTTTGATTATCCCCCAAAACAGCAGTCATAATCTTTGTCGTGGATCTGGTAGCCTTAAACCTTGTAGATCTAGGAGATTGTTCATGTTGACTCTCTGTGGGTTCTGTAAATGCTATGGGTCATAGAAATATAACCTTGTTTCATCACAGCTTACCAGTCAAAAGCACAAATATTGCAGGTAACTCTTGCTCCCATCATTTCTTCTGTGGGCAATTAAAGTACCTGACACACGCCTTGGTCGCATGACATGTACATGAGCATCCAAGACAAAAGAGATTCCATGTTACCTTTTGTATCCAGTCTATGCAGGAAGGAACCCACTGTTTGAAGGTCACATATCCCATAAATTTGTTGATACACATTCTGATTGAGATGTCCTTTGTGGCCCATGTGTGCCAAAAATGCTGCTCATTGAGCTCTGACCTCCAGTGTCACACATGTTTGAAATTGGTGCCTATTCTTTGGAACCTTTATGGTAGTATTTGTGTCCCTGGCCATCTCGTTCTCAGCATGCCAGCCACTACAATGGCCCAGAGAATTTCTAATGTTTGGGAATTGGAAAATGTCATCCTGGTTGATCCCATCATTTCCACGAATCTCGGGTGAGCTCATTGTTGCCTTTATTGTGTTATTTGGGATGAGCAATGGGATGAGTTTGCTGCCTTTTCCATCCTCATATGCCAAGTTGATTTTTCCATGAAGGGATTCATCAGTTTCGTCCAATTTGTCGACTAAGTCGGATGATCTTTCACACCACTTATTCTTTGCAGTATCATTCAGTTTGTGCATGAGTAGCCAACTGGGTCCACCACCTTTTCTCCCATTAAGAATGTCAGCCATACCATAACCAAATATTGCAATTTGTTATACTCAGAAGCACCAATGAAATTATATTCACCGGACACCATTTGGATATGTTTTCAGTGGCGTATTTTCTCATTCGCTGGATATGGTATTCTGTAGGTAGTCTGTCAGGGAGGCGCAGCTGCACAATTCTCCTGTGGTGGCTCTGATAAAGAGCGTCTGCAAATAGTTCTGGTTTCCTTAATTTGTATACCTTTGTGAATTTTTGGATCTCTTGCTCCTTATCATCTTGACCTCTGATCAAATATATACCTATCATCTTGGCCTGTGATCAAGTATATTCTTTTCACTACTTTAATTGCTATGTCCAGCAAGTGGTGAAGAACAATTTTAGTCCATATTTTTCCCTTTACATATTGCTCCTACTCCCGCCCCCTTTTTTTGCAAATGCTTCAGGAGCATTGGAAAGAAGAGGAAAATGTGCCCAAGTTCGCAAATCTTCACAGCTGAGATTTTCTTGACTCTTTATAAGCAAAGTAAAGTTTTGCCATTGTGCTAATTTTATACATATTACTTCCTCTCATTTCACGAGAAATGAGATTTTCTGTACATTCTTTGCTTGTCTCTTTAAAACAAAGTAAATCTTGCCATTGTCCTAAATTCATACATATTACTTTGTGTCATTTCACCTTGCTTCCCCATGTCCTATTTCCTAGAACAGTAATGTTGATATTCTATGATTGCAATGAATGAGTTACCTGAGCACAACAAATGCCCTACTGGATTGATATGCAAACGGTTTAAAATTTCAGCTTTGAAGCTTTTGTGGAATACTACAGCAGGGAGAATTGTTTGCCCTACTTCTAGTCCAAAAGTTGTTTGTGAAAGGGTGAGAGCAAAATGCATTAACCCATACAACAATGCCAAGATTAGACAGTACCGCATATATGCCTAATACACTGGACTTGTATAGTGGTAGCGCTCTCACACATGAAAAAAAATGATATCTATTAACGTTGCCAAAATTAAAATAATCCCCACCATTTTTGCACACTTGCATTAGATTTTCGTGTTCTGATTAAAATTAAAGCAAATCTGTTCATCCCTTTATGGTGAAAAATGTGAGTCTTAATCTAAATATTGGTTTAAGAGGACTGAGAGAACAGCTCGTGCTTAGCTGACTTAAAACTGCATCATATTTATAACCTTGCGACCTTGTCATCAGGTCAAGGTCACCTACAGTTCCGCCCGCGTTCAAGTTATCAAACGCCAAACGCACCAACGCTTCCCAAACGATCCTCAAACGCAAGTGGGAAAACTCAAACGCAAAGCAAACGCGTTGCAAATGCGTTGCAAACTCTTTTTTACAAACGCGTTTCAAACGCTCTGATAATAAAAACGTTTCAAACGCTTCCCCAAACGCGTTTCAAACGCTTCACCAAACGCGTTTCAAACACTTTCACACTTGCATTTCAAACACATCCAAACAGGTCAATGACTTTCCATCGCATAGTTATTACAAGTTAAAGCATTTCCCAAATGTTTGATAGTGGCAAATGTCCCACTTCAACAAGCTATGTGTTCAGTTACTTAAACCTAACACAGAAATAAAGCTTCAGTTGCAGGTTGAATAAATTTATTTGTACATGTATATGCACTTAAATGCAATGTAAAGAGGGCAGAAGACTTTAGGGGCCACATCGTTTTGATCGCCCCTCTGTGCTGAATTGTTTGACCAAGACGAATGACCAGTTTCGGAAGGAACGGCCCACGAGGCACAGCACCATCCGCAGCTGCCACCGTTCTCGTAAAAACACTATCAAAGATAATGAACATCGATGTTTTTTATTTTTTATTTTTCGTATTCAGGGGAAAAAATGACCGGCGTAACTACAACAACACTTTTGAAGTTTGTCTCCGTCCAAACATGATAGTCTATCGTTTGCTGTGTCAGTCTCAACATGAAATGGCCTGTTCTCGAACCTGCTTCAGTGCTTGAATCTCCGGCATCCACAACCACTTTGAACAACCATGTCATTTTAATTTTTAATTGCAATAAGTATTTGCTCTGTTCCCTGTCTCCATTTCTTCATTGTCAGTAAACAAACCAATACTGTCATTCAACAAAGTTTAGAGAGTTGTAGTAGGTCTCCATCAATTTCAATTATTTACGTTTTCACAAAAATGAAAGAAAATCGAAACCGCTGTTCCCCACGTGTGCAAAAGTCCAGGCATGGGGGTCATGTGGTCCATGCAGAGATCATGTGACCTCGCCCACGGTCAAAATGGTGGTCAACATTTGTAAATCTTTCAGTGCACGATAATATTGAAGCTAATGGTTTTCTGCAATTAGGGCCTACCTTTTTACCGACGCTTTCCACAGATTATGAGCAAGGAACCGCCAATGAAGGAATTGTATGCCGATACGTCACAACAACGTAATGACAAATTAAATAGATTCAGTGAATTGTTTTTAATTTGGACTAGGCCTAGTTTGTGAATGCAAGTTTTCAATGATGTTGACCAGAGCAAAATTTGCAATAGTTGCGGGCTTTGCACTGACAAAATTAATGATCTGGCCATTTGATTACGCTACTTCATGTCAACATTTGAAAAAATTATAGTTTAATTTCATTTTGAATACAGGCACACCAGAAAATACAGCGAAGGAAATCACATTTAATAACGGACACGCTTATTATTTTGACATTATATGCACAGGTAGCCTACATACCTAAATTATTTTTCGGTGACCAAATATACAAAAAAAACAACTCCCAATTTATAGCAGGTATGAATACATGTAGGCCTAGTCATATGTTGAAAACCCATTTTTGAAATTTTAACATGAATCCTGTTTGTACCGGACGTTAATTACCGTTATTTATTTGGATTTTATCACCAAAAAAAATCTATGATTCTTGGATATTTTGCAAATCAATCGTACAGTTTTTGTTTCTTTGTTTCTTTTTTTGGGGGGGGGGTAATCCAAATAAATATTCAAAATGCGACGCTCAAAGGAAAAAGTCCTATACAAATAAACGACTTAAACGTCTTTTTTTTACGTACTTGTGATCTACGCATTTTAGCCCTTTTCCAAAGTGTGTAATTAATTAGTGAAGATAAACACAAATATAAAAATTAAGACAGAGGGCCGAGTTGACAACTGCCATCTCAATTGTGTGAAGTCTTTCCCACGTATCCTTCACATGTGGATCATCGGCACTGATCAGTGATCTTAGCTGCAGAAAAACAACACAACAAAACAAGAGAGCTGATGCGATTTCTAATCCACCATCAGATTGGATCCCTTTGCGTGTTGGTCAACAAAAGTACAAACCTACTAGATGCACCAGTAAATTTAACAAGGCCTACTTGAAACACTTGGAAATACATATACGTATCTATTTGGATATATATTGTTGCCGACTGTCACAAGCTTGCAATCCTCACAGGAGTCAAGCCAACCAGTGTCCATTTTGCTTGCCGCACATGTGTTACTGCTAGGATTAGCCACAAGGTGTCACCCACAGCAACACCTTGTGACCATAATCATTAGCATACTCATTTGGATCATTAATTAAAAATAAAAGACTAATTTGGGAAATTGTTCCTTTCTGTATTAATGTTTTCATGATGCAAATACACATTCTTATTTGAGTTTTATGTCGAAATCTATTATAGATTTCATCAAATCCGCAAAATTGAATCATAATGAAAGAAGAATGTAGGCGATGTCCACACCACTTATATTCAAATGCTGCCTGGTGCATAAATATATAGTCCATTGCACCCTTTCGTCTGTAAAGTGTTGAGCAGACAAATGAAAGACCATGGTCCCTATGTGTAAGAAATCAAATATATGTAAATATATATACACATATATGTAAATATATATATATACATATATATATATAATATATGTAAATATATATATATATATATATATATATATATACATATACATATCATTATATATAAATATAATACCGCTGGCACATTCGATAATGTATGACCAAGCCCCATGGAAGCCTGTGACATAACAACACAGAATCAAATGTATTGCCAACACCCCTAATACAAAAGTGGTATAGTCAGTCCTGGGCACACCACTACATAGTTAGCATTACCTTATTTCCTATGCACGGAACGGTCTCATTAGAATTGGGGGGCGACGGAGTTGAAGAAGAAAGAAACGAAAAGAAAATTGACACACAACTCGTGCAGATAAGTGCAACCATTGGGGAGAAATAAGAAAAGAGAATCAGGAAATAATTCATGCATTGTAAGCCCTGGGGCGTGATTGCACACACATAATACCTGGATCTTTAAGCAATTCAGTTTTGTTTACTCATTACAAAAAACCAACAACATAAAATCAAACTTGAAAGAGCATTGTCTTTATTCATGTATAATCATTGGAGTCTCATACGCCCTTGTAAGTGTTCCATTCCCATTTTTTACCCTCCGCACATGAAGTGCCGGATGATATTGTCGTCCGTCCATCTTGTCGATGTTACTGCCGCGTGCGATATCTGAATTTTCACGGTAGCTTTACCAAATTTTTATCAGAGATGTACCTTATAATGGATAGGTTCCCATTGAAAAGCAACTTCCTCTGATTAATTATTAACTTTTCACGAAACTTTTTATTAATGTATTTATTTGGCGTCAACCATGACGATGTTACCGCCATATCTAAAAAACTATTCAAGGTCGCTCTACCAAATTTTTACCAGGAATGTGTCTTATTATGGACCAGGTTATTACTGAAATCAGCGTCCTCTGGTTATTTTTACATTTTTTTTAATGAAACTTTTCATGCACTGATTTGAAGGCCGTCTGAGTGGCCTCAACCCTGACGACTTTACCGTGATATCTCAAAAAATGCTGACCGCAACTTTACCAATTATTTTTCAGAGGTGCACCTTATGATGGACCAGGTACCTATTTAAACCAGCTGCCTTTTTGCATTTATAATTTTTGTAAATGAAGTTTTAAAGCATTTATTTGAAGGCCTTCTGAGCGGCACACAAGGGAACCACGTTATCATAATATCTCAACAAGGATGCATCGCAGCTTCACAAATTTTTATCAGAGATACAAATTATATTAAATGGACCACGTTCTTATTGAAAACTAGCTTCTTATTATTTTTAAACTTAAGAAACTTTTGAAGTTTTCATTTGAAGGCCGTCTGAGTGGCGCACAAGGGGAAAATCTTGTTACCACAATATCTCAAGAAATGCAGAATTGAGGAAAAAAAAATTGTTGGCGCCGAGGGTAATCTGTTCTCTGAATGCTATTTTTTTTAAAAATTACTGTAGGAGATTCTTAAAACGGCTGCGTAGATAATAAGAAAATCAAATATATATATATATATTGTACCTAAGCAGTACAACGTTTATACAAAGGAAAACAAAATTGACGGAATAAAAAGCGTCTGCATTACAGCACCAACCAAGTATTTTTTTTCATACTACATGTGGGGCATATAGCGTTACATTGTACAGAGTTCCAAGTTTGCTTATTTCTTTACGTCGTTCCTTCAAGATGCATCCTAGTTTAAATACATTCATTCACTTGGGGTTTTTATTTACATTAAAATATTTTTTCTTTATTTTTTTATATTTCGATTCCCACTGGAATCTTTATCAACTCATATTCTTGTGAACAATTTTATGTACACTTGTGTGTGGAAGAAAAGTAATGTAAACATTCATTTTGTGTATCTCTAACTTAAGCAACAAGGGGAAAATACAATATAACACCTAAACTTTGTAAATGCATCTGTAAGCGTTTGAAACGCATGTGTACCGAACGCGTTGCTCAAAGTGTTTGAAACGCAGTGCTGAAAGTGTTTGAAACGCTTCTCAAACGAATTTCAAACGCAAACCAAACGCTTTCAAACGTTTTCAAACGCAAACCAAACACCAGCCAAACGTCACAAACGCGTTTGGCTGTTAAGTTTTAGACGGGCGGAACTGTAGGTACTGTGCAAGTCTGATCTTCATGAAAGAAAACTGACCTCCGATATAAAGGTTCTGCATGTAGCTAACCTTTCTCTCAAGATGTGACATGAACAGTGTAATTTATGTATGTAGGACTTTGACCTCAAAAAATGAGGTCAAGCGCAATTGTTTTTTATTGGAAAAGTTGGGTCCTTATATAGGAGCATCAGCATGAGCTTCAAGGTCTTAACTGAGAGGTCTCAAGGGAACAGCAAAAGTCACCCAGTGATTTTACAAATGTGACCAGTGTGTTGTTTCATTCTGTTCAAATGTTTTATCCTAACATCATGGGCTGTTGATTTCATTCTACTGCAGTTGAGGAAATTGAGCACACTGACCTGCTCACTCTGAACAATTCTGAAATACCAGCCCCACTTGAATGACTATTGTCCATAGAATGTTACACAAGTTTTTGAGCCTCGCTCAGTCAGGAACAATTCCCACATGTTAGTTGTTCTTATTACAGGTACTTCAGGCCCACATGCAAATTAGCTAGCCAGGCCTGCCATTGCATAATAAACACGAAACAAGCCCGCTGTGGCAAAAGTATGTGAGTTTGTTTTTTATAAGTATAGTAAGGTAAGCTGAGGTGACTGAAGTCACCTGGGCTAAACCTGATAAAAATGAAAATATTATCAAATAGTCATATGTTTGCAGTATGTGTATACTCCAAAGCCGTTTTATGTGTATCCCGTCTCACAATCCTTTGAGGAAGAACTGTCCATGTTTATCCCACCTTCTATATGCCAAAGTTGTTCTTGTTTTCTGTATGTCACCTCATTGTCTGGTGAGGAAATATTGTCTCTTCTTGATCCACCTTCCTCATTGATGTGTTCATCATCTTCAATACTGTATGTTATCTCAAAATCTATCGAAGCAGGATTACCCCTATCTAATATAACTTCATTCTTATGTTGTTCATCAGTTATTGTATGTCGCAGGTTGTTGTTTGTCACCATGTTTAAACAACCATCGTGAATACCACCTTTTTAGGTGGTGAGCCGATATCATTCACTGACTGCCAAAGAATTTGAAGCTTATCTCAGTGCAATCATATATCATAGCAAATCTAAACGTGGGAACTGACATGAAGTAGGTCCAAAAGGCATATGCAATAAAACCATAATTGCTTAAAATACAAACAAATACATGATGAAAAACTACATTCAAAAGTGTGGCAATAACAAGCTTTGAGTATGTATAATGTTCTTATCTCTAACTAGGAATATTCATTTCATATTGGCCCCCTGAATGCATGAACCTGTGAGACAAGACATCCCTTGGAAATAAGTATGTGGCAATGAGAAGTAATATTCTCATTCTTTAATAAACCATGATAGACGAGAAATAACATTATCATGCTTTAAAATCAGTTCAAACCATCGTGATCAAGCTGTCCGCGGGAAGCAGACAACACTTTTGTTTCTCTGCAGAAGGTAACATTGAGTGTGACATGAAATTGCATAGGTCTGACCCTTGACCTTGTTTCAAGTTGACCTCCCTGACTTTCAAACAATGCCAAGTTTAATTGTGTCAAACAGAAAGTCACATTAACAATTACAATTCTGATTTCAAGTAAGTATAATTAAAAAAATGAAATACTCTTTAATTCTACAAGAAGGTCAAGGTCACTCATATGCAATCCCATCTAAAGACTCTCTAAGAAAATCCTGTAAAACACCAAATTTACTTCCATGAGCTTTCCCCATTTTTAATTTATCGTGATAACACTAAATATGGCCCAAAATTCACCCATGACCTAAAACGTAGGTAAAGGTCATTTGTATGCCATTCCACTCAAGGACTTTCTCAGAGGAATCCTTAAACCAAATGTGGTTGGATTACCTATTCTTTTCCTTAAGTTATCACAGTGACATTATATATGGTAAAATATTGTCAAAGTTGACCTCTTTGACCTTGAAGGAAAGTCGAGGTTACCCATATGATATGAACTGCCATCGAAGGACTTCATAAGAGTTACACACCAAATTTGGTAAGGTTTGCTAATTTTGTTCTTAAGTTATCAGGACAAGAAGAAGTTGGACAGAGGGGTAGCGTTTTGTCAATACCCTTTGGTCCAGAAGGGCTGAGGGTGAAAAGTAGACAATGGCAGTTCAGTTATATATATTATATGATCATTAGAACATGATAAGTGATATGGAGGGCCTTACCAATGTTTGAATCGTTTGTACAAAAATATACTACTACATGTAATAGTGTTTCAGTATCTAGGACTAGAGGGCATCAATTTTTGACATTTAAGCATATAAAGCAATTTGTGATAATGCTGTGATACATTTTTTAAAATGATGTAGTGCATTGCACTCAGGCAGTTACAAACAAAATAAGGAGAAATATATTCAAAATTATTTCTTTGATATTTTTTCATTCTCTTTCAGTATGCTTACCTGTAATGTAATGCCATGAGGCAGTATGTATAGGCACCCATTTCCCACTTCTTTCTTCAACACCTCAATAGATGACAAGAGCTTGCAGTGATTTTTTTCCACTTTCCTGGCATGGTCGGATTTGTAAAAATCAAATCCAGTAGTAGCCAAATCTTTCGCTGATGGATAGCTATTTATAATGTCCTGCTTAAGTTGTTGACTATTCCAAGTATAAGGCACTAACTTGTATGGTGTAAGCCCATTTCTGTTGGTTGGCTGGTCTGATGGAATACCGAAAGCCCACGAATTATTTTTAACCGTTAGCGTGCTGACTTCCCATTTGACCTTTTTTCCTGTGGGACTCAGTACTCAATACATATATTATACCCTGGGACTGGCTTATTTTCTAAGATTCACACATAAAGGATACAAGTTGTCATCAGTGGTTTGTAACTCCATCAATATTGGCAGAATTTTTATTAAACCTTGACATGTGAGAAAGGTAATGATGTAGAGTATAATGCTGGAATAGTGGACATCTAATATTGTTTACTTGTTTGTTTACTCTGGAAATAAAGGAATATAAACAAAAGTACGTGTTTCTTCTTTTGTCAGCATGTAACCATAGCTCATGTTCCTTGAATATATATATTATATTCCAAAATATCATTATTGAAGATTTGACTACCTCAAAGATGTTTACATGTAATGAGGCTTGTTTACTGCTTTTCTCTATGAGTAAACAAAAACAATGCCGTGTCAACATTTTATTCTTGTGCCATTTCAAAATTCTTCAGACTATCAGTGGAACATCATGCGCATGAAATAAGAACTTGCAGATATCACATCATAAATCTTCTCACTTTATAGAGTGCTTATATTAAATATAAATAATAATAATATACAACTGGAGTGCTGAGTAAACAACAGGAGCTTTGGCTTTGCCCGCCCGTTGAAACCTGCTCCACAATGAAACAAGAACATTCATGTCAACTTTCAATTGAACAAGAACATCATGGTAAGTATCATGGTAACTTCGTATCAGTGCTTACAAGTAGCATACTGTAACTTTAAGTATGATATACTGTTTGTTTGTCTAATATGAAGAGTTAACAAAGTCACGTTTCACCACACAAGTGTCAAATGCTTTGCTTTACAATTTATATCAAATTTGATTCAAAGTCAAATGGGGGAAGCTTTCAGTAAAGTGTGATTACTGGTGATATTCTGGATTGCAATGAACTTTATAAGCAACCACACTGTGGTATCTCTCAAAACCCGGATATGTACACATGATTTTGTTACATTTCCTACGAATATATTATGTTTGATGGCGAAAAAGGTCCCGATTTGAGCAAACTACACAGTCTGGCTGCGACCGCCTGCCATTGCTGGTGTGTTCAGCGTTTAGTCCAATATAGTGTCTATCAATCCCCAAGCTTTCAGTCTCCTTTTTATAGGCTTTGATGGGAGATACTGCATGAGTGATGTGCGACCTTTGAAAGGTATCGTACTTTCATCTATGGCAACTTCCTTTGGTGGATGAACGTAGTATTGCCATATATGAACCAGTTTTTTGTACAGAGGGCGAATTTTGAAGGCTTTGTTGTAGTCTTGGTGATCTCGTGGTAAGGCATCCTCACTGTTGACAATATGCAAAAATGGTTAAAATTTGCAAAAATCTGTCCCTAGCCATTATATCTCGAAAATCTTTCATCTCCAGTAATGGGTCTGTTGACCAGTATTGTGTGTAACTTGGTCTTGCTATGAGACTGAGCAAAAAGAAGATTGCCAGAAATACCATCATCTCAGTAAAAGTAACATCCCTCTTCATTTTTTGCCCTGGAATGGGCCGATAGATCTTCTGATTCTGTCTCAGAATGCTCAAAAAACTGTTTAACATACCTGTTACTTTCAGTAAGTAGCATAATGATGACATCGGTATTAAAAAAAGTTCAACAATGTTAGCTTCTGTGCTATCCAGAGGCATGTTTTGAGGCCAGGCATTGCTATCATAATCTCCTAACCAAGGATGTTGATTTGCTTTTGGAATCGCCAATCTTCCATTATCATCGCCACCTTCATTGTCTAATATCTTGCACGCAAACATTTGTGCATGGCTTTTGTGTGTACAGTTTTAATTTGAGCACTTTGCCCATTTAGGCACTTAGCTAAATATTACAATTTTGCTGTTGATACCACCAAATTGCGCAACTACATAACCTACATGTATATTATAAACTTGAGTTGTTATCTATCACGTTCAACTGATATTTTGTTTGATATCCAGTTTTAAATTTTTTAGTGTTGGGCTCGAGTTTAATGAGATCAGGACCTGATCTCATATTTTTGTTATGTTATGGTCATTTTGCTTGACTGACGAGTCCCTATAGATGACTGTATGGGCCCCATAACATGGAAGGGACGAAACATTGTTGATCACGCTGGACTGGAATAGACAAGTATAATAAGAATTATTCTCATGAAAGAATATACATGTACATGGGACATACTTTTGAGAATGGCATATGATCATACTTTGTTGAAGTTTGCAAGCAGTTGAATATGCATTTGCAAACTTTAGTGATGAAAATGAAATAAATGTTCATATTTGTGATCAACAAATGTCTCGAGTTTCGCATGGTTCCTGATGAAGGACAATTAACAGGCGGGTCATGACCTTGGCACCCTTTGTAATATAATGTTTCTGGGACGTACATGTGCAATGATCAATGTCAACTCCGCATGTCATGATCTGGGATCGGCATAAATTTCTGTTGTCGACAGTCCAAACCTGGGATTCGTCGATTTGCGACGTTAATTTCGATGTCAGTTACGGCTTTCGTGGTCCACTGCATCAATTTCCTTGAATGTTTAAATAAGTATTCAGATGGACTCTGGTTTGGCGGGACATGTACGCTTGATTTCCCGTAACTCGTCACGATAAAAAAAAATTATATATATATGCCATGCCGCCAAGTACCTGGTCCAGGAACTGGTTTCAGTTTCGGTTCCCGATCGATTGTCAGGCTGTTATATCAGAAAAATAAAGCCTAGATGCATGGCAATGGCCGCTTTTTTTGTCGACATCTGTCAATTGAATACTCATACGATTGTGACGATTATTAATACTAAGAATTCATTCAGTTTTGTAATTTAGGTACAGTTCTAACGGACAATTCCTTTGGGATATTCAAAAAGCCTGATGCGGGCGGCGGCAAGTGATTGAAAGGGGGACAGCACGGCTGCATGTCGGGATGACTTTTCAGTTCTACTTGTCAATGGGGATTCCTACATGTAGAGTATTCATGCAATCTTCCTTAGGCTGAGTGACTGCTGTTAATTAGGAGTTTACATCTCAAATCTGTCAAGTGAAAATCGGGACGTTTGACATAGAAGTACGCAAATTTGCGCACTTTTGCCACTTGAGAATGAAGGTAAACAAGCAGCAAGTGCGGAATTCTATGCACAATACAAGTGCGCAAATTTGTCATGCAGCCCTTGCGCGCAAGCAAGAGAGCAAATTCTTCTTTTGCGCGCAAAAAAGAGGAGCTATTAAAAATCTGCACTGTATTCCTGGGTCTCCCACACTGACCAAGAGCATACAATTTGCATCCAATGTAACCCCCCTTCTTTTTTGTGCATTATGATGTGGAAAAAAAATGGTCTTGGTCTGAATCAAAGACCTTTGTTAACCTGCAGAACCACACACGCAGGTATCCCTGGCTCGCTCATTCGGATCATACCATTAGGTGATATATATATATATATATATATATATATATATATATATATATAATATATATATATATATATATATGTATATATGTATATATATGTATGATTTATATGTATATATGTGTACACACACACACACATATATATATATATATTTATATATATAAGGTAATTTGTAACAAATGTCTGGTCCGTCTTCAGTTAAACGTGTATCCTAAAACACAATTATTGTTCAGGAAAGACAAATCCTGGTTAAGACTCTCTCTCTCTAAAATAAGAGCTACAACAAGCTGGTAACAAGGGACAGACATTTTGAAATTGAAAACCGTTTTTGATTCACTGCATAAAATGTAGTTTCCTTCAGATTTGAGGTTAATATGTTCCAACTTGAATCTATATTTACAGTGCACTATGAAGATGATGATGTGTTGTTGTTTCCGACCATATGTTCATATCCACCCGTTTTTCCACACTTGTGTGATCTAACATATGTCGAATTTGTTGTCATGCAACACGTATACGCGAAGTTTCTTCCTTTACATTGTCATAGACACAAGTATGTTGCTTAGTGGCTATGACAGACTTAATACTCTGGCCACGTCCGTCCCTTTTCCGGTACCACAAGCTGGGTGCAGTGCCACATGTCCCGATATGGACTTTTCAACTGCAGACGATGCAAGTGTCAATCTTTCTGGAGTATCATCTATCAAAGACAGGGATGTTGATTAATTCCAATAGAATTTAGTGGAACTGAGAGATATTATTGGGCTCCAGTTTAAATGCACGCATACACACACTATGCACGCTTGCACACACACTGAAATGATTTGTGAAATATTTGTTTTACAAACGTAACTGAATATTTAAAATAGTATATATGTACTAATACATAATATATATGTATTAATACATAATATATATGTATTAATACATAATATATATGTATTAATACATAATATATATGTACTAATACATATTTGTTTGAATGATTTTAGACTTCTCTGTAAGAATCAGGTGGGACTGTCTCAGATGAATTAAATAAATTAAAAAATGAGCAATCCACTTCCGTGTAACTACGTACATACTTTTATAATACAAAGCAAGTCTATTTATTTTCTCTTAGCATTGAAAGAGCTTCATGCAAACAGCGGCGTCTCTACACAGCGGAACCAATGGACCAATCACGAGATTTTGAGTGAGCTGTTCATAGCGGTATATATATATATATATATATATATATATATATATATATATGTGTGTGTGTGTGTGTGTGTGTGTGTGTGTGTTTGTAACACTGCGCATTTTTGTAATTTACATGTGACCTCTAAAGGTCAAAGATCAAGGTCATTTGGACTTTGAAATTTTCACCTAGCCATAAGCTTAAAGGAAACAGAAAAGAAAGCTTTCAGATCTTATATGTATGTGTGTGTGTGTGTGTGTGTGTGTGTGTGTGTGTGTGTGTGTGTGTGTGTGTGTGTGTGTGTGTGTGTGTGTGTGTGTGTGTGAGGGTGTGGACGTGAAGTAAAATGTTATAGACAAGCTTTACACTGATAGTTTTGAGTTATATTGTTTATAATTTGACACGCTTAAAGTTTATATGTAAATACATACTGTGTGCGCTGCAAGCGTGAAATGTCGTTTTTATGTGTGTGCCGACACAGACATGCTATTCTTTCTTTCATTATTTATTTCTTTCTTTCTTTTTCTGTCTTTTCTTTCTTTCTTTCTTTCTTTCTTTCTTTCTTTCTTTCTTTCTTTCTTTCTTTCTTTCTTTCTTTCTTTCTTTCTTTCTCTCTCTTTCTATGCAAATTTGACATTTCATTTGAAAAGTATTACATTTAGAAACTCAAAACTCGGCATGATTGTAATTCCATACACGAAGCCTTGAGTTTTTGTAAAGAGTTTTAGTGGTTGAAAATTTAAATCGTGAATAATTTTAAAACTATTAAAGGGACAGGTAACCAATCCAACTTCAGTTAATATGTTTGTAACACTGCACATTTTTGTAATTTACATGTGACCTCTAAAGGTCAAAGGTCAAGGTCATTTGGACCTTTGAAATTTTCATCTACCCAGAACTCGGTTTTTTTTCCAATTTTGATCATGTTGGGCTCAAATTGTAGCTATTGTAACTGCACATTTTTGTAATTTACATGTGACCTCTAAAGGTCAAAGATCAAGGTCATTTGGACTTTGAAATTTTCACCTAGACATAAATACATATTCTTTCTTACTGGCTGCTGTCAATCTACAGGCCAATACCTATTCCTATTCTTATTCCCATACTCAGGTCAATATTGTCATGCTTTTTAGCCTAAATATCTCACATACTGAAAGTAGAAAATGTTCTGTCTGCAGGAGCTCACAATGTTTTTGGAGGGGGACACAAGTGCACCTGTACCTGAAGCTGAAAAGGTAAGGAATTAAGTGAAAAACAATACCATCAAATGCATACAAGTATTGTTTGACTAAAAATGGTAAAACAAATCTGTGAACAATATTATATAATGTATGCATATTGCATCTATATATCTACCTATAATATATATATATATATATATATACATATATATATATATATATATATATATATATATATATATATATATATATATATATATATATATCAGGATAGCTAGACATAAATATGGAAATATGTTTTTAACACAGATTAGGTGACAGTTTGAAAAAGTAAGCATGAAGCACTTTTGTGAATACAATCATATTATGCACACTTTTAGTACGAAAAACAAACCAATACTCTGGTTCACAAAAATATAAACATAAATAACTTTCATTTTCCCAATCCAGAAAGCAACAAAGCAGAAAAGAAAGAAAATTTGCACTGAAACAGCATCATTAGCACCTGTGACATCCACTTCATGAGGAAACGTATGTTTAATTTTCTTATAAAACAACAAATACAAGACAACAATGCTAACATAAACTGAGAGGAATTTTATTCTTATGTAAGATACCATGTAGTTCAATGGAACTTTTGATTATTTATTTTCTTTGGCGTGACATGAATGGACACTGATAAGGCCTCTTTATTAAATTATAGAATCATTTCGTGGGATTGAATAAATAAGTAAGTATAGGTAAGTAAATAAAAATCAAAGAATATTTAGTAATAAAATCATCATTATGTAGGATATGTGTTTATAATTTTCGAGTCATGTGATAGAATTCTTTGTAGGGAGTATGCACATTTACTGCATTGCACAATTTTAGTCCTCTCCACAGACATATTGTGATTTCAAAATGCTGAAATAATATGATTGCTACAAGATAATGATACATAAGCAATTTTTCTGTCATTTTAATTATTGTAGGTTACACCACAGAAGCAAAATCCCTCCTGTTCCAATGGTACACCAGGAAGAACGGAATACTGTATCTGTGCCAAACCAGGGAGGAAGTAAAAAATAAGGCAACAGGGCACTTATCCCGCTGCATTGACATCACAGATCCGATCATCTGAGGAAACTGAGAATGCAGAAACAAAACATAAATGATGTGATCCCTCTAAAATCACTTTTTGAGACGTCATCCAGTGATGAAGACTTGCAGTCTGATCCTACAGAAGATGATGGTGGAGAATGTTACAAGCCCTCATCTCGTGAGGAACTGTCGGATGACCAAGAAATCGATGATGATAATGGACAGGCCTACCACTATAATGTAGACAGTGTATCAGACAAGAAATATATTGTTTTTGAGTCCTCCCTTGATGAACTTTTTAGTTTCTGTAAAATATGTGGCAGCCATGTCACTTCAAAGCGCAGATTCACAACAGGCAGTTGTGTGTCTTATCATACAGACTCTGCTGAACACCATGAGTATATTTGGAAGTCACAGCCGGTAATGCCTTGCCAGCCTTTGGGAGATCTGCTGTTGGCTGCCGGAATTCTAATGACTGGAAACACTTTTTGGAAGGTCGAGGCAGTAGCCAAAGCCATCAATTTGCAGTTTTTCTCTCTAAGTGTATTCTGTGGAATACAGAGAGAAAAACTGTTCCCAGTCATTCAGGAAACATAGCAGAAAGAAAGATCATCTGTAGTTTAGGAGCTGAAAGTCCATCCAAATTTAATCCTCGCTGGTGATGGAAGGTGTGACAGTCCTGGTCACACAGCCAAATGTGGAGCTTATACCCTCATGCATGCCAGTGGAGATGGCCAGGAGGCATCAAGGAAGATTGTAGACCTTCAGCTGGTTCAATGCTCTGAGGTTGGTTTCAATAACATTTGAAAGATATATATATATATATATATATATATATATATATATATATATATATATATTTATATATTTCTTGTAGATAAATATGCAGATTATCATTTCAGTCATCCATAAGAGGTGACATATAATTTTAATGTCCAGTAGCTGTTGGGAATTTTCAGGCTAGGTAATTATTAACTTTGTGCAATGTACAATGTGCATGTTGTTCCCTGGGATGGTTATGTGTTTGGCAAATCCCTAAATGCCCCTCAGAATCTGTACTTAATTTTATGCAGGACATAAATCATGTGCAAGCATATGGCAAAATAACCCCTAACCCCACCCCTACAAACTACTAAATATAATATCAAAAATAGAACTACCAGTAAGAGAAAATGAAAAACGAAAACAAAAAGATCCACTTTAAAAAAAAATCATTTCCTTGCTCAATTTACTTATTCAGGTGAAGAATTCCAACTACATGGAGCCAGAGGGCATGTGACGTAGTTTAAGAAACTGCTGGACGAAGACAAGTTGCCTGTAAAGGTCCTTGCTACTGACCAGCACATCATGATTGGTAGCATCATGAAGATGGAGTTTCCTTCTGTTGACCACCAATATGATGTGTGGCATGTTGCAAATAACATGGAAAAACCCCTCACTGCAAAGTCTGTTACAACAGAATGTGCACCATTGGCTCCATGGATTCAGAGCATATCAAACCATTTTTGGTGGAGCTGTGCTACTTGCAAAAATGATGAACAACTTCTTCGGTAAGTACAAGAATTGTATCATGTACTCAATTTAACATTGTGGATTGGTTCATTCTTACCAAAAAAGTTGAAGGAACACAGATATTCAGTTACATTTATGATTTATTATGTGGGTAAATGCAAAATAGAGGCACATTGTGATTGTAGTTTAGCTTTAATATTCAGCTTTTTACAGTGTCTGTTTTATTTTAAAGGGTATGTGTACATATGTATACATGTTGGCACCTGTTCACAAATTACGTAACACTCGAGGGGGTGGGGTGGCGGCGTCTGGAGCTCCTATTAACATGTAAAAGTGTAACAAAAGGGGTGGGGGTAATTTTGAAATTATCCCAAAAAGTGTTACATATAACATGTGAACGGCCCCTTGCAATAAATAGTTGTAAAAAAACGTTTATATATATTTAAATTATATATATGTTTATACCTCCTCTTTTCCCTCTTTCATCCCCTAAAGAAATCCATATTGACTATGGACCAAGTCTGTCAATTACATTTAGATATGTAATCGACACTGAGTCATATAATTTTTTTCCACAAAGGGCGAAATGGGTTTCTGTCTTGAGCCACATTGTCAATTAAACTCCGATGGAGTGGCTTTGTCAAGTACAAAAAGTGTGGACTTGGCAGGCTGGTAAGCAATGAAGAGGCAGAAACAGCTTGGCTGAAGGCTGGTCAACCGGCACACAAAGCTCTGCAGGCAGTTGTGGAAGACAAAATTTGCCCAAGGCTTCTTCTCACCTCATCAGGTTCTGCCATACTGATGAACTGGAAGTCTTCCACAGCATGTGTTTGAAGTATTGCTTTTAAAGTCAGCACTTTCCATATGCGGGTAAGTAGGAATTGTTCCTTTCAGTATGTGTGCATCAGGTAGTGCATGCACAAACATGCAAGTTTATGATATACACCCACACATGCAAAATCCATGCACACACAAACACACACAATACCCTACTAGAAATAAATACCCCTGCATAGGATGTTTGATGCTACACATGGAAATACAGACATATATATATATATATATATATATATATATATATATATATATATATATATATATATATATATATATATATATTGCATATATACACAGTTAAAAACATCAGTGAGTCCACATTTTTCCCAAAGAAGAGTTATTTAATCGTAATAAGAAAGAAACATAGATAGAAATTCTCAGTGTTTTTGTTTTGATGGAAAAAATCCTTGATCATTCCCAGGATTTTTTTATCTTATTTGAAGAAAAAGAAAGAGATACTTTTTATTGAAACAAGATTTGGACAATCTTGGGAGCGAGAGGGTATCTTTCCCTTAAAATAAGAAAATTGATTATATATATATTATGATAAATTAATTCTTTTTGTGAGCAAAACTAGAATAATTATCTCGGTTATCTTAATAAGATAATTTTTTACTGTGCATATGTGTAAATTCTATATGTATAGACTGTATATATATTACATATAGATGTTGTCGAATATATGTATATGCCATGCAGTGAGATCTCATATCGCGTTGCTTGATGGTGAGAGGGGTCGGGGGGTGGGTGGGGGGGGTGTATGCTTAAATGTTCTTTGATGTTATTTTGATACACATGTATAGGTAATTATGAAATTAATCATCAGACTGCAGGAGTTTCAAAAGATACACATTTATATTTTGGCTGAAATTGATACAGAAACTGTATACAAAATGTTGAATTTATTCAATATGCAGCCAGTTTACTACTCACCACATAGTATTTTGTGAAGCTGTAACAAACAAAGGCCGTCTTATGCATGCACTGATATGTGTGTTTCACACTTGCAGGCATGAAAGCACGGCTACTGCTTGCTGCATTGGAGTGGAATAATCACCAAAGACATCAGGTCACAAGTGAAAGTGGGGGGAAAAATATGATGTCATTCACTCCAAAAAACCGCAAAACATGGGTCATAAGAGTTTGCTATGTAAGACAAGAGTCACGCCACTTGGAAACAATGCTCAGGAGATTTGTGGAGATCCATACGTCAAAGATCTCACTGCCACCGATGGAATGGCCACAAGATCTTCCTGCCCATATTTTAAGCATGGAGAAGCTGGCAAAATCAGTACTTCTGTCTGAGAAACAAACACGTTTCCTAGTGCAATAGAACACTGGATTCAAATCTGAATCATGGTAACTGTTTGGGTGTGACTGGCAGCCTTTATACTGTTGTCTTTGAGAAGTGATAGAGGAACTGGCTGAATGTGCATGGGGAAACCATGTATATATATATATATATTCTGCACTGTTAGTCACACCTATTACTCTTCCGTGTAAATTACTAGGTAATTTCAATGTAAAAGTGGTGACCTATAGCCCAAGAAACTATGGGATATATATATGTATATATATATATTTATATGTATATGTATATGTATATATATGTATATGTATATGTGTATGTGTGTGTGTGTGTGTGTGTGTGTGTGTGTGTGTGTGTGTGTAAATAATACCTGATCAAAGTACAATTATTACAGTGTCTCCAATGAAATGATCTCTTTGCTTCAGACTATTCGTGTAGGACCCTGCATTGGACAGATGCTTATAAAGGAAAATTCAAATGTTTTGTGCTTTTTGAAATTATTTGAAATATAAATGAAGTTTGTAAGCAGAGTGCAGGATTCTCAGAAGAATAAAGATGCATAGTCTGATGTTTTGCATAATATAAGGTACAACTCGAAGATATACAAAATATTGAATTTATTCCCATGCGTATGTACACTATGAACAACATATACACTCTAATCATACCTGTAATCACTGTTTGGATCAGAGTGGAAGCCCTCATAGTCTCCAGTTGGACTTGAAAAGTTCTTGCGAATTTTGGTCACAGAGCAAGCTGGCATCACTTTTCTTTCTCTCCTTCTGAGTTTCCCATAAACGCGCCATGAGAACTGTCGGTATGCTGCCCAACGTAAAGCCCTGAAAAAAGCATTGATATATTAACACTGAACAACAATTGAATTAACTTTTGGACCAAGACATGTTCTCATGGACTGTATGATTGCGAATTAAATATAGTTAAAATTAATGGAATATTAACATGACATATGTATCAGTCATCAAATTTAAATAAAAAGTAATTGAATTGGAACTTTTTTTCTACAGTTACAATAAAAGTTGTTGATATTAAGAGGTGAGGTCATGGCATCATCAATATTGCTTCTGTCTCAAAGGGTTGTTTTTATTGTGCCATATTACACATTGGGATTGTGCGGGCAGCAAACATGCAAAATACCTTCTGTAGCAAGATATAGCTTCATCAAATGACGCTGGGTATGAGGAAAAGCAAGTAGCATTTCTGTTTTGTTTTGTTTTTTTTCACAAGTTTCAGAGAAATTTCATTTCACCTATAAAAGTTGGGTCCAGAGAGAATTCATTTCACCCATAAAAGTTGGGACAAATAAACTTCATACCTTGAAAAAAAGCAACTTCATAGCTACTTGTACGAAAGCATTGAATGTCTAAGTGTTCAAATTATTGAATTTTACCTGTTTACTAGATTGATGCAGAAGATTTGGAGGAGCTTACACCTGATGATTTGCTCCATACATCAACAGAGGACATTACAGTCTTAGAACACACAACTGATGGCTTTCCTGTGGTGACATCCATACTGGTAGATGCAACATTTCTTGGATACACATCATGTCACTGGCTAAGCTTCATGTTGAACCTGTGTGTAACAAGCAAGCGTGCGGTACAGAAGTATCAGTGACAACACAGCATATTGGCACAGCTGTGGTTTTGACTTGGGTAATAATTGTATTCAAACAAATTTTAATGACAAAAACTTGACAGTCAACTTTTGTATTACTTGCCCTCTTGTGTTGCATTAATCCCGTAACGCATGATAACAATAATTCATTATGAAGCAATATTTAAATTGCAACATGGAATATCACTTGACTTTGAATATTCTCCATTTTTTCCAGACCTGTGGTAGGGACATGTGGCAAATAAATGGTCCTCACAGCCCAGGCTTGTACAACGTGGCATTAATGCTGGAGTTTTTATGGTGGCTACAAACATTTTGCTCTTAGGCAACACTTATGCCGAGATTTCACTTTTTTTTCAAATATCTTGGACTGAAAGCTCCTGGGAGAACTTTTTTTATAACACCCAATCACATTACTGTGTACCAGTGATTGATACATATTGGGCGGAGTTACTAGCAAGGACGATGGAGAAGTACAGGGGCCAGGATTTAATACTTGCAGGTTAGTACTTGCTTCCCTAATGTGCATCGAATGTTACACATTATAGTAGATGTTACTTTATAAAACTGTGGTCAGGTCTCGTCCACCTGCATATAAAGTTTATGAATTTAACATTTTTACACCAGGTTTGACTAGTACCACACACTCAGACATTTACATTTTCTCAGGATGAATATTACATTAAATGTAATATGATTGGCATGGATTTAAATTTATTTTGACATAATCAGTGCTCTCCATGGGATCATTCCTATCTTCATAATTATGCAGTTTTTCGTGATTGAATGCATCATGAGTCCAGTGTTGGCGTGCATAGTGCATACATGTAGGCATAACTTTCATCACACAGGAATGATCTGCAAGACCTCAACAACTTTCCTCGGTGCACTTTTCATACACCTGCAAAACTGTGCACCGGAGAGCTGTTGTTGAGATCTAGATTTATTTTTATCTAGATGTGAAAGGGTAAACTTTTTAGTTAATCTGTGACTTAACCCTCACGTGGTGCATTTCATATTGTGACAAAAGTTCCCAGGGCGTGTTTCGGGTATGTTGCACGCAGTACCCAAAGCAAAGCCCAAGCTATTCCTCTTTCTTCAAACAACTGAATTACGATTAGAATGTTGGTATGGAATACAGTTACCAAGACAGATCAAGCTATTGACTTATGAAAGTCCGAGACAGAAAAATTAAATTGTGTGCATTTTTTTTGTTCGTAGATTAAACAATAATGCTGTTTATTATATACTGTGATCATTCATACATTTATCCCTGGTGCTTACAGGTGATGGTCGAAATGATAGTCTGGGCCACTCGTCTCAATTCTGCATATACACGCTCATGTACGAGGAGAATCACGACATCATGGCCGTCATCATGGTGGACAAAAGGGAGACGAACCTGAAATCGCCCAACATGGAGCCACTAGGGTTCAGGAAAGCCCTGGCTTTCCTCATCGAGGACAACAAAATGAAAGTTACTGAAGTTGTCACCGATGCACATTCACAGATTCCACCAATCCTCAGTAAGTTTTTTTTCATATATTTGTTTTAATCATGTGTCTATACTTTTTCCACAACTCCACTGAACATTGAAATTTGAAGAAAAGATACACATGGAAATACCAGATATCTGAATTGTACAACTGTCTCTTGTGCAGCAGGTAGATTCGACAGTGCACTAGCATATCCTACAAGCCAGTAATCTATAACTGAAAACGGCCAATTTTATAGACTACAAAATAATTTCTTTACAAAGAATAAAGAAAAAACAATTTGCAAGTTCCCTTGATTGTACAAAGCTTTTCCTATGGGTGTTAAAACTTTTAACGTTAAAAATCTCTTATCTAGTATCAAATCCATAAAATTTAGGGATCCTGTAATACATGCAAAACCCATATAATTTAGGTATCATGTAACACATGTAAAATTCATGTAATTTAGGTATCATGTAACACACGAACGTATTTTGTATTTTGTAGGGGGCCTGAGCATCGTTCACCAGTGGGATGTATCGCATAGCGGCAAAAATCTTGGCAAGAAATTAAATGCAGTAAGATATTGCTTATTTTATTTTTGTTGACACGCGTCCACGTTTTCTCTATTCCACTCTTGAAGTTAAAACGACATTGCCAGGTCTATCTGGAAATAAATAAAATGATGATTATTTGTCTTATTTTAGGTGGCAGCACGAAAGGAGTGTGCTACATTGGCTTCCTGGGTGAAAGACACTGTGAAGCACTTCTGGAAGGCATCAGAAACGGCCCAAGGCAGTCCTGACATGTTCAAGGCAACCTATTTCCTTATACCTGCTGGAAACATGGAAAAAAAAACTCCCAAACAGTGATGGTCTTCTGAAATGAAGCCGCGTTTATTTCGTTACAATAATACAAGTTCACATCTTTCTCACGACGAGGTATCTTGGGTTTCATGTGAACACAGTACGGTTATAACATTGGCATAATGTAATTGTAGCACAATACTGTTATTCCCCCTTCCCCCGAAAAAAAGTATATATATATATTTGCACAGAGTATTTTAAATGTGTTTGCAGACTAGCAATTACCAAAGGCACGTCACAATATGCCCCAAAATAACTGCACCATTCTACGATGCAAAAATGCCTTATAATAGCACCATTTCTCAACAGTTAATGATAACGTGCTTGAGTACACTAACTATATCAATTGACAACTCACAATGCATTTGTTGTTGAGTCTTACATAATATACACGTTCAGAGTGACATATGGGGTGTGTCACACCATGTCATTGACGAGCATGAATGGGCGCTGGGCGACAGTTCTGGTCCAGGGAGCTGCAGGCATGATCCTCTTCCTGAGGGTGGCCAGGACAAGGGAGTGGATTGAAGCAGAATCATCAGCCCACAAGGGACTCCCCAAAGTGATCCTGGACAAAACTTGGCTTTCACAAGCTGCAATTTCAGGTACCACTTCCTTATATATTTATTTTTATTCGAAAATAATTATTAAAAACATATATAATCCCATTACATTTATCATGGGAAAACATCATGAAATCATAATTTTTTTTGGCACTTGAAACACGAGTATTTGTTATGTGACTGTGATATCTGTCATGAATGTAAATACACTGTAACTTATAAAAAACTTAACACCATAATTGCACATTAAATCCCCAGGCATCTTTGTAATCCTGACTATTAAAAAAGCACATATTTACAGCTGCACACACTCAGCATACGTGAAGGAAATGCTGAAATCTGGCTGCAGAAATTTTGTACAATCAATAACCATATATCATATATACATACAAATTTTACTTGGCGTTAAATACTTATACATTGTAGTGAATCAAGTAATATCATAAATGCAACAGGAAGTACAGAGGTGCAGCAGCACAAAAAATGTGTAAAAGTTTTCCTGTATTTCCAACACATCGTACTTATCAGGCACACTGACCAACTAGAAGTCTTTCATCAACTTATACTGATGTATGCGGCCAAAAGGTATGCCTTCAGGTGAGTACATTTTGTCTGTTTTTTTTCCTTATGATGAAACAAGCCATGAAAACTCTTCTTGAATATTGCACTGAGATAACAAATTGATAATACAATAATAATGAAAAGGTGTGTCACGTTGACACCCCCCCCAAAAAAAAGTACTTTAGTATTCTCATCGTGGACACTAGACAAGTAGAAGTAATGGCTTCTTAGATCCATTCATTAAAGTGATCAAATTTTTGCATCTGGATTCATGTCATATTTATAGCTTGTCCACTGAAAAATAATGAAAGGAGCTAAATGGTTGAGGAGCATATAAATACTCCTGGACGTTCATACAAGAAATTTTTAAAAAAGGATAAAGCTTACTTAGTTAATGACTGTGTTTACAATTAAGTTATTTTTTAAAACACTGTGATTGCTTCTTTATATTGTGCATACAGCATATGATTTTTTTGTCTTTTTCAAAACAATCAGCTCATCTCTTTGAAAGGCCCGGATTCTCTTGGCTGCCATTAATTTCCAGCATCACAAGGACAGCGAGTACAAAAGGAATCACTAGAATGAGATGTAAGTTACTAAGTGTTGAAGGTAATAACTAAAACTGTTGCTAGCTATATATTTCAGGTCAACTATTTTTGAATACTAAAGAAAATAACAGTAACTTATATCAGGCAAGTACCTGTCACTCATAGACACGATACGCAAAATATATGTGAAATTCAATGCAGTGGTACCTTGTTTGACAAGCCAGCACATACACCGACACAAAACTGGTCCCCCAACTCAGGAGGTCTCTCATTAGAGATCCACGAACATGCAAAATGTTGCAGCAGTTGCAACATCTGGGCTGTCACTAAAGATAGGTATCACTGTACATGTAAACAAGGTTATGGTTTGTCAGGAGTCTTATTATTTAATGCTTTGTTTTTCTGTATATTAGGTGCTGCTTGGGAAGAACACTTTGATTAAATACCAGAGGCCTATTAACACTTCTTTGGTCATAACTACCTGCATGTCCCTATCATGAACTTTTCCATTTCATTGTACCTCTTGGAAGACTGCAATTTTAGTCTGGGCAAGGGTTGGTCTCCAAAATAGGGACTGTTGTTGGTGCTGTGTCTGTATGAATTTATAGTAAAGCAAATCTCCTAATTTTATTCACAGGTTTGGTCGTGTGTACAATAAAAGGAGCCAAAGCAGGTGCCCTGTACCATTACGTGTAGCGAAAGATCAGGTTACGTGAAGGTACTCCAAGTAAAAATCACTGAGTCCAGGCTTACTGATAAATTACCACTGAGGCGAAGAGTTGTCATGGCAGCCGATGATTCTCGCACAATAAAACCAACTATTGCTGCAGTGGACCCAAAACCAACCAAAGTCCTAACTGAGGAGCATGAAAGTAGGCATGGAGACAAGGTGAAATGGAAGTCAGCTACACAGTAGAAATGAATCAAGTTGCAAAAATGTGACTATTCTTGAAATATTATGCAAGGCGGCAGGGGATGAATTCTGTGTAGGTTCCATCAGCTGATGGATATTCATCCCGTATGCGCCACACCACACAACTAAAGATGAGTCACCGGTTTTCCTGCCCAAGTCTGCCATGACTCCCTAAAAGAAACTGGCAGTAGGCGTTGTGACATCTTGCATCATTGTTATGTCGCTGAAAGGCCGTAACCATGTCAGCCCTTTAAAGATTGGCTATGGCCAAAACGCAGGATGAATATGTCAATCTCTTACAACATTAAAATTGAGTGAGCAATTATAAAATGAAAGAAATGTCATTCATATGTAATTTATATTGATTACAGGTGACTATCTGAACAAATTGTGGTCCACAAGGAGGCCAAAATATAATTGTACAGATGCATGCATGCCAATATTCACAATTCAAGATGGAAAACCAGCAGCATATGATGAAGTAAAACATATAAGTTAAGTAGTATATATTTTACATGGATGAACCAGTATTGGTTATTGTATATGGACCAGTAAGTAATTTTCAAGCTGGTGATCAGTCTTGTCAGAACGAGGTCCCTGCTACACACGTTAATGTGTCTACATGTATATAAAAGAACAGAAATTATACCACACTATATAGTTTGTATCATTTCATTCTCATTACATCTGTTAACAGTATTACCTTTGATGAACATTTCACTTACTGGTCTTGCGCTCAAGCAGTTTATGGGAAGCATGTTACAGCACACCTCTTCTTCCGCTGTTCCCATGTACCTGTAACCCATATAATATAGGTCTCTCGAGCAGCCGCAGGCCTCGAGACTTATACGGATTTGTCCCAAAACCCATCGCAAAGTTCCGCATTGATTTTGATGCAGAAGCTTGAGGTCGTTTTTTGACTCAAAAAACACATGCAAGGTCTCTGATATGGACGCAGTTCGTAAGCTAGGGGGATAATCTTCGGTAATTAGTACTCACATTAACGGATCCTGCTTTATTTTTGCTAGAATCATCTGCAATAAGTGTTTGAAGTTGATCTTGCCTGGAATCAATCGATATTTTGCACCTGGTGGTAGAATTTGAAATTTGAATAATGGAGAAAGTCGGCAGGTAATGTGGGAAACGGAACAAAGCGTTTGATAGGCTTGCTGGTAAGTGTTCTCGGTCAATATGGTTTTCTTTAAAATAAGACAATTATGTCACAAAACATTTCAAGTTCATTTAATAACAAACGAATAATAAAATTTATGAACATAGAACTGTAATTTTCAGCTGAAATACAAGAGTATATCGCCTTGCAATGAATGTTTGTAAGTGCACTTTATTAACCTATGCAGTTCTTGATGCCAACAATGCAGCTTGTTCAGTTCAAGCTTCATCGCACTTCAATTGAGCAATAAACTTGTGTCTCAGAAAAAAAACCCACACCCATTTTAACTGCATCAAATGAAATGAATAACTATATCAATAAAATTGGAAAAATAAAGGGGTTGTGTTTGTCTCTATTTTTTTTTTTTTTTTTTATTAGCTATTGCCATCATGGCGTTTCATACGTTAAATTTCAATCCTCGTATGAACTATATTCCTCCGTTTTTCCAGACGTCGTCCTGGAATGTCATTTTGGAGGCGAATTTATCTGGTGTTTTGGGTTTTCACAATGTTCATATCCTGGAAAGCATCTAGTTAACTTCCAAAATTGCTAGTCACCAAATGATCCTGTTTAAAGAGATTCAGTAAGTGGCCAATATTTTGGTCCCTATTGACTGATCTTCTGAGATGTCTGTACAGTTCTTTTTCCACCAGGTTGCTGCCAAATACACAGTCTAGTGCTTCTCCCAGTGGTCCCACCAACTGACTTCAGCGGTCTAATGTGTTTTGGGTGTAGTGTCCAAGTGCTCCTTCGAGAAGATCTGAATGAAAAATTGGGACTTGAAATGGAGATTGATCCTTCTGGTTCTACATCTATATTATAAAAGTATTAGCAGATAGAATAGTAATCACAGCTCTGTCCTTCTCGGCAATCTGCTTTCGTAAATAGTAAGAGATTCGAAATGAACTTACCTTTAAACAGACGATTCAGTATCTCGTTCATTAGGTCTGCAGGTAAATTTCTGCCTGTTCCCCCACTGTAATTGACTGTTCTGTTCCATACAAGTTCCTCCTTTATCTTCCTAGGAAGCCATCCATTTATGCCTTTTAAGAAGTATTAAATAGATAACAAAATTAAGACCCATAAATTTAATTAAAAATAAAAACGAGACATCTTTACATATAAAATTGAATTTTAAAATAGAGTAAGCCGCCAAAATTTGCATTGTAAAAGTAACTTTGTATTTTGACGCTCAAAATGAGAACCTAAGTAGTAATCAGTTTGTACCTGTGAGAAGACGATGCGCCAGAATCAAATAGTTTGGGTGTCCTCTTGAAAAGAAGTGAACCAGGTCAAAGCGCCAATACGACATCATGGCATCTCCATCACCTTCTCGTGCTGCGTCTCTCCCACAGAGTAAATTCAGCCCCGTCCAGGTAAGCGCTTTACTGTATTTCAACTTGTGATCCTCAATCAGCTGACTACTGGTCCAGTGTTGCCAACCTGGTGAAGGTTGATTTTTGGGAGGGTCTATTGAAGCGAGTGGCATAAGCCGCAAAGCTTTTCTAGGGAGGTTCGGGGGCAAAATGTGCATTTTCATGGCATGTGGAGGCAATTCACTTAAAATCTGGTGATATGAAGACTGCCTGATAATTAGCTTTTTATCTCATTTTGGAGCAACATTAATACTACAATACTGAAATAACAGTTAAAAGTCAACCCACTCTCTTCAAGTTACTCAATTATCTACTTTATTTACAACTCAAACTGCAGCATTGTCCTTCACATATCCACTTTTTCCAGTCTTTCAAAAAGCAATCATTAGCCTTGTCCTTGTATTCATTCAGAGCCCTCATAGTTGCAGACTTTGCTGTCTTCAACAGTTCTGTTGGTATTTGCATTTGGTAGGAGCACTGCCCCTTGTTTTGAATTTCATTCCTGTGCACAGCCAAGATGGCCTGCTCAGTCTCATTTGCCAGCTGGTTGCGGAATTCTGTCTTAATGTGTCTGACCATGGAAAATACCCTTACACAGTTGGCATTTCCATGGGGCAGAACACATAGTGCCTGACAGAATTCTGAAAGCAGTGGAAAATGAGGCAGATCAGCCCCTGGCCTCTTCTACTTTGCCAGCCAACCCCAAAACATATCTACTGGTATGTCAATGATCGCTTGGTCTATGGCCAGACACCTGTACATGGCAAACTTCTTCAACAGGTCATTTATGTTGCCTTCCTGTATAATACTGGGGAACTGCTTTGCTAGCCTCGCAACTGAAAAAGGTCAAAGATTGAGACAAATTTCATTTAGCACGTCTTTAGGTGATCCTATTTTACTAACAGGAAAATCTAAGCTGTTCTGCTGTCTTGAACTGCTTATAGTATTTTGATATAAAACCAAATTTCATTTACAGAGCTGTTCAATTTACGCCATCTCCTGATACCATGGAAGCCTTATATACAAAATGCACAGATTGACAAGCCAACAGACAACTGTTTTTTTAAATATCGAGTAGAAAATAATTAATCTATCCTCAGATACTCTATTTTAATGGCTGATTCAATTACCTTTGCTTGTTGGAAAGTCTGTCCTTTCCTTGGGGTCCAGGATTTTCAGCTCCTGCAGTATCTTGTCACCAAATGGGAAGATCTTGATGGCCTTGCTTACAGGTGCTACCAGGAAGGCCCTAATACCAGTGCAAGACTTTGGAAGAGGCAAGTACCACTCCGACTTGCATTGATTGGTATGACAAAATATCTATTCTGGCCTCTTGAACTGTGCATGCACTATAAATTGACAAAACACCTAAATGCTACTACTACACATGCAGTCAATTAACATTACAAGGGAAATCATGCAATATGACAAGAAAGATGGAGGTATACATAACATTTTAAGACTATTCTTATACACATAATTATTTGGAAAAAAGTTAAGACTTCATGTCAAACGAAATAAAAGCATATGCATAATGGTTCCTTAAAATATTAAATTAGCACCTATAGATTTATTACCCATCTTTGTCCGTGCAAGATATTGTATAATCATGTCTTGAATTATAACATTATCAGTTAGAATTAGTACTTTAGATGCATGTGATATTATTAATATTTTGTATGCTATATGTCTACTTTCTTACATGTAGAAACTGTTGCGTTGAGCTGGCGAGAGATTTCCTTCCTCCACTGCTGTTTCTATTTATGCATGTAGTTCATAGTCGATGAGCAAGTCACGATCACCCAACTGGTTCTCTCTTTCTGTATAATTTTCTTGGAGGAGGTCTTGTAGGCCTACTCCCATGAGCACAAAGGGCTTCACAAACTTGATCATCAGTTCCTCTAAGAGGTTCAGCATCCCATCATGAAGACCATGGATGTTCATATCTTCCCTCTGACATGAACGAAAAATAAAGATGTTCATAAAACAAAATATTGTAAAGTTTGCTTTCTGTTTTTCTGTGGCAATAAAATATGGTGTGAATATTTTCTGTCATATGAATGTGTTTACTCATCTAATTTGCATGCGGTATACGTCAATAAAGAAACACAAATTCATCATACCTGGTACAAGTTGAATTTGGTGAAATCAGGGATGACTCCCAGGACAAATGACATCATGTGCTTCAGGAGAGGATTTTCCATCTGTAAGAGGACTCTACTTGCCTCTGATCCTCTCTTCTCTGCATCCTCGTGTGACCGCTAATATGAAAGAAGAGCAGGCCACTGTGTCAAGGTTCTCTTGAGAGCTCTTTCAAGACTTAGCCACTTGGTAGTACAGTGTTTGATAATGGTTTCAGCATGGACATGTACAAACTCCTGGAAGTCCTTTAGTTCCTCTCTTCTCTTCGCAATGAAATTGAAGTCATATTATTACTGCATGTAATTTTGAAACACACCCACTTATTATGTAAAATTTATAATGCTTACACGAATGTGTAAAAAAACTTTTGTGCATATAAACACTACACACTTTGCAAAAATCAATAAATCATATTAATATTTCTACAAATATTATTTGTATTCTTGCTAGACCAAGTAACAGGTTCACTCATATATATTATATGTGTAGTGGATACTGTCATGAAAAACCCCTACATAATACCAAGTTAAACATAGCCTACCTGTTGTGAAAGAAGTAGAACAGGTCTACAAGGTAGTCATCTATCTTTACAGGTAGCTGTTTGGTAGCATGCCTTACAACAGTATAGGCCTTGTGGCATGGGCAGGGTATCAATACTGCATGGGGGTTCTTCTTCAGCTTTGCAAAAACTGACCTGCAAATATAACCACCATATAAGAAAAATATTTAAAAAGATCAAAATACAAAATACTGTTCCTCATACCTGCACACTAACTAAAATAACCCATCAGATCCACAATGCATGTATACAAAACCCAATCATGGGTTTTTGATATATAATATACGAAAGTACTGGTATTTTATCATTGTTGGATGAACATCATAAACTTTCCACTTGTGATAATTTAATAACAGACATTTCTCAAATGCCTATAATTTACATTTTACCACTTCCATTTATTTTATTTCATGTAGGCCTTAATGTATTTTTTGGCAAACAGACTTGCAGAGTTTTTTTGTAACATTTTATTAACATTTATATTTCATTTACCTGTGACACGGGTGGCCGCCTCTCACTACACTACAGCAATCGCTTGACTACCCCACCACAGAAGGGTATGTCACTCCGTTTTGGATGTCCAGAGAACCACGCTGTTCGGATTTGATTTCCGTATAAAAGTCATCTATACCCCCAGTAAAACCTACCTCTTTCAACACATGGGAATGTGTTTAACTGTTAGAATGGCATATATTGAGATCATAATCCATATTTAGTGCAATCAAAGTATTTTGAATTCACTGAAGTGAGTTATGTTTGTTCTTCCTTGCGTGCAAACCAGGGCCAAAATAAAAGCTTGCAGTTGATTGGTCATAGCAGGGAGCAGCTGGTTTTTGTGCATGCGCGGTAACAGTGAAAGCGAAACCCAAACACAAGCACGTGTATGGCAATGGAGGTCACTGATTGTCCTGAGTTGATAAGCAGAGTGTCTGAGGGAGACAATATTCTTATTCTAGGCCAGGCTGGGACAGGGAAGTCCAAAACATTAATGTCAATTTGCCACACACTACAGGCACAAGCTAAATGTGTTGGCATAACTGTATCAACTGGGGTTGCTGCCCAACAGATTGGTGGGACAACCATCCATAGATTTGCAGGAATTAGGGATGGACGTGACCACGCTCATGTGATCATCCAAAATGTCCTACACAACGATGACTTTCTGCAGACGAAAACAAAAATTCTTCAAACAGACTGTCTACTGCTGGATGAAATATCCATGATATCGCAGTTTATTTTATGTATGATAGATGAAGTTTTCTAGGGAGTACGGAGTTGTGACAAACCATTCGGAGGTATTCAAGTAAATGGTTTTATTTGCTTATAAATTGCAATCCAAATCCTGGTAAAATCCTCACTTAAGTCAACCATGCATCCAGAAATTGATTCAATTTACATAATTTCGTTAAAAAAAATCAAAACAGCATAAACTGGCCGCTCTTGATTATTATTGAATATGTACAATAGGTCTAAATAGGCTACAAGTGGATTGGCCTGCATGATATTAATGTAAACAAAACTGTAGAAGCATATTAAAATGCTTCTAGTATTGGATGCTTCATTTTATATGCGTACAACATGATACATGTTACTTGGCTCTAGTAACAAATTTAACAGCATTAAACTATTTCACATATACACTCCTCAGTTTGCCTGAAATGTTATTATATGATTGATCTTTGTTATTCATTACACTTAACCCTTTGACCCCCACAGCCTTGTTTTAAAGTCCACTTTAAAAAGCCCTGTGAATGATTTGAATGACCTATTAATCCATATCTGTATGGCTTATGAGGTCATTCTAAATACTGACTTAAGATTAGGTACCTGCAATTGAATAGAGTTGAGAATGGAGAAAACCCTTAAATTTGATTGTCCTTGTGGGTCGTAGCCATGATATTATATGAACTTTTCCATATGTTTGACAGGTTATTGCAGCTGGGGATGTGTTGCAGCTTCGTCCAGTGCCAAATACAGATGTTGGTGATACTGGAAAATATTTTTTTCAGCATGAACATATTGAAACCTTATTCCCACATACACATACACATACACTCCATAAAGTACATCGACAGGAACAAGGCAAGTGACATGCATGTACATGTGTATATATATATATATATATATATATATATATATATATATATATATATATATATATATATATATATATATATATATATATATATATATATATATATATATATATATATAATAAGCAATTTAAATAATGATTTCCATGCTAAAATTCCACTGAATTAAGAGTTTTTCTAGGCCCATTTTTAATCAAAACAAAGTTATTATTTTGGTCTTAAACTCTGTATTTTCCACTTGCAATTGTGGAAGTTTAAGAAGACATTTTTCTTGTTTCAGCTACAGTGAAAGTGCTTATTTATTGATATATTGAGAAGACATTTTTTTTGTTTCAATTACAATGAAAGTGCTTATATATTGATATATGACAAGAATTTGTATCTGGAATAATCATAAAAAGTAACCTCTATCAGTTCATGATGATTTATACCCCCCTCACAGTTAAAGTATTTGTCATTTTTTTCATTGGTTAGTTAGTTTTATACCCCAGTTGCAATGGGCAGCTGAACATATGACTTGCTAGGAATACAGAAACCTGATCTATAGACATATTTGTGTTTGAACAAAGGCATTTTAAGAACAAAATTAATAAATTTCTTACAGGAGACTTGAGAAAGGCTGTTAACGAGTTGGCTGCAGGAAACCTGTCTGAGGAATCTGTGTCTCTGATGTATAGACTAAAACGTCCACTTCCTCCAGACCCACAACACAAAACCGTCCATCTATACCACACAAGATTCCAAGTTGAAGTCCATAACTCCCAACAGCTGATATCACTGCCACGTAAGAAAAGTCACACGACTCACTTGAATGTAACAGTATATTACTGTCCATTGTTGTACAGGTAAGTTCATAACATTAGAATAGTAACAGTCATGCATGTTTTTTTTTTTTTTTTTTTTTTTTTTTTTTTTTTTTGTTGAGTGGTTCACCAGTGTAAAAGTTTTTGGATAATGCAGCAGATATTCCAGCAATTTATTTATGGCCTCTCGATTTGAAAGATTGACCAAGTATGATTGCATTCACTGTTGCACTGTACACAGAAAATGTGGGATGAGTGAGATTCCCAGCTAAGAGTCCCCTGGTTTGGCAAAAATGATTTTCAGCTATGTCAGTATTAAATCTGTAAGAGTAAACTCGCCCAGTGGGGAATTGTGTGATATGGATTTTCACAACTTCTTGAAACCCAACAAGCAAGCATTCTAGATCTTCCATAAGTTGCCAAGGCGGTAGACATTTAGATTTCAAATTTTCCAGAATGGTTTCATCAAGCTCAATGTCACGTTTCCACGATGTAAACCATTCTTGAATTTCCCTTAAGCAACATAGTCTGTTATCATTGGTGGATTCAAATGGCCTTTTGTCCCTGAATATATCAATTAATTTTTAACTGTGTTTCAACAATTCCAACGTACCATTGAAATGGTCCCGATTAGTCAGTGAAGTTTTGTATGTCTGCATTAAGGTATACATATTTGAATTAAGCATTTCCTCAGCCAAATGGTTACGCATTTTTTCAGAAACATTTGGGTTCAAATGCTTATCAGTTATATTCTTTTGGTCTGCTATTTGTATTTCCGTCCCATGTCACAGCATCAATGAGCTGCTGCCAAACAATAGGCTTTTTACACTTTTGCATACAACGTGTAAGTCTAGTTTCATTCACACCACTGTTGAGGACACAGTTTCTCAGTTTTTTCACATTATGGCTAAAGTCTTGTACAATAACACATTGTTTGTGGGATCCACAGGATTAGAAAATGCCCTTGGTACATTCGGATGACATTTCATAAAGCTACGATTTTGTTCTGCGCCATCTTGCAGTTAGAAATCTACCTGAAAACCCCACTCCATTAATAATGACACAGTGTTCCAGATAACAAGAGTAAGTTCATATGCTTTGATTCCATCAGTTGCAAAATGACAGATGGGAAACCTGAAACCAGTATATCCCGAAAAAGTGATTTGTATTGCATGTGATGCAAGTTCCTGTGTAACCTTTTTATTCTTCATACAACGAAGCATATGCACCTCATCACATATGTCAACAAACCCCACAAGTTTTGCTTTTCCATCTGTCATATGTAAGACTAGATCCTCCTGAATAGTCATTTCATCATGCATTAAACCTCCCGCCCATCCTTCTTCTGGTAACTCACAATCAATAGCAGCTGCATGCACCCATTTCATAACCTCGTCATGAATACCTGCGGTCTGGTGAATTATATTTTTAGGTCCTCATATTGTTTCTTGCTCCGGACATAAAGGCTAAGACACATGCTTATTACTTCACGGCTCCATCTCATTCCATGCTTGTCCTTACAGTTGATGGCTCTGTACTGATCCTTGAGAAGTACTTTACACTGCTCTGGTGCATTTGGAAACACTTTGTTTAATATCATTATTAAATGATCAATATCAGCTGCATCTAGTTCAATTGCACGATTATTGTCTTCTTTAATTTCTTAAATTGTAATATTCTGTTGAGATTTTTTTTGGAAACATCCGGGCCCTCTCTGACTGACATCGGCTACAAGCATTTTTGTGGGTATTCCATGAGATGATCTGCTGGCAGCCTTTTCATCTTCTTATAGTGATATTTGTATTCTCATCTCCTACTTTGGAAATTTTTTCTGTGATATAGCATACATGTAGCTTTTTATTTTCTGCATCTGCTTTGCTTTGAATGCCTTCACAAAGTCTCACCTGTCTTACTAATTGCTGTATCTCAATCAAACATTCTTTGCTTGGTTTAAATTTCCCTTCAATTTCTGTTGCTTTGTTGCGCACATGAAGTTGCCACGGTCATTTTGGATTATTATATTTAACATTATAATGTTTCCATTTACTACTAAACCACTGGGTATGACTAGTGTCATTGGTGATTTCTTCAATAGCAGCATACCAGATGGCAGATGATTCTCGATCTCCTCTATTGCAAAACAGTCATGTTGTACACTTAGGGTTTTGAACTTTATGCCACTGATTTGTCTTCTATTCTTCCTTGTATTTGGATGTCTGACAGTAACCTGCTTGCTGTCAGGGAAAATACTTCTTAGTGACTTGAAAAATGAATTGCTTGATACTGGTTCACAATAAGTAAACAAACAGAACTGTTTATATGTGCCATACAGTTGTTGTGGCCAAAGGCGCCCTTCACCATATTCCAGGTTGTTAAATATCCTAGAAATGAAGAAATATTTCCATGAAATGATAAACAGTTAAATATTTAATAGGCGTGTCTGGCAAACAGCATTTAAATGAAATCTGAAATGAAATCTATATTTCTATATAATTGTGAAGTTACCGAACAATACATTAAGTGTGTGTGTGTGTGTGTGTGTGTGTGTGTGTGTGTGTGTGTGTGTGTGAGGAGGCAGAAAGGAAGAGACGCAGAAAGAATGAAAACTAGGAAAGATGATTTGCTGCATAGCAAATCAGTGTGTGTGTCTTCAAAGCATATTGGTATGGCAATGTACAACTATTCCATAACACAGGAGCAAAAGTTGGAATGGCATCTCTATCTAAAGAAAGAGAGAGAGAGATGGAGAGAGAGAAGGAAGGAAAGATAGATAGACAGACAGACAGACAGACAGACAGACAGACAGACAGACAGACAGACAGACAGATAGATAGATAGATAGATAGATAGATAGATAGATAGATAGATAGATAGATAGATAGATAGATAGATAGATAGATAGATAGATTTTCTGCATAGAAAATCAGTGTGTGTGGCTTCAAAGCATATTGGTATGGCAATGTACAACTATTCCATAACACAGGAGTAAAAGTTGGAATGGCATCTCTATCTAAAGAAAGAAAGAAAGAGAGATAGAAAAAGAAAGAGAGAGAAAGAAAGAAAGATAGATAGATAGATAGATAGATAGATAGATAGATAGATAGATTTGCTGCATAGAAAATCAGTGTGTGTGTCTTCAAAGCATATTGGTGTGACAATGTACAACTATTCCATAACACAGGAGTAAAAGTTGGAATGGCATCTCTATCTAAAGAAAGAAAGAGAGAGATAGAGAGAGAGAGAAAGAAATTAGGAAAGAAAGAGGAAGAAAGAATGATAGATAGATAGATAGATAGAAAGATAGATTTGCTGCATAGAAAATCAGTGTGTGTGTCTTCAAAACATATTGGTATGGCAATGCACAACTATTCCATAACACAGGAGTAAAAGTTGGAATGGCATCTCTATCTAAAGAAAGATAGAAAGAAAGAAAGAAAGAAAGAAGGAAGGAAGAAAGAAAGGAAGAAGAAAGAGAAAGAAGGAAAGAAAGAAGGAAAGAAAGAAAGAAAGAAAAACAATATGTCTGTGTTGGCACACAGACATAACAAAGAATTCCTAGAAAAACAATATGTTTATGTTGGCACACAGACATAATAAAGAATTTCAGGAAAAACAGAAGAGTGTGTGTTGACACACACACTTTGGATATAACGATCCGAAAGACCGTAAGACCTCCTCGGCCAGTATCACACAAAAATATCCCATTTACTTCAAGGTGCTGTCACCTTGGGAATGGGGTCAAGGTAACTCATCTTAAAACTTAACATAGCCCTGATGGAGGACTGGTGAAATATGTGCAATATGAAAAACACAGCTCAAAAACTTTTAAAGTTATTGCAATGACAAGCGTATTCAATAAAGTGGCTCTTGCAAATTGGGTCAAGATCACCCATCTCGAAATTTAACATAGCCCTAAAAGAGGACTATAAGCTTGTGCAATAGAAAAGCCCTAGCTGACATTTGAAAGTTGGCCAAGGTCACCTAAGAGTGAACTCGTCAAAGGCAATGAAGAGATGCTTGATGGTTGTATCTTAATTGGGGGAAAAGTTATTGTGTTTACAAGTTGCACTGACAGACGCACGGACACATGCACACACAGGCATAACGATGACAATACCTTTTCAGCTTTCAGAGCCGAGGGGGTAAAAACAACTTACCTGAAGTAAGGAATATAGAAAGGCATAAATTAACCCTTCAGATCCATAGTCTTGATGTCATGTCCAGTGCTGAAGGTTGGGGTTTAAATGTCCATTTAAGCAATATGCTGCAGCTAACATGGCAATTGGACTGTTTCTTACAAGTTTATTAAAACATTTCACAAGGAATTTAGCTGAAGTAAGGAATATAGAAAGGCATACAATAACCCCTTCAGATCCATAGTCTTGTAAATTCGGTATACACAGTCAGGGTGCTTGGCTGTATTTTATTGCCTCTTCTAAGCTGTGACACATTTTTAAAAAGCCATATTGCTACTTCATTTGACCAATACAAATGTATACAATGAATGAGCTTTTTCTCTTTAATACTTTGCAGGTATTCCTCAACAATACAGATCAGTGGATCATGGAAAGCAACAAAAGCTGCATAAATGCCGTGCACCAAAATGCCTGTATGTAAAAGTTGGTTCCCCAGTGATGCTTGTTAAAAACTTATCCGACATCTTTTTAAATGGACTACGTGGCACTGTTTTGACCTTACAGAGTGATTCTGTCACTGTTAATTTTAGTTCTGTGGAGAAGACAGTGACATTACGACCACAAACCCTCACTGTCTACTGCACTGAAACCAAATGTGACATTGCCAGTTGGCAGCAAATACCTTTAGCCCTTGCATATGCTTTAACTATACACAAGGCACAAGGACTAACTTTTGAAAGATGTATAGTGGACTGTGCTGGAATGAACAATCCAGGTCAGCTGGGAGTGGCCATTGGGCGAGCAAAGAATAAGAAAGGACTCCAGGTCCTGAATTTTGATACTAAACTGGTGAGGAAGCACCCTGACTGTGTATACCAATTTTACAATCGTGAACCTTTGACATACAGCCATGATATTAGCTGCTGCCAGGTTGTGTTCAGTAATGAATCTGACAATTTGACAATAGATAGTTCTGGTCCTCAAGCGAGTGATCCTGATCTAGAATAACTGCATGATGATGATGATGATGATGAAGAGGAGGAGGAGGATTACCAGCCATATGAGGAGAAGGATGAGGGTGGTGATTTTGATTCAGGACTGGAAACCAGATTCACATTCCCAGGAGCAGAGGATGTAGTTGCTATGCTGAAAAGCCATTTGAGGAAGGAAATACACACAACACAGCAGAGAGAATCTAATCAGAACTTGCAATTTCTCATTGACAATATGGACAGAACTATGAATTTTTACCAATACATTTGGTCAACAATGGAACAAAGTCTTCTTCCTGTAATGCAAGAAGAAAGTGTACAAAATAAAGATCTCACTGAATTTAGTACACGATTTGTGAGTAGTCTGTCATCCAGTGAAGATTACAAGACACAAGTTGCAAAGCTGTTTAATGTTGAAACAGCTCAATCTATGCACTTCCGTGTAACATTTTTGTTCTTGGTAACTGATGCCCAAAAGATAATTATCAATTGTATAGCTAATCAATTTTTTGAGGAAGCTAGAAGTTCAGCTTGAAAGGCAGCTGAAGATACTACTAAATTGTTGAAAGGATCTGAAGCTGGTGATGCTGTAAAACAGCACATTGCTGGCTGGTGTATAGCCGAACTGAAATACAAGCGGCAGCGAATAGTGTCTCGATATTTATACAAAAAGAAGGCATTACCTAAGTGAAAAATGCACTTGAGGAACTTAAAATTTTGAACATTCTTGAATCTGACTACCATAAACAAGATGAACTACCACATGTCACTGTTATAGAAAACACAGGTGGGTTGACCATGGTAAATACAGTCACATTTAATTTTTTTTCTAGTCTAGACAGAAAAATAATTATGTTAGAAAGCAATGAAAACCTAAAATTGTATGGTAAAGACCTTTACAATCACATAGACAACCAGTTAAGGCATGACGAGGAACTCAATGAGAAATTTCATACACTGTTTGCAAAAGAAAAACATTGTTTGAATGCTGATATTATTGAGGACTTGTATGGTGAAGTTGTTGTAAGATACCGCAACATGAGTGCTGGACAATTACGGCGTCAGTACCTTAGGCAAGTGAAAGCACAAACAACTGAAGCACATAGGAAGGAAGTGAAAATACGATCAAAGGAAAGATCAAAGGAAAAGAAATACTCACTATCTACCTTTATTGATGACGCAAAGACTGATCCAACTAAAGCCCACCTTGGACTTACATATCAACTTTCTGGTGATGCACTCTATTTATCTAAACCAGCTTTTACTGTCAGTGATTTGAAACTATTATGCAAAGTTTATGGGGTTAAATGTAAAGCAAGACTGATAGCACAAATAGCAGGCACAGTAGCTAAAGTTGTGATGTCAGCTAATGCCATTCCGCATCCAGAAGAGCTAACAAAAGACACAGCAGCTACACCTACAGAAGTGCTAAGGAAAGAGACAGCAGCTACATGTACAGAAGAACGAAAGCAGAAAAAACAAAAGCAAAGTGCAGAATACCCATGTGGGATATGTGCAATAGAATGTATTACTTCCTGTGTTGCCTGTGACAGATGTAACAAATGGTTTCATTTTACCTGTATTGGTATGCAGGGAAATGAACCAGAGCTGGAAAATGAAGATTTTTTTTGCAATAATTGTACATTAAGTATGTCATGAATGCATTATTTCTACCACAAATGAATGTAGTTGGATGTTGATTACCCATTAACCACAAGTATCTGAACTCCCCCCCCCCCACTTATATGCAATGAACACTCCCCAGCATCAATATTGTGCTTACCAGGATTACATGGTTGGGCCTCCTATTAATGCTACAAGAATCACAATAAATTTAAATGAGTGTATTTTGTATGAACATCGTGAATTTGATTCATGATCTGGAATATTTTGTACTGTAGATTGCATCACATATTGAAGTTGTCATTACAGCCACATGTCACCAACTTTATTTTTTAATAAAATTACAATATTAAGTATTTTTATTGTGTTTTGTGGCATGCATAAGCTTGCAACAGTATACATTACCCACCATTTAACAGCCGAATTTGATGTCATCCTGGTCTCGGGATATATTGCCACTCTTACACAGCTGGAACTTGTGAAGACGGTTCGAAATTGTGCGCCAAATCTCCTTATCATATTTCAGCCAATCAGAATGCAGTAAGAGATTTTCCTCCCAGTGTAGCAAAAAAAATGGCGACTGCACGCACGTAAGAGCAAACACCGCTTCAATAATAAAACGGTCGATATTCTTATCCAGACAACAAATGGGACATGTAAACTTTATTGAGGGGCAAGTATATGCTGATAACTAATAACCAATAGAATTTTTACGTCAAATACATATTTAGGTGCTGATACCACGGACATCCAAAACGGAGTGACATACCCTTCTGTGGTGGGGTAGTCAAGCGATCGCTGTAGTGTAGTGAGAGGCGGCCACCCGTGACCTGTGACGCCCAACCATGACACTCGCAGAATCAGATCTCTGCCCCATGACATTTTTCCATGGTATCCTATTTCCTTCTATTGTTGCCGCCTCAATGTGTCCAAACAGCTTTTGTGCATCTGCAATTGGGCACTCAGGCATAGTCAGGAATGATTTCATCACTCTTTCGGTAGTTTTGCAAAAATAGCGGTCCATGACCAGGACAGTTTTGTCATCAGCCCTGTCAGTGGCCTCATCCACCAGTATGGAGAATGGCTGTGTACGGAGGGAGTCCAGGAGAGGCTGCATTGCCGCTGGAGCCAGTGCATGTGTGGTGGTTTTATATTACAGTTATGAACACAGACTGAAAAGTTCATATTTGATAATTGCTAATGTCTATTAACATACATTTAAATCGCTATTTACCCATTTCTTCTTTTTCTGTTCAAACAGTTGTCGACAATCATTGGAACAAAACCACGGTCCTTTTGGTAGATCTGTTTGCTGTATACCGAGGCAAACCATATGGTTCCACACCTTCCCGCTGCAATTTGCGTCAGCCTCGCAACCTACCAAAGGTTCATTAGGTCTATCTTGTCCACATGTACAGTAGGCATGTTCTGCACCCACTGACAAATTTTTCACATTCTTGGGAGCAATACCATACGTCTGGTATATTGTTGACATCTACTCCAGCACAACTGTAACGAGACCACTCGCCCCTGTTACATCTGTGGCGAGCATCACACCCAACCATGCCTTCATCTTTGTCTTCTTCGCAACAAAACACTCCCTCGCTTGGTCCCATATCAGCATTTTCTCGCAGTTTGGATACATCTAAATCATGCCATAATAAATTAACAATCTTCTCTGTAACCTGTCCAAGATATTCTCTCCTGTCTACTTCACTAGATTCCTCGCTAGGCGCATCACTGGGTTTGCTATTTTTATCTGACATACCAAGTTCCTCCATTGCAAAGAGTAAAATATACCCCTCAGTTGTAAGTGCCATTACTTTCCATGCATCTGAAAAATTATCCTATATGTCCATCTTTACTTGTCAGAAATTGAAAAGGTTTCTCAAATGACATAACGTACCTCTGTCTGTTCCACTCCCACCTTTGAAGAATTCATTGTAGAAATCCTAAAACATAACAGTTGAAAAGCATTAAAAGGTACAATAATTGTAATAAATAAAAATGAAGCATGCGATTTAATATTATCCTTTTAATGAACTACTTTCATCACATATACAGGAATTATGTGGCCTTCATATACGTACAAATAATGTCAATAATTGATATTCTTATTTTCCTTATTTACATCTTTGCACTTAACACCTCCATCTGTCCACCCAAAAGACGTCTAAATAAAGAGTTATGAACCTGTAGCAACAACATCTCTTTGTGAAACTCTTGTGTAGCCGGTTCTAAACCTTCAAGTCTTTCCCAGCTGGTCAAGCCATTGCTTTTGGTATTGTGGGCATCATTGCCTCTTTCGCAACTCAAGCCGTCGCCAAATACCAGAGTAGGTAGAGGTTTTCCACTTATGTGGGGCTTATAATTCTGTAGTTTTTCATATATGCCGATGGCACCTTGTGTGCTGCATGGATTTTCGTGAAAAACGCCCAGGTTTACCTGGAAGTAAAATGGTGTTAGTTGAATGTATAAATATTATGTTGTCTACTTCATGTATATTTGAAAACAATGACTTAAATGTGAATAGCATATACATAGTGCTACGAAATTCAAAGTACAATATATGCTACAGAACACAGAATATACCCAAAATGGTATATACTCACAATCACACTTTTCTGAGCAGATAGTTTCGAATGTGGATGCACGATGTGGTCCACCACCACATCACTTGTGTTTGATCTGAACCACGTCAGGTGCCTTGTAATAATTCTGAATATCAGGACATTCATCCTCATGCGAAGTTCCATGAAGTCACCATCAATGGGAACAAATGATTCAATGGGAATGTCTGGTGCTTTACGTAACTCATTCATTTTCCATGGCAAGTGAGTGGTCGGCACTCTATTTATTGCTATATAACCCAATGCCCAGTTATAGTACACATTTTTGTTTTCTGTCCCAGGACGTCTGGTTATTACTTTCTTTCCAACATTGTCCCAGCACGTAGTGAATCCCGGGTGTACTGAAGAAGACATGTAAAAGATATTAAAGTATATACTTTAGGCACATGGTGTGCACATGCATACATGCATACATACATACATACATACATGCATACATACATACATACATACATACATACATACATGTTTCACATTGAACGTATACTACACTGTATATTTAAAATTTGATTTAACTCACAGCATTTAAGAAGTAGGATGACTTACATTCTTCTTGTGATTGATCCAATATCTTTGTAACTCCCTTAATATTGTCGCTCTCACATTCTTCTGAAGATGAGTCTAACTGACGTTCTTCTTGATCGCTTGAACTTTGTTTTTGTCACTGACTCCAGACTCTCTACCTATGACTCCTGACTTTCTGTGTTATCATCCATGGGCTCTTCCACGGTGAATAATTATACACGTCTTTACATAATATATAGAAACATTTCAGACGTTATTGGGGATATATATGTGTGTGTGTGTGTGTGTGTGTGTGTATGTGTATACAATTATTTATATGATATATATATATATATATATATATATATATATATATATATATATATATATATATATATATATATATATATATATATATATATATATATATATATATATAATTGCCTACGTACAAACAGACCGTGCTGCAGGTTGTATATTTTGTGTTCTTGATGATAGTAGTTTATAAAAGTTATGTTGCTGAGAATATAAAACGTTTTATGTACATGACATTTTCAATAATACCATGTATTTTTAGATAGAATTTCAGAAATTATATGAATGTTATTCATGCTATGTACATATACCTGACATTTCGTCTGAATTTGTGTCAATGTCTTTGGTCACCAGTGTTG